>CM040129.1:188285055-188691051 GCA_022559845.1 Amorphophallus konjac | reverse complement strand
CCATTGTAGTAAGTTTATTCATGGCCAGGACGTGTCTGAACTGTGGGGTTGCATTAGACACAATCATCTTCACTTGTTCGGGCTCGGAGAGGGTATCCCTTATTCTTTCCGCCAGAGACCTCCATCTATCAGCATAGCGGATAAAATCCTCGTCGGGCTTCATCTTTTCGGCCACTAGGTCGGTAATAGAGAGTGAGGGACCGACCCTATCCCTATATTTCTGCAAGAACCTTCTCTGGACTATTTCAAAGTTCTCGGCCTCGCGGGGCTCCAAAGAATAGAACCACTCTAGCGCGGGACCATCCAATGATCTCCGAAAGAGGTATGCCAGTGACTTCTGATCGTTTTGCCAATAGGAGGATTCATACATGAAATCCTTGAGGTGAATGAAGGGGTTGCCGGTACCATTGTATCTGCGGTACGTGGGCATTTCGGAGGGAGGAAGATGAATGACGGGAAGGATTGGCAAAGCAACCTCCGGGGTGGCTTTCACGTCCACCATTCTTCTCAGATTTTGAAACTGCTCGTCCATACGATTGAACCTATTGAGGAGCGATTGAGGAAGCTCCTCTGGAGGTGAAGGTGGCACTTGCCACTGGGGGAGAAATTGTCTCCCGGAGACTTGAGGGGGGAACCCTGAATGGGAGGGAGCTGTCGGACCGCCGACAGTTGGCCCCGGCTGAAGCGGTATGTGGGGAACAACGGGAGTTTGAGATTGTGACGGGAACTGGAATGAGGGTGGTTGTTGGCTCGCTTGTCCTTGAAGCAAGGGAGACTGGATGGCTTGCACCAATGAAGGAGATGGAATGGCCTGCACAGACTCTTGGAGAGGTGCAATGGCCGGAGTTGATTCTTGGGGCGTGGGGGAAATAGATTTCCCCTTTAGAATGGCCTGGAAGGCCCGGAGCTGTTCAGAGGTAAGCTCCGTGTTGGCGAGGACGCCCAGTAAGGAAGAGATATCCTGTGGTGGGGACGTGTCCCCGGCAATAACCTGCACCTCATGCGAGGGCTCATGAGAAGGACCCGATTCCATAGCATAGACTCGCGGGTCGGCTGACAAACCACGACTAGGGTGGTTCTCCTCAAAAGACTCGTGAGCCATGCTCACAGTTTTCCCAGAACGTAAAAACATACACTAGCAAACAGGTAGCAGAGATTATCAAACAAGTGGATGCCTTTACGCCTTTTTTATGTTTTGATTTTGATGATTTTTTTTTATGTTTTTAGCGAGATCCGAAGTTCACACAAAATAGGGACCCTAGTTTATTTTTGTTTCACCGCTGTGTCAGCTAGGGTCTCTCGTCTCACCACGAATGGGATGACTAACTCCGGGGAACTTCAATGGTACAACCAGCCCAGTGAACGAAGAGGAGATTCTTCGATGTCGGGGACTTACGGAGGTCCCAGTGGAGGAGATTCTAGTCCGTTGAGAGGAATTCTCAAACGGAGAGTCCTTCCTTCACCGGGAAAGGGTGATCCTTAGAAAAAATGAAAAAAGGATATAAAAGAGGGATGGATGGATGCAATGGAATGCTGACAGAGATATAGAGTAAGAAAACAACAGAAATAACAAACATATAACAAACACCCAACCAATCACAACTGACAGTGCTGCCGTGAGCACAACGGGGGCGTGTGAGGGCGCCAAGGTGGAGAGGCACGGACGGTGCCGAACTTGCAAGGGTAGCCAAAAGGAAGCAGTAGAGGTCCCACCGTGATCACCAATCTGTGAGCGACGTCACGCGGTTCGGGGAGCGGAGAAGACGCGGAGCGCGCGGGCTCCTCTTTTGTTTGCTGCAACACAGAAATAAGAGAAAAGAGAAGGGGCCACCACGGGAGATTGCTCCGGCGGGGCGAGCGGGAAAAATGTAATATAGCAAGATATGGGGGTTAAACGGCCATAGCGTGAAGTGACTCGCCGCGGCTTCGGGGGGACGGGAATGGTGCAGAAATTAAATAGCAAGAATTGAAACGGCCATTGGGGAAGTGACTCGCCGCGGCCTCGAGAATATGAATAGATAAGAATATAGCATATAAGAACGGGAATTTAAACGGCCATTGGGGAAGTGACTCGCCGCGGCCTCGAGAATATGAACAGAATATAACAGAATATAAAGAGAATATAAGAACGGAAGTTTAAACGGCCATTGGGGAAGTGACTCGCCGCGGCCTCGAGAATATGAATAGATAAGAATATAACATATAAGAACGGGAATTTAAACGGCCATTGGGGAAGTGACTCGCCGCAGCTTCGAGAATATGAGCAGAATATAACAGAATATAAAGAGAGTATAAGAACGAAAATTTAAACGGCCATTGGGGAAGTGACTCGCCACGGCCTCGAGAACAAGATGTGATCGCCAGGGGCCAAAAGACCCCAAAATAAAGAGAGTGATCGCGCCTACCTCAAGAGCGGGAGATGGCGGGTTGCTTCTTCCTCCCCCTTCGGCCGGCCGACGGAGAGGGCTTTCCTTGGTTACCCTTGCAAAACAGTAGACAATAAACGAATGGAATTAGAAAATGGCAGTGTAGTAACAATTCCTTGCAATAAAAGTGACGAGATCGTGACCTGACACACACCTGGTTGGTGTGGTTTTAAACCCCTCTCGGACTCGAGTAGGAGGAAAATGCGATGATGAATGCAAGAAGTATGTAAGAGATGGCGCCCTTATGTAGGGAGATAGAGGATGCAGTATGATGAATGTAAAGAACTATGGAGAAAAAGGGGAAGAAAAGGCTTATTGGATGAGCCGAGGGTGAGATCCGGCGGAGCTCCGGTAGCGTGGGGATGACGTGAAAGTGCGGTGGATGAAGACGACCTTCCTCTCGCGAGCGTGGGCACTCGAGAAGCCGGCAGAACCTCCACCTACAAAAGACCCCATGGGTTAGAAATGACTCCGTAGCCTCTGGGCTCCGGCAGCCTATCGGATCTCTTAGAAGCTCCCAGAACTGAGGGGGTGTGCCTCTATTTATAGGGCTCCGGAGGGTGGAGGCGTCCAGGACCCTGGACACCTCCATCAGGGCCGAACTAATATTTTATTCTATTTTTATTTATTTTTTCAGAATATTTTTGTGGAGACGTCCAGGGCCCCGGACGCCTCCAACAGGTCCACCGAACCCCACCTACGGCCGCACGCGGTTTGGCACAACGCGTGGTTTTGTG
This sequence comes from Amorphophallus konjac, assembly GCA_022559845.1. Lineage (NCBI taxonomy): Eukaryota > Viridiplantae > Streptophyta > Magnoliopsida > Alismatales > Araceae > Amorphophallus > Amorphophallus konjac. The sequence continues at coordinate 188,687,888 of CM040129.1, read as the reverse complement.
AGCGGCGCCTCGTGATTCAGAAATGGGCGCGTCCAGCTGGCTGGACGTCTCCATAATTTGACTTTTTTCACACACGCCAAACCGTCGTTCGGTGGGCGGCGCCCGTGAGAGAGTTGATGGAGGCGTCTAGGGGCCTGGACGCCTCCATAAATATATTGTTTTTATTTTTTATTTTATTTTTATGCCAAAGCTGGCATTTTATATTTTTTTATACTTATTTTTATGGAGGCATCCAGGGTCCTGGACGCCTCCATTAATATATTATTTTTTATTTGTTTTGGGCTTTGAGAAATAAAATAAATTAAATTAAAAGCATGGGGGCGTCCAGGGGCCTGGACGCCCCAAAAAGACCCACCCGGATCCTCGGACAAGGTGTTGGCGGCTGCCCAACAGACACCCTTCTTGGTTCCGGAACCTCCTGATGCGTTTGACTGGTGTTGATGCCGTCCGAATGCCGTGACGAGATGATTCCGGATGCCGAAAAGGGCAGAAGAAAACTCAAGAAAAGGAAGCACTCAAGTGATTCAAAACGCGTAAGCTGTCGCGGGGCGTTGTATAGTGATATGAGACTTTCTAGGAGACGTCAGGAATAGCGTGTCTACATACCCTACGTCCGAATCGGCACGAATTCTATCCTTGCGTTGGCATTGTCTTCTTGCCAACGAATAAGTCCCTTTCCGGCCAAGGCCTCGTGCCCTAGCCACTCACTCCGCACAATATTACCATTACGGACCCTACGTCCGAATCGGCACGAATTCTCCCATTGCGCTGGCATTGTCTTCTTGCCAACGAATGAGCCCTACCTTCCGGCGCAAGGCTTCGTGTCCTAGCCGACACTCGCATATCCCTCGCTCGTAAAAAAAAAAATAAGAAAAGAAAATAAGAAAATATGGTTAAAAATAGAGATACCCCGCCGGACTTGTCCCTACACGGGGACAAGGGTAAAAATGGCAACAACCCGGCTGTGGCGAAAATCCAAAAGGGCGCTACAGGCAAAATCGGGTACCCCGTCACGTGAAAACCCGAGAGGGCGCGTGGGCAAAAGCAAAAGGGGGCCGGTACCGATGAAAACCCGAAAGGGCGCTTATATCGGTAATGTGGTTCAAAAAAAAGAAAGAAAGAAAAGAAAAGAAGAGATTAACAAACCAGGTCAGCTCCCGACACCCTGTCGGTGCTGGCGAAGAGACAAAGAGACAAAAAGACAACAAGCCAGGTCAGCTCCCGGCACCCTATCGGCGCTGACGAAGAGGCCAAGAGATTAACAAACCAGGTCAGCTCCCGACACCCTATCGGTGCTGGGGAAGAGACAAAAAACAAAGAGAACAACACACCAGGCCAGCTCCCGACACCCTGTCGGCACTGGTGAAGAGACCAAGAGAACGACAAACCAGGCCAGCTCCCGACACCCTGTCGGCACTGGTGAAGAGACCAAGAGAACAACAAACCATGCCAGCTCCCGACACCCTATCGGCACTGGCGAAGAGACCAAGAGAACAACACACCAGGTCAGCTCCCGACACCCTGTCGGCACTGACGAAGAGACAAAGAGATCAACAAACCAGGTCAGCCCCCGACACCCTGTCGGCACTGACGAAGAGACAAAGAGACCAACAAGCCAGGTCAGCCCCCGGCACCCTGTCGGCGCTGACGAAGAGACAAAGAAGCCAACAAACCATGTCAACGCCCATCACCTCGTCGGCGCTGATGAAGAGAAGAAGAGACCAACAGAGGGGATAGGCATACCACATCAACTCCTAGACACTTTGTCGACACCGGCAAAGAGAAAAAGAGGCCAGTACACCCATGGGCACCGCCCGGCTCATCCTTCGCCTGCGCTACCCATGGGTGGGGGGCATTTGTGAACACCGAAAAATTGCACATCCAAATATCATGCCCGGCCTCGCATCAACAACGGCGCCGAGTGAAGAAGCCTCGGAGAGACTGATCGTCCGGGTGCCCCAAATATGCACACTGCCGTGAAGCTGTCCCCGGAATCACGACAGCGAAGAGAAGCCAACCCCCGGGGCCCCACGATCCATGGGCCTCGAAGAAAATCAAACGGGTCACGACTCGTGCTCGCAACGGGCTTAAAATTGCCCACTTAACCCCCCCTTGGAGGGGTCTTCAGCGGAACGCCCCCATGGGGCTTCAACGGCACACCCCCCTTTGGGGGGGTCTTCAGCGGCACACCCCCCTTGGGGGGTCTTCAGCGGCACACCCCCCTTGGGGGGTCTTCAGCGGCACGCCCCCATGGGGCTTCAGCGGCACACCCCCTTGGGGGGGTCTTCAGCGGCACACCCCCCTTGGGGGGTCTTCAGCGGCACGCCCCCATGGGGCTTCAGCGGCACACCCCCTTGGGGGGGCCTTCAACGGCACGTAGTTTGCCCCCTTCAACGGCACGTTTGGGCAACTTCCAGCGGCACGACTTTTGCCCTTTACCATGGCACGCTTGTTCAGCTCGCCACCGGCACAGCGCAAAGGCTTTTTCAACGGCCAAACGACGTGCTGCCCATGCCCTACGCATCTTTGGCGCGTAGTGGTCGGTCCGAGGTGTCAGCCAAGGATTGGGCCACACAGGCTATCCCACTAGCGCCCAGGACGGGAGAGGTCAAACGCAATCATGGCGAGCCCGCTTCCCGCCTCCGACTGCCATGCTCAAAGGCTCCCGCCGCTGTGAGTATAAAGGAGGTCCGCTTCGACAGACAAGAAGGAAGAGGAAGAAGAGGAGGAGAACAGACAGAGGAAGAGACAAGGCTAGAGAGGCTGAAGCCACACGCAAGAGAGGAAGAGAAGAGAGAAGGGAAGAAGAAGAGCTCCGATGTGAGGCTCCTCCGACGACGACCGGGCAGAAGAGAGAGTAAGAGAGGGGGAGAGCTGAATGTAGTCCGGGGGCTTTCCTTGTTTTGTTTTCTCTTCCCTTTTCTTTTGTCCCCGGGTTTTCTTTCTCACCCGTGGCCTTGGCACGGGCGTGCTTGGCAATGTATATGGATGGCTACGGCCCCTTGCTTCCCATGAATGAAAATCACCTTTCTCGGGTTTCCTCGCTATTCCTGTTGGTTTACGCCAGTCTTCATGCTGTATGGTGCATCGTTCGTTTTTCTTCTTTTCTCCGATGCTTTGGAGTCTCCGTGGCGACGTGATTTCTCCCGTGTGATCCTTGATCTCACGGGCTCTCCACTCCCTTCCATGGCCATCTGTCGTGCCCATCTACTTGAGGGTAGCCAGACCCTTCCTCCCTTCCTGAACACCCCACTACCAGCAGCCTACCCTTGGCCTTTAACCCTTCTTCTTTTCCTGAATAACCTACAACCCTCCCAGTCCACACACTTAACCCCCTTCCGGCCCTCGGCCGGCACACCTGTAGTGGCCCTCAGCGGCACACTCTTCCGGCCCTTGGCCGGCACACCCATAACCATCCTCAGCGGTACACCTCCCCTGGGTGCCTCAGCGGCACGCCTGGCCCTGCCCCAGCCCGGCACGCCTTGGCTGAGCCCCAGTCCACCTTGTCCAGCCCTAGAAGCCTTCGGTCCGTTGTTTTCCCCGTGTTTTTCGAGGTTTTATAAAGGTGTTGCTGCCTCCGGGTGCCCACCTCCAGTTGTCGGGTTCCGCCACTCCGTGTGGGCGTGTTCCCTGTACCTCCCCTACGCTCGGGTCAAGGGGAGATGCTGCCGAATTTTTGTCAGGAAATAATAAAAAATGTTAAAAAGGCAAAAGGAAGCAACAAACGAATGAGATGATTAATGATAAAACTTTCTAACTAATCGAGCCACTGTCGGCATCACGAAGAACTGAACCGAATAACGGCATAACATATTCGACGTCTGATTTACGAGCAGAGGCCGAACAAAGCAAAGCAGGGGAAAAGTTTATATAAAACTACATGGAAATTAAGATAAGAAGAAAAGAAAAGCCTTAAGATAAATGACACAAGACCGGGCCTTGGGCCTTCATTACGCCTGCTCCAACCCTCCCCGACACGCTCCGTTGGTCCCCCAGCGGTACACTCCAAACGACCTTCAGTGGTACACCCCTTTGCTCACCCTACCTCCACTTCAATGACCCTCAACGGTACACTTATCTAGCCCTTCACCGGCACACTCTACCCCTCTTAACCCTCAGCGGTACACTCCTTTAACCTCCAGCGGTACACCCTTGTTGCCCCTAGCGGCACACTCCTTTAACCTTCAGCGGTACACCCTCGTTGCCCCTAGCGGCACACCCCTTTTTAGCCTCCAGCGGTACACCCTCCTAACCCTCAACGGTACTTCCCTTTAACCTCCAGCGGCACACCCCTTTTAGCACCCAGCGGCACATCCCATTCCCCAGCGGCACACCTCCTTTAGCGCCCAGCGGCACACTCCATTCCTCAGCGGTACCCCCCACTATTCCCTTCGCCGGCACACCATACATATATACTTACGCATGGCATGGTAATAACATTAACGACAGCAAATGGATTGATGAAAATTATGCTAATTAAAGAACTCCAAATGTGCAACAGTGGTAATAACGGTAAAAGGAAGGGGGTAAGAAAATAATAATAATAATAATAATAAATAAAAGAAGAGAAATCATTCGGGACAAAGGCACAAATAAGTAATAAACAGCAAAGCAGAGATCAGAACATGGAACTAAGAAAATCCCAGATAAAAGATGCTAGGGTCTACATTGCAGCCCCATCTCTCCCCGTGACCCGACGCAAAAGGAACAACAATGCCGCCCTCTCAGGCCGGGCCCGGATCTTGGGAATCATCTCGACATTGCCAAGTCCCGACCTGATCCTGGGCTGACATTCTAATCAGATCGGGTTCGTTTCTCGCCCCAGATCCCTTCCGAGCCATCATTAAAATCGCCGTGCATGCGGCAGACATTTGAACGGATTCGCCCCGATTTTCCGTCGCGTTTCCATCACGGACCCGTGTCCGAATATGAAAAGGTCCACGAGTGACCGACATGGCCAGTGGCTCGCATCCTAATGCATACTTTGGTGTGATTTTCTCCTGTCTCTTTCTCGCGCAGTTAGTATTATTTATTTTTGGCCGCAGGGCCCCTAATTTCGGCAATTAATCAAGGGTGTTCCCTAGTATGGGGGATGTAAATGACGTCGCGGCCTGTATGGCGCGACGAGATTCGGTCCCGACACGAACCACACAATCGTCTGACGAAGTCAGGTCGAGCGCACCATGGGCTCTTCGGAGCCCGAATAAATCGTCACTTCGGTGACTGGCACGCCCACGCACCCAATAAATGAATAAACCAACAAGAGAATAACATGTAAAAAAAAAAAAACACCCGCCCTGAACGAGCGAATTTTAGTGCGTCCACAAGGGGGTAAAACAGTCAAAACCCCATCATCTCCTTCCTTCTCTCCACCGAAAATCTTGATGAACGGGGGGGGGCGCAAAATCGTAACCGCCGCCGCCTCCATGCCGGAGAGAAAAAGGAGGAGACCGGCCATTGTCGGCGCCAGTCGGCCCACCGTCGCCGGACGATGGGCGGCCCAGGCGAGCGCCTCCTGCGCAGGCGGGGGTGGCACCGCAGGCACCGGTGTCACAGCACGACAGGCGCGAGCGCCACTGCTCACATTTCCTACGACCGCAGTCGGCCGCTCCCGCGGATGCTACTCACGGGACCGACCACCACGGCACCAAGTCGAGCCCCCCGGTGCAGGCGAAGCAGGCCGCCGTCAACCCGCTCGCGTGGCAGCCACCGGCGGCGACTGCGGTGGTCGCGCCCGGGTCTGCTAGCCAGGGAGTCGACGGTGCCCAGTTTGCCTACAGCACCGGTGCCCCTTAACACGCCGAGATGACTAGAACGCCATCAAATCTCCAACGTCTTTGATGTGTGGAGAGGACTAAACGTAGAAATCCGAGAAACATCATGAATGCGACTTTTACGTGTGTAGAAATCCGACGGAGACAGAGCCCGAAGAACAACCTGGCTCTGATACCAGATCCTGACTTAAACTAACCTTTTTTAGATATCTGATGGATATCTCTTATTGTCATAATATCCTTGTTTCTTTGATTATTAATTATATGCATATCCCTGCTTTATTATGAATAGACCTGAGGACCATTTCAGTTGCAGGTTCTTGGCCCATTAATGTTTTGAATTTACAAATCCATTAAAGAAATAATTTACAGGGACTATTTGATAACATTTTTGGGCATATATGCTATACAGTGAGTCTTTTGTTTAAACAGAACAGATAATTTATTGTGTTTATATCCAGAAATTTCATGTTCATGTCTTTAAGTTTTATATACATTGATGTTTACTTTTGAGCAAAGTTTAGATATTAAATTTCACTGTATATGATCATGAGAAATCAAAATCATGCAATAATTATGATTATGTCATATCATACCTGAAATTTGCATATGAACATCAACTGTTCCAGAATTGTATATGCCCGTATGCATAAATATATGTCATCCAAGTGCATGGGTTGTTGATTATGCATTTAAATTTCATAATGCAATTTATGGTTAATAATTTTAAATCACTTTCATATCTCTAGTTGCCCCGAAGGGTCTAGAATATGTTAGTATTTAATGTTGTTAACCATAGAGAGAATATTAATCTTTCTCTTATAATGGAAATTGCATTATAGACTATTAGATCATAGTTACACCTGAAGGTGTCTATGATCCAATATGTGAAATGAAAGTTAATAATTAACAAGAACTACATAAACACGAGGAATCTTTTACCCGAAGGTAAGATATCTTCACCTTTATGTATTCTTAGTTAGTTATTGAATCTTATTGAATTGTCATAGTATTATTGAATTATTTATAAATCATGGATTATGGATGGTATGATGCTTGTGAAATTTCAGCTATGACTAATTATTATTCATTGGAATTGCACATAATGTTTATCTGCATCATGATTGTTAGGTCCCGTAGTGCAGGGACACGGTTCTAGAGGGGGGGTGAATAGAACCCTCCTACTAAAAACTATGTCCAATTAAAATCTTAACCGACCTCACAGCGGAATTAACAAACTTAATGAGATTGACTGAATTGGAACAAGTAGGATTACTCAATTCTCTCAATCTCACCGAGCTCACACGATTGCGTATATAGACTAAAAAGAGATGCACACAAACACACAAATCAAACCATGAGACACGGAGATTTTTAGGTGGTTCGGGACCACGACGGGTTCCCTACGTCCACCCCTTACCAAACCGGAAAGGCTTTCTCCACACGCTGTGAATGCAGTAAACACGGGGATTTCTCCCCACACACACACGAGGTAAAAACCCCAACACACACGCTACTAGAGTAGCACACACACGGGGATGTACCCCAACACACACACACGTAGGATGACGCCTACACAGCTACACGGGAGTAAACTCCCAACCATACACAGGGAACACACCCCACAATATCTCCAAGCACACACACGAATAACCTCCACCGCATACGACGCACAAGCGTCAACACAAACCACTCGGAGAACCCTTTCTCCGAACACCCACACAAGAAAATCGTTTAGGAATTTATGTGGAAATCAGATATGCATACAATCAACCCAGAACAATTTCTAAACACTAAACCACACAACAAAACTGAAATGTAAAGCTCCCCCTCTTTAGAACAATCTGGCTCTTCTCAGTTCGTAGTCGGATGAACATGATTTTGGCGTCCTCTTGTTCTTCTCCTCGAACCACTTCTTTTCTTCTTCTATCACGAGCTCCAAATCACAAGGGAAGTAGATCAGATCTGCTGTTGAAGACCTCTGGAGCTTCTCCACCGTTTCAGCCCTTTCTTCTCCTACAAGGAAGAACACACTTTGATTAGGGTTAATCCCTTGTGAATCTCGTAGCTCATATATATATATAACTTAGAGAGCCCAAAAGACACATAAAACCCTCCTCACACATGTTAGAAACACCCTAGTATGATTAGGAACCATTGGGGGGTGTTTTGGTAAAGTTTCAAGGGGTTTAGGATGAGTTTTAAACACTTTCGTAAGTCCCGTCCGGAAGGGGTCGACCCTTGGGGTCGACCCTCGGCAACCAGGTTGCTGGAATACACAAAAAGAGGCCCTCTGTTACAGGGGTCGACCCTTGGGGTCGACCCTTGGGGTCGACCCTTTCAGTGGGGGTCGACCCCTGGGGTCGACCCTTGGCAACTAGGTTGCTGTAGAGGCCAAAAAAAGAGCCAGGTTTAAAGGGGTCGACCCCATGGGTCGACCCTTTCAGTGGGGGTCGACCCCAAGGGTCGACCCTTTCAGGCAGGGTACACAAAAATAGCTCTGCGCGCTTCGGCGGCAGGAATTAATTCTCCTAGCTCCGAACTCCGATCGAAGCGAGACTGGAAGCGTTGGAAAGAGGACTCCCAAGGCTACACCATAAAATTTTAGAGGGGAAATCCAATGGTTGGATTGAAAATGGTGAAGATTTTAAGATAGTTTGAGTTTGAAAAATAACTAAAACCTCCATCAAAACCATGGGGAAATAATTGATTAAATGTTACCATAATCCCATGAAGATCAACAATGATTTTGCATCCTGAAAAACATGATAAACCAAGAGGTTAGTTGAGAATCAAAATATATGAGTTATGCATTAACACTATGAACATGTTCACAATGAAATACATCATTGAACCTCATCAAACATGCATTTTGCTTCTCAAATCAATCAACAAAAATATATTCCACCAAATGACAAGGTTTTGTTATGATGAACATGGATTTCTCAATCAATAAAATACAATGACATGGGAGCTCAACATTCAGTTACAATGCAATCAACTCTTCAATATCAAAATGCTTCATTACTTAAATGTTAACAATTATGCCAAATGCAAAGCATGCATAATGTCATGGAACCACATACATTTAAATGGCATTATTGTTGATTAAAAATTAACATTCATGAACCATTATCTCATGAGGAGCATTGATAGGTACAAGAGATCTTTTTGAATCGTTCATACATTTAAATCACAATAACCCCAACAATAATATCCATGAGCATACTCAAACATGTGCCAACCCTCAAAGGTCTCAAGTGAGCTTATGTGAAACATGAATGAAACACATCAACCTTTTACCAAATCAAGTGGTCATGAATCCAAATAATGAGCAAGCATCATTAAGGTCGCATTCATTCAGTCTCCAAGTTACAAGTGAGAGTCGACATAAGGTGAAGAATGAGTTAGCTCCCTTTTGCAAGAAGATCGCCATTGATACATTTCTTTGAGTTCCAAACATGAACCGTAGATGTGGTCCTGCAAACCAAAATATTCAAGGCTTGAGATCCTTAAATACAAATCATTCATATGACCTTCAAATATGAACAAAGTTAACTCCCTTTTAGAAGAAGAGCTTCATTCATGGACCACATTAGATTCCAAGTATGAGCCATGGATTTGTATACCTGCAAATCAACATAAAGATAGCATTAGTTCCTTAAACACCAAAGGTTCATATGGCTTTCAAGAGTGAACAATGAAACACATACACACACAATCACAATCGTTTTGATATCATTGAAACCAAACACGAACTAGGGGATACAACAATCTCCCCCTTTTTGATGATGACAAAACGATGTGTGTGATAATACAAATTGTGTAAACATTTGCAAACAACATTGAGCACATACACCAATTGTTAAACAACAAACATTTGCAAACAACATTGAGCACATACACCAATTGGTCATTTGTGAAGTAAGAGCACACACCACATTCTCCCCCTTTTTGTCATCGACAAAAAGTCAGGGGGTGAAAGAACAAGACATGAACATTGGTGGCCAACTACGCTCCCATATGCAAAATAGAAGTAGTGTGAACTGGAAGAGCTGAACATAGGCATTGTTGGGTTAGAACCAAAAACCTGTGCACACCATTTAAGAACCATCCATGAATGGGAAAGGATGTAAGAGCCAAAGTGTCAAAATTGCTACCAATCTTCACAACCCCCATGGCACAGATAAAGTGAAACGATATTACCATACATACAGGCGATGCGGTAAATGAGAGCCAACCAATTTTTCCTGCAAGTAAGACAATGGAACCATGTGAGTTTCGAGTGAATAATTAAGCATTTCAACCATTCATCATACCAACGTCCACTTAGTTATGCATGACAAACTTAGCATGTGAAACCTGAAGGAATGATACCCATCTTGATAATAAAGGTTGTTGATTGTTTGCTCCAAAGATAGGATACAATTATTGAAGATTTATGCACATTGCAGATTCATGGCAAGATGATTGTACTCAAAATCCAAAGTCCAGTTGAGTTTCACAAAAATTAAGAGCAAGGCAATGACAAGATGTTTGGCAAGAGAGAACAATAGTGCCTAGTTGCCTTTATTCTTGGAGTTTCTATTTTTTTTTTTTTTTTTATTTTCAAATTTTTCTTTTGAAATACATGAACTCATGGAATCTATATGCGTGTTTCTTATGCATGAGCTATATGCATGTTAAAAATGCCAAATTTGCAAATATGCCCACGATGAACTTCATCTTTCAAATGAAATGAATATGTACTATGTGAATGCTAATCATGCAAGATATGAAACTATGCACATGATGACTTCTTTCCTTTAAATGCTGGGTATATGCTAAGAATTAAATTAAAGGGAAATGCATGGACATGCAAACACACAAGCACAATCGTCATGCACACAAATATCATATATAGTAACGCCCCCTAAATGAGGCATGGGTTAAGAAAGGAGCATATGATTCAAATTCAAGAATGTGAGACATGAAGCATAACTAAGAGATTTCTGCATACACAACTAGAGGTACGACATGAACCATGAATGTAGCCAGATTCATAGAATACATACATCACAATAATAACCAGATGTGAAAAGTGATACAATGACTAATGAGCTTCAAAACATATAGATTTTTAGATTTTCTAAAGAACACTAGAAGGTAATCTCCTCTCTACACTTTCACTTTAGATTCTCGACTTTCGGTAGCTTCGCACAACCCCGATTTTATTTCTTTTAATAGACTTCACCTTTCGGCGCGAGTTTCCTCATATGTCTCAATGGAGATTCCCGGCTACTTGGATTCGTCACACATATGGATTTTTGTTTCTCCTTTCGACACGAGTTTCCTCCTTTGTTTCAGGGGGGATTCTCGGTTACTCGGATCCACATACCACTTATTGAATTTTTGAGGGGTAGGTAGCTTTTTCCTCACGATTACTCTTTAATGTCCATGTAGAGATTTAAGTTCCCTTTAGAGTGTTGCAAAGAATTTCTTAAATCCTTATTAGTGAAATTCATTAAATTCATTATGTGCAAGAGTGTGGGGTTAAAGTTGTGTTTTGCATGTATAAAATGAATTTGACAAGACACGGCTATGACTCCCCCTTAATGTATGCACAGTTGGAAACAAATCATCCCCCTTAGTATATGACATGTATCACATATGAACCAAATCATTGTATTGTTATTTAGCAAGGAGGTCAAGCCTTAGAAGGGTCAAGAAAAGGTTTTATAAGTTAGGTACATACAAGCATGCAAGAATTTAGCAAAGCCTTCATGCAAGCACTCATACTCCAAGATATGTATTTATCATGAAGTATATGCATATGCCCTATATGCATGAGTATGCAATATGCAATAAATGTATTTTTTTTTTTGTAACTTATGACATTCAAGCACAACTAAGTCAAGGTATGCATGAGACTCAAATTCACAATGCATGCATGACCTATGAATAATATGCAAATATGCCAATGCATTCTTTTTATGCAAGTTTTCTTTTTTTTTTTTATAAGAACTTGAGCAATTAAGATGGCATGAGACAGGTAAATGCATGAGATTGATCTTCAATGAGTTTAGCAATAAATCATGAGCACTTTATTTCAGATTTCATCATGAAGAATCATTTCCTTAAAACCCAAAAGTTCAACCATCATCATCTAAAACAGTAATGCTTAAGATAAAATTTCAGTTTGAATACATCGAGCAACTTTCATTCATCCAAAGTAACCACACAGTATCAATGAGCTTTAAATTGGGGCATGCTCAGCACTCAATACCAATTGTTATATTTCATCATGCAATTTCACAATTCAGAAATTTTTCCTTAAGAAACAAGAGAGTTTTTCAGATTCACTTGAGAGATTTTACAATGCAATGGCAACTTGATTTTATTCAAAGATCCAACTCACGCATAGTGATGGCTTCCTAACAGGCTTAACCTATCATTTCACACATCACTATTTGATATACCAAGAATTCATTCAATGAGTATATGTATGACTTGTGAAGAATTTAAAGCACATCATGAGAACACAAAGGAATTTCAAACCAGACATCAACACCATCAAGTTTGACAATGAAAGAGCGAAGTTGGGATTTTACCTTATGAGTGTGCCTTGTTCCATTTTATTAGAACCCCTTTCATTCTTTGTTTACCTCAAGACACACTAGCATCAAGGCCAATTCATTGAGCGAATTTGGGCACCCAAGCCTTTTTGGGTCCCTCAGAGTTAGTGGTATTACCACCAACTGAATTCTTCCACAGTCTCATTGCTTCCATATCATCATTTCTCATGATCCTGCAGTTCTCAATCACATGTTTAGAATTTCCACAGTAATAACAATGAGGAGGTTCAATTTCAGCAAAGATTTTCCTTTTGGGAGCAAAATGATTTTCAAAGGTATTCCATTTCCTATTTCCAAAAGATCTAGGTCTAACAAAATCAAACCTAGTATTCAATCTAGGAACATGAAAATCTTCAGTTTTTAAAGACCAACATTCATTCATAACATGACCGTATTTTTCACAATGAGAACAACAAGAAGTTGTGGGTCTATGGAATGACTTTCCATTGTTTGCATGAGTGTTTGTAAAGAAATTTTTCTTATTGGATGCAAACCTTTGAGCATGAGACCCATGTTCATTTTTGAATTTTCTTTCAATGTTGAACTTAGCATTCATGGCATGAAAATCATCATTTTGCTTCATAAAATAATTATCAATGACATGGCCAAGTTTATGACAATAGAAACATAAAACATTCCTCTTTTTCTTGAAAGTTTTTTGTTCATCTTTTCTCATAACAGTGCATTCATCCATGACATGTCCAAACACACCACAATAGAAGCATTCAACATTGGATTTCAATTTTTGTGATCTATTTAGCATGGAAGACTTAATGTTGACATTTTTCTTTTTCACAAAATCATTTTCAGAAGTTTTTATTTGAGAAGTGGGCGGATGTGTTTTGGAGGTGCTTGGTATGTCAGAAGCATGAACAAAAGAGGTTTTCATTTTTGATTCAAAAGATTTTTTGTTGACCGGGATGTAACCAAGACCCTCTTTTTGAAAGTTGACTTTAACACCCAGTATTTTGTCCAATGTTTCCTTCCCCTTCACAAATCTTGACAAATCATCTTTTAACCTTTGCACCTCTTCCTTACAAACAAGAATTTTATCATTAAGCAGACAATTGACAGATTTTAAGTTTTCATTTTCTTCCAAAAGCTTCTTATTTTCAATGCTTATTGAGTGAAGTTTTTCAGTTAATTTTTCAAGTACTTTTTCAGTTTCAACAAACTTAGAAATCTTTGCATGCAAGTGTTCATTTTCAGATTTCAACAAAGAGTTTTCTTTTTCAAGCTTATCAAGACTTTTCAAACTTCCTTCAAGAAGAGAAATCTGAATCATCATGGCATCTTTTTCCTTTTTAAGTTCTTCATTTTCATTCTTGATGCACTTGCTATCTATTTCACAATCAAGGAGTTTTTCAAACATTCTCTCATCATCAGTTAGTGAATCAAGTTTATTCCTCAAGCATTTTTTAGTTTTCTCAAGCAGGGAGATTTTAGACAACAAGGTTTTATTTTCCTCACGCAACTCATAACAGTTATTTTCTGTTTCAAGAGCGGTATCAGATTTTCTCAACATTTCAAGCTCTTCATTCAAACAAGACATCTCATCTGAAAATAATTCAACTTTAGATTCCAAAAGTTCATTTTTGTATTTTAGGTTCTCAATGTTTGAATCTAGAGTATTGCAGTTTTGACATGAAAGATTATCATGCACATTCTCACTAGTTTTCTTTCTCAGACTTTTATTTTCAGATTTGAGCTTCTTGTATCTACTCGACAACTCCTCATAAGCATCAAGTAGTTCTTCAAAAGATATTTCATCTTCATCAGAGTCAGGGTTAGAATTCACCTCTTTAGCATTTTCTTCACCGTGAGCCATTAAACATGGATCCATCACTTCTTCTTCATACTTTCGTGCCAACGCATCCCAAAGATCTCTTGCCGACCTGCACAAGGGAATTTGTGAAAGTATGTTAGATTCAATGGCATTTATGAGGAAATTTAATGCTCTAACATTCATTGCATTTTTCTTGACATGCATATCATTCCATTTGTTCTGTTCAGTAGGGAGCTTGTATGAACCTTCACATATAACCTTCCAAACATTAGGCTCATGCAAACCAAGATAAATACACATTGTTGTGCATCCCTTGGTTTTGATGATGACAATAGGATATGTTTGACTAATCTAAGTTCTATCTTGTTTCTTAAAGCAAATGGTTTGGTTATTTTTGTAAAGATAGTGCATTGAATTAATGCCCATTTGATGATGACAAATATGCTTTTATATACATTTGGAACTTCAAGTCAAATCTTATAAGTTAAGCAAATTTCAGGTTCACTGAAATCCAAGTGGAATCAACAAATCAGTATAAGCGTGAAAGACTGTTTGTCGACCACTGAAGAAGTTATGGTCGACCAACGAACTCAACCAGAAAAGCATCAAGTCATCTGTCTTCTGGAAGCACCTTGGATGTCGACCATAGCCCCACCTCTGGTCGACCACAGGAAAAGACAGAACATCAGACAGAACCAATGGCCACCTGATATTTGCCCCTTGTCGACCAGCGACAAGGCTGTGGTCGACCACGGGGAACGCAGGTGTCAGCCAGAATGGAACAGCCGTCTGGACACAGCTCGTTGTCGACCAGAGACAGTGTCATGGTCGACCACGGGTTTTTATATCGTCCAAAACCGAACTCTAACCGAATTCTGTTTTGGTTCCTTAAAACCTGCAGATGGTTGTTGCAGGTTGTTGGGCTGCTCAGGAGATAAGCTTCCGCACGGGAATCAAGGAAACAATCTTGCTTAGAAGTGGTCAAACTCGTTCTAACGATTGGATTTAAACCGATCCCTATTTTCTAGCAGATTGGCGCTCGATCTGAAAATTGAGCGGGAAGAACTTTATTCTTGAAAATAAAAAGAGCTGTATGAAGAATATAAGGCAACTAATCACGAACAAGGAAGTAGCGAGAGAGCACGGAATAGAAGCCAAGAAAGATACACACAGAAGAGGAAGAAGGAGCTCTCCACCAATCAAAAATCTGCAGAAAGGTTAAAGGCAATCTCGTTGCTGCAGAAGGAAGACTTAGCTCAAGACTGTGCGATCTCCAGCAGCAGAACAATCGAAGGCAACTGACTGGAAGATCAACAGGGAGTCTAGGCTTCTTCATAAGCGTGATCAAGTCCCAGGCTGAACACCTATTCTTCTACACACGTCAATATTCAGTCCTGTCTTTCATCACCTGTTCTTATCATCTTTTCATTTCTGATTACAATTATTGTCAAGCTGTGAGGCAGCAGAGTCAAGCTGTGTGTCAGCAGGTACAAGCTGTGTGTCAGCTGTGTTTTGGTTGAGATCAGAGATTCTCATAGTGAAGCCTTGCTTGAGTTAAGCAAGGGGTGGATGTAAGTCTCAGGAAGAGACTGAACCACCTAAAAACCTTCTGTCTTGTGGATGTGCTTGTGGTGTGTGTTGCTCCTTATAATTGCTAACGTATCTGACTTCAGGATTAATCTCAAAATCAATCATTTGCTTGAGGTTATTGCATTATAATTTAAAAAAGGGGGAAAGATCTATTCACCCCCCCTCTAGATCTATTCAGTCCGTATCCAACACGTGGTATCAGAGCATGGTTCTCCAGATATGTGGTCTAACAACCAGGAGAGACCGGGCGGACTGAATTCTAAAAGCCTCATAGCTGAGGGGCACTCTGTAACTAGACCTCCATATTTTGATGGAACTGATTATTCTTATTGGAAAAATCGTATGCAGGTGTTCTTACGTGCGCAAGACCACGAGATGTGGAGGGTAGTGAGCCGCGGACCTTTTGAGCTACCGGAAGATGAAGAAACCTGGACCAGAGAACAGGTCAGGAAATCAACTGTCAACTGGGGAGCCATGAACGTGATGCAGTGCTCACTACACCCCACAGAATTCTCAAGAGTTTCCCAATGCGCAACAGCCAAAGAAATGTGGGATCGTCTAAAGGTAATCTACGAAGGTACTTCCGAGGTAAGAGAGACAAAAGCAAATATGCTAGTCTCAGAATATGAAATGTTTAGGATGAAAAATGATGAAAGTATTTCTGAGATGTATGCCAGATTAGTACAACTGACTAATGGCTTGAAGAGCTTAGGGAAGACATACAAAGAGCAGGAATTAGTGAGGAAGATTTTAAGGTCTCTCACATCGATGTGGCATACCAAGGCCACAGTCATTGAGGACTCAAAGGATCTCACAACAATGACAGTGGATGAGTTAGTAGGATCCCTGATGGCCTATGAGGTCAATCTGAAGAGAAAGGAAGATGAGGGCAAGAAAAAGAAGCAACTTGCCCTAAAGACTAAAACAAGCACCTCTGAGGTGTCTGACAATGATGACTCATCTAGCTCAGGTGAAGAATCTGGTGAGCTAGCCATGCTTACAAGAAAATTTAAAAAATTCCTGCGGAAGGAAGGTAAAGGATTCAGAAATCCAAAGGGCATGGTAAGGAAGTCATCCCAGTTTAAATCTGATAAACATAAGGCTCCTTCTAACAAACTCATTTGCTACAATTGCAGGCAGCCTGGACATATGAAGGCTGAATGTCCAGAAGCTCCTAAGAAATCAAGCTTCAAGTGGAAAGGCAAGAAACCCAAGGCGATGATTAGCACTTGGAGTGAGGAGGAAGAGAGCAGTGAAGAGGAAACAACTTCCGAGGAAGAAGAAGGAAAGCTCTGTCTGATGGCCAAGGGAGACAACAGTGATCTTGAGGTAAGTTCCCCATTTCAAGACTTCTCTAGTTCGGATTGGGAAGCAGTATATTCAGAATTGCTTGATACTTATGAAAGAATAAGAAAGGAAAATAAACATTTGAAGAAGAAGATCAGTCAACTGAATAAAGACAGCAATTCAATAGAAAACAAAACTGAACTAGAAATGGAAATCCAGTCACTGAAAAACAAGCTGAATCAAATGGACTTAGATGAAGAAAATCACAAGAGAATGTCCGAAGAGAATGAAATGCTAAAAAACGACATTGATGAGTTAAAACTAAGAGCTCAGGAATGCGAACAGAAAACAAAGCAAACTGAAGAAAAGAACAACTCCATTAAGGAAGAAAACAGTAAGCTTCTAAAAGAGATAGAAAGAATCCAAGGTGAATTGGAAGATAAACAGGAAGCTTTGGAAAAAATGACCAAGGGCCAAGACAACTTAAATGCCGTCTTAGGAATAAAAGTAAACTTTCAAAAAGAAGGGTTAGGGTATAATCCAACAGCTAAGAAAGAATTTCAAATAAGAACTCAAAGTAAACTTGGTGGACCTAAAGGAAAAGGCCCCTTGATAAATTTGTATCAAGACGAAAGAAATAATGAAGCCAGCTCCTCTAACCAGATTAATGTCAATCCAAAAGAGAGGAAATCTGAAGGAAAAGGGACAAATCCAAATCACTCTAATAATAATGGCCACATAAGGCAGAATCAGCAAATTTACAAAAGAAATCAGACAGATAAAACTTCAAATAATATTAACGAATACAAACCTGTAAAACCAGGTGTCGGGAAACATGCTGGTCGACAACAGACCCCTCCGATGTCGACCATGAACAGACCCGCAAACAAAACTCACAGGGTTAACCAGCTGAAAAAGAATGGAAATTGGAACCCAAAAATGTGGTTTCAGAATAGAAAATCAACTAATCCAAAGCCACCTAACCTGAACAATTTAAGCAATAAAAAATTAATCTGTTCCAATAAGATTTGGGTTCCCAAGGGGCTGCTACAGCAGTTTCATGATTTCACAAGCTATCTTGGACCCGGGTACCATTGGGGTCCAAAAGTTTCTGTGTAACTTGTGATGCAGGTGTGTCTGGCAGCTATACACAACAAGTGGTACTTAGATAGTGGCTGCTCAAGACATATGACAGGAGACAAGGCAAAATTCTCCGAGCTAAACTCAAAAGATGGAGGACATGTGACATTTGGAGGAAATAACAAAGGCAAGATCATTGGGAAAGGTAAGGTAGGTAAGACATCTACAAATTGCATTGAAGATGTACTGCTAGTGGATGGCCTGGAATATAATCTTCTAAGCATCAGTCAGCTATGCGACAAAGGCCATCAAGTAGTCTTTGATTCTAAGATTTGTAAAATTCTTGAACCAAATTCGGATAAAGTTAAGTTTATGGGCAAGAGAGTAAATAATGTCTACATGATAGACTTGGATGATCCAGCCCACTCCAACTTGTGCCTCACCGCCAAGAAGGAAGACCTGACTTGGTTGTGGCACCGAAGGCTAGGGCATGTTAGCTACAGGGTGCTGCACAAATTGGTTAAGAATAAAATGGTTTCTGGATTACCTGAAATCTCTTTTGCACAGAATGTCAAAGTGTGTGAAGCATGTACCCAAGGGAAACAAACAAGGAAATCTTTCAAAAATAGAACTATAGATCAGTCGTCTAGGCCATTAGAACTTGTACACATGGACTTATTTGGTCCTACAAGGACTACTAGTCTTAGTGGAAAAAGATATGGCTTTGTTCTAGTGGATGATTTTTCAAGATTTACCTGGGTAATGTTTTTATCACATAAAAACGATGCCTTTCATGAATTTCAGGATTTTTACATAAGAATGAAGCAGGATGGTAAGTCCAAAGTGTGTTCAATAATATCTGATCATGGGGGAGAATTTGAAAATTCAGAGTTTGATGAATTCTGCAGGAACAAAGGAATAAATCACAGGTTCTCCTCACCAAGGACGCCAGAGCAAAATGGAGTGGTGGAGAGAAGGAATCGCACACTTGTTGAAATGGCCAGAACCTTGTTGGTTGAAGCCAATCTTCCAAGAAGATTTTGGGCTGAGGCGGTCAATACAGCATGTTATATTGTAAACAGGGCAATGGTAAGACCATCTAGTGCGAAAACTCCATATGAGGTGTTCAAAGGTAAGAAGCCATCTCTAGCTCATCTTAGGATCTTCGGTGTAAGGTGTTTTATTCATAACAATGACAAGAGATCATTGGACAAATTTGAACCAAAGAGTGACCCAGGAATCTTCTTGGGATACTCTGACCGATCAAGAGCCTATAGAGTCTACAACACCAAAGATCAGCTAGTTGAAGAATCCCCACATATCACATTTGATGAAAATAATGACTTTGACAAAACTGGACAGGTAGGCAAAGATGAAGATGGGGAATTTCTGGAAGGCAAAGAGGAACCAATGGAGACTGAAGCAGAACCAAAGCAAGGTGATTCCAATGATCAACCTGAAGGAGAGATCAGCCCAGGTAACAATTCTGAAAATCTGAGATTTCTCAGAGATCATCCTCTAGATAACATCATTGGAGGAATTAATGAACCGAGGAAAACTAGATCTCAGCTTAAAACAGTTGATGAATTAGATCAGCTAGCCCTTGTATCTCAAGTTGAGCCTAAAAATGTAGAGGAAGCTTTAAGAGATGAATCTTGGATAAATGCCATGCATGAAGAATTAAATCAATTTGAAAGAAATCAGGTTTGGAAACTTGTTCCCAGACCCTCATCTCATCCTGTTATTGGAACCAAATGGGTTTATAAAAATAAGCTTAATGAAGAAGGAGTTGTTATGAGGAACAAGGCTCGGTTGGTGGCTAAGGGGTATAACCAAGAATTTGGAGTTGATTTTGAAGAATCATATGCTCCAGTTGCAAGGTTAGAAGCCATTAGGATATTGTTAGCATTTGCGGCGTCCCATGGAATTAAATTGCAGCAAATGGATGTAAAAAGTGCCTTTCTAAATGGCATTGTAAAGGAAGAAGTCTTTGTGGAACAACCCCCTGGTTTTGAAAATGATGATCTTCCTAATCATGTCTTTAAACTGCATAAGGCTTTGTATGGTTTAAAGCAGGCTCCTAGGGCATGGTACGACAGACTGAGTTCATTCCTCACCAAAAAGGGCTACACAAGAGGTAAAATTGATCAAACATTATTCTCCAAGACCCAAGGTAAGAATATACTAATTGTGCAAATCTATGTGGATGATATTGTGTTTGGATCCACTAAGCTTCATTATGTACTGAATTTGCAAATCTAATGACCAATGAGTTTGAAATGAGTTTAATGGGTGATTTACAGTTTTTTCTTGGATTGCAGATCGTACAATGTAGAGAAGGATACTTCATAAATCAATCCAAGTACATAAAGGAGATGCTGAAGAAGTTTGGCATGGAAAGCTGCAAACCAATTGAGTCACCCATGGGTACAAATGCAACATTGGAAGCTGATGTAAAAGGTAACATGGTAGATGCCAAGAAATACAGAGGTATGATCGGGTCCCTGCTATATCTAACTGCTTCAAGGCCAGATATTCAGTTTAGTGTATGCATGTGTGCTAGATATCAGTCTAGCCCTAGAGAATCACATTTAGGGGCTGTCAAGCGTATCCTTCGATATATTGCCGGCACCCAAGAATTGGGTTTATGGTATCCTACTTACTGCAAACTAGACTTGATTTCATATTCAGATGCTGATTATGCTGGTTGCAAAATTGATAGGAAGAGTACTAGTGGTTATTGTCAAATATTAGGTGGATGTTTAATATCATGGGCTTCTAAAAAACAGCATTCTGTGGCACTCTCCACTGCTGAGGCTGAGTATGTCGCAGTAGGGAACTGTGGTACACAGGTTTTGTGGATAAAACATCAACTCCAAGACTACAATGTAGATCTTGGATGTGCACCTATTTTCTGTGACAACACTAGTGCTATTAATTTGTCTAAAAACCCCATTCAACACTCTAGGACAAAACACATTGAGATCCGTCATCACTTTCTAAGAGATGAGGTCTCCAAAGGAAATTTCATGCTTCATTTTGTAGAAACTGAAAAACAACTGGCAGACATTTTCACAAAACCCCTTAACAATGACAGATTTTCAACTCTAAGAAGGGAGTTAGGAATTTGTAGAATTTCTCCTGAAAATTCTTGAAATAATCATATTCTTGTGTACACTGCATAGATTCTGTCATTTCTGTCTAAGTTATAGGTCTCTAGTATTGGTCAAGTTTTTGAGCTTGGAAGTCTTGTGTCGGGTGCTACTTCAGCAAGCTCTGCAGAACCCTGGTCTTTCTACGGATTACCTCCTGTGGTCGACCACAGACAAGGCGCTGGTCGACCAAGGCATCAGGACAGGAAATAGTTAGCTCTGGGACTTCGCAGCTGTCGACCACAGGCGATCCAATGGTCGACAACAGGTTTGTCAGAACGCAGTCTTCTTAACAGGCAGGTTCTGTGTCAGCACAGAGGTCGACCACAGGCCACTCCATGGTCGACAAAGGACCTGAAAAAGGGAAATTAGATCTAGTCTGCTGGCTTTGGTGGGAAATCTTCTGAACTTTTTGGACTCTGAGCTCAGTTTTGCTTTACTCATTCATCCTTATCCATACTTCCCATCCCTTGTGTCTCTATATCTCTTCATGGCCAACATTTTTTTTCTTCAGCAAGGACTCATAAATTGAGGGGGAGAAAAAGTGTAAACTCATTCCTTGATAAAACATTGAAAAACCTAACCATATCCTTCAATAAAATCACCAAGGTAATCATTAAGAGTAGAGGTTGAGTGTAGTAATGAGAATTTGAACTGTACTACTGCAATAAATTCAAACCATAACTATGACTCTGTCACAAGATTTTGAGGACTTATGATTTTTAGTAATGAGACTGTTTCTCTACCTGTGTTTGTGCTGAACAGTAAAAATAAACTTAAATTTAACATGTATGTACATGGAATACGCCATAATTCTGCCTTCATGGTAGAGCAATGGATTGAGGTCTGAGAAACTACTGTTCTTCATCTCAAAGCAAAAAATTAGCTGAAAAATAGATGGGAGACCAGTGTGTCATGAAGATCCAATCTAACTCTGCTGATATTGATTGGGCATACTGAGTAACTGGGGATATTGGCGTCTGATAAACGTATATCCTCACGGATAAAAGGTGTGTCCCAGTCATTTGTGGAATGGTTAGGCATGCTAAGTAGCCGGGGTTTCTGGCGTGTACAAAGCGTGTCTCCTCGTGTAGAAAAGCATGTGATCAACCTGACCACAGCTCTCAAATGATTCAAAAAGAAAAATTTAAAGCATCACAAAGGCAGAGAAAATAGTTGACCTAAAGCATAGCATGCAAATACAAGTTTAAAAACACTGTTCAGCTAGCATAGTTAGTCCAATTATCTCTTGAAATATATTATAAGTTCAAGGAGCCATGTGAAAGAAATTGGATATGGGGAGTCAATTTATTGGTGCAATACTTTCAAATTCATTGAACTACAATACCCACTCTATTTGGTCACAAGGTGGTCTTTGCATAAGGGTGGAAAGGTTCCATAAGTGTTCTATTAAAGAAAGGGAGTACACTTTAATATCTTCCAAAAATTTGAGTTATGCTGATTAAATCCTGACCGCTCGTTTTCTGCATCGTGTTGGTTCACTATCCTAGTTTTTTTTATGATCTTCTTTTTACTGTTGACAAAGGGGGAGATAGGACTTTATGTGTCATTGTGTGTCTAGTTGTTGTGTGTCTAGTGTGTCTAGTTGTTGTGTGTCTAGATGTGAGTCTAGATTGTCAAGTTTACTTTGTCTACGTGTCCTCAGTGTCTTTATCCTTTTTTTTTTGAGTCTCTCATGTAATTAGTGCTATTGTTTTTGAAAGACACATCAAACGAATTGTCTGAATGAAATCTGTGCTATGATAGCCTTGCATGCAATATCAAATGAATTTTATAATCTGTTGTTTGTCACAATGACTCATGGTTGTCATCATCAAAAAGGGGGAGAATGTTGTGCATCCCTTGGTTTTGATGATGACAATAGGATATGTTTGACTAATCTAAGTTCTATCTTGTTTCTTAAAGCAAATGGTTTGGTTATTTTTGTAAAGATAGTGCATTGAATTAATGCCCATTTGATGATGACAAATATGCTTTTATATACATTTGGAACTTCAAGTCAAATCTTATAAGTTAAGCAAATTTCAGGTTCACTGAAATCCAAGTGGAATCAACAAATCAGTATAAGCGTGAAAGACTGTTTGTCGACCACTGAAGAAGTTATGGTCGACCAACGAACTCAACCAGAAAAGCATCAAGTCATCTATCTTCTGGAAGCACCTTGGATGTCGACCATAGCCCCACCTCTGGTCGACCACAGGAAAAGACAGAACATCAGACAGAACCAATGGCCACCTGATATTTGCCCCTTGTCGACCAGCGACAAGGCTGTGGTCGACCACGGGGAACGCAGGTGTCAGCCAGAATGGAACAGCCGTCTGGACACAGCTCGTTGTCGACCAGAGACAGTGTCATGGTCGACCACGGGTTTTTATATCGTCCAAAACCGAACTCTAACCGAATTCTGTTTTGGTTCCTTAAAACCTGCAGATGGTTGTTGCAGGTTGTTGGGCTGCTCAGGAGATAAGCTTCCGCACGGGAATCAAGGAAACAATCTTGCTTAGAAGTGGTCAAACTCGTTCTAACGATTGGATTTAAACCGATCCCTGTTTTCTAGCAGATTGGCGCTCGATCTGAAAATTGAGCGGGAAGAACTTTATTCTTGAAAATAAAAAGAGCTGTATGAAGAATATAAGGCAACTAATCACGAACAAGGAAGTAGCGAGAGAGCACGGAATAGAAGCCAAGAAAGATACACACAGAAGAGGAAGAAGGAGCTCTCCACCAATCAAAAATCTGCAGAAAGGTTAAAGGCAATCTCGTTGCTGCAGAAGGAAGACTTAGCTCAAGACTGTGCGATCTCCAGCAGCAGAACAATCGAAGGCAACTGACTGGAAGATCAACAGGGAGTCTAGGCTTCTTCATAAGCGTGATCAAGTCCCAGGCTGAACACCTATTCTTCTACACACGTCAATATTCAGTCCTGTCTTTCATCACCTGTTCTTATCATCTTTTCATTTCTGATTACAATTATTGTCAAGCTGTGAGGCAGCAGAGTCAAGCTGTGTGTCAGCAGGTACAAGCTGTGTGTCAGCTGTGTTTTGGTTGAGATCAGAGATTCTCATAGTGAAGCCTTGCTTGAGTTAAGCAAGGGGTGGATGTAAGTCTCAGGAAGAGACTGAACCACCAAAAAACCTTCTGTCTTGTGGATGTGCTTGTGGTGTGTGTTGCTCCTTATAATTGCTAACGTATCTGACTTCAGGATTAATCTCAAAATCAATCATTTGCTTGAGGTTATTGCATTATAATTTAAAAAAGGGGGAAAGATCTATTCACCCCCCCTCTAGATCTATTCAGTCCGTATCCAACACACATAGCATTTCTCCATGAAATATAATCATGACCATCAAAAGTAGGAATGCAATTCAAGGAGATTTGATCAGTAGAGTAATTCATGATTGTAGAATGCACTAGGATCACTCTGTAGATCGTTAGATCTAAGGTCAACAGAGCCTCGCTCTGATACCAATTGTTGGGTCCCGTAGTGCAGGGACACGGTTCTAGAGGGGGGGGTGAATAGAACCCTCCTACTAAAAACTATGTCCAATTAAAATCTTAACCGACCTCACAGCGGAATTAACAAACTTAATGAGATTGACTGAATTGGAACAAGTAGGATTACTCAATTCTCTCAATCTCACCGAGCTCACACGATTGCGTATATAGACTAAAAAGAGATGCACACAAACACACAAATCAAACCATGAGACACGGGGATTTTTAGGTGGTTCGGGACCACGACGGGTTCCCTACGTCCACCCCTTACCAAACCGGTAAGGCTTTCTCCACATGCTGTGAATGCAGTAAACACGGGGATTTCTCCCCACACACACACGAGGTAAAAACCCGAACACACACGCTACTAGAGTAGCACACACACGGGGATGTACCCCAACACACACACACGTAGGACGACGCCTACACAGCTACACGGGAGTAAACTCTCAACTATACACAGGGAACACACCCCACAATATCTCCAAGGACACACACGAATAACCTCCACCGCATACGACGCACAAGCGTCAACACAAACCACTCGGAGAACCCTTTCTCCGAACACCCACACAAGAAAATCGTTTAGGAATTTATGTGGAAATCAGATATGCATACAATCAACCCAGAACAATTTCTAAACACTAAACCACACAACAAAACTGAAATGTAAAGCTCCCCCTCTTTAGAACAATCTGGCTCTTCTCAGTTCGTAGTCGGATGAACACGATTTTGGCGTCCTCCTGTTCTTCTCCTCGAACCGCTTCTTTTCTTCTTCTATCACGAGCTCCAAATCACAAGGGAAGTAGATCAGATCTGCTATTGAAGACCTCTGGAGCTTCTCCACCGTTTCAGCCCTTTCTTCTCCTACAAGGAAGAACACACTTTGATTAGGGTTAATCCCTTGTGAATCTCGTAGCTCATATATATATATAACTTAGAGAGCCCAAAAGACACATAAAACCCTCCTCACACATGTTAGAAACACCCTAGTATGATTAGGAACCATTGGGGGGTGTTTTGGTAAAGTTTCAAGGGGTTTAGGATGAGTTTTAAACACTTTCGTAAGTCCCGTCCGGAAGGGGTCGACCCTTGGGGTTGACCCTCGACAACCAGGTTGCTGGAATACACAAAAAGAGGCCCTCTGTTACAGGGGTCGACCCTTTCAGTGGGGGTCGACCCCAAGGGTCGACCCTTTCAGGCAGGGTACACAAAAATAGCTCTGAGCACTTCGGCGGCAGGAATTAATTCTCCTTGCTCCGAACTCCGATCGAAGCGAGACTGGAAGCGTTGGAAAGAGGACTCCCAAGGCTACAACATAAAATTTTAGAGGGGAAATCCAATGGTTGGATTGAAAATGGTGAAGATTGTAAGATAGTTTGAGTTTGAAAAATAACTAAATCCTCCATCAAAACCAGGGGGAAATAATTGATTAAATGTTACCATAATCCCATGAAGATCAACAATGATTTTGCATCCTGAAAAACATGATAAACCAAGAGGTTAGTTGAGAATCAAAATATATGAGTTATGCATTAACACTATGAACATGTTCACAATGAAATACATCATTGAACCTCATCAAACATGCGTTTTGCTTCTCAAATCAATCAACAAAAATATATTCCACCAAATGACAAGGTTTTGTTATGATGAACATGGATTTCTCAATCAATCAAATACAATGACATGGGAGCTCAACATTCAGTTACAATGCAATCAACTCTTCAATATCAAAATGCTTCATTACTTAAATGTTAACAATTATGCCAAATGCAAAGCATGCATAATGTCATGGAACCACATACATTTAAATGGCATTATTGTTGATTAAAAATTAACATTCATGAACTATTATCTCATGAGGAGCATTGATAGGTACAAGAGATCTTTTTGAATCGTTCATACATTTAAATCACAATAACCCCAACAATAATATCCATGAGCATACTCAAACATGTGCCAACCCTCAAAGGTCTCAAGTGAGCTTATGTGAAACATGAATGAAACACATCAACCTTTTACCAAATCAAGTGGTCATGAATCCAAATAATGAGCAAGCATCATTAAGGTCACATTCATTCAGTCTCCAAGTTACAAGTGAGAGTCGACATAAGGTGAAGAATGAGTTAACTCCCTTTTGCAAGAAGATCGCCATTGATACATTTCTTTGAGTTCCAAACATGAACCGTAGATGTGGTCCTGCAAACTAAAATATTCAAGGCTTGAGATCCTTAAATACAAATCATTCATATGACCTTCAAATATGAACAAAGTTAACTCCCTTTTAGAAGAAGAGCTTCATTCATGGATCACGTTAGATTCCAAGTATGAGCCATGGATTTGTATACCTGCAAATCAACATAAAGATAGCATTAGTTCCTTAAACACCAAAGGTTCATATGGCTTTCAAGAGTGAACAATGAAACACATACACACACAATCACAATCGTTTTGATATCATTGAAACCAAACACGAACTAGGGGATACAACAATGATAGTAATGTGAGCTTAATTTGTAATTGTTTCAGCTATGACCCCAGCTTCCCTGCATTCTCATCTATCTTTGATTCCTGCACTGAATGGATCAAATTATAGTGATTGGCATGAGCAACTTCTTATCACTTTAGGGTGTCTAGATCTTGACTTAACTCTTCGTACTGAGAAACCTGTTGAAATAACTGCCGATAGTACTGATGAACAAAAGGCTCAGTTTGAAAAGTGGGAATGTTCCAACAGGCTATCATTAATGATTATCAAGAGTTCAATTGCAAAGACTATCAGGGGCTCTGTCCCAGATAATAAAAGTGCTAGTGAATTTTTTGATTCCATTAAACAACAGTTTAGTGGATCTGACAAAGCCATGGTTAGAATGCTCACTAATAAATTGACTTCTATGAGATATGATGGAACCAGTGGAGTGCGAAAGCACGTTATGGAAATGTCTGACATAGCTGGAAAGCTTAAAGGATTGGGAATGACTATCTCTGAGTCTTTTCTAGTTATGTTTATGCTCAATTCTCTTCCATCACAGTTTTCTCACTTTAAGATATCTTACAACACACATAAGGAAACGTGGAGTCTGAACGAGCTGATTGTGTGCAAGAGGAAGAGAGATTGAAGCAGGAGGGAACACTGGTCATCAATTATGCTTCAACCTCTAAACAGTACAAGTCAAGAAAGGGCAAAGGAAAGAAATTTCCATCAAAGAAAAGTCAAGAGGATGAAAAGAAGAAACAGGATGACAGGTGTCACTTCTGCAAAAGGAAGGGACACTTAAGGTAGACTATCCTAAGCGTAAAAGTTGGTTTGAAAAGAGAGGTAATCCTCATTTAAGTGTTTGTTTTGAAACCAATTTTATGCAAGTTTCCTCGAATACTTGGTGGATTGACTCTCTGGTGCTGTGATTCATGTTGCAAATTCATTGCAGGTATTCCTTTCAAGCCGAAAACTAAACCAGAATGAGTCTTCCATCTTCATGGGCAATCTGACTAAGTCCAAGGTCAAGACAGTGGGGATTTGTAGGCTTCATCTTGACACTGGATATTATCTAGATCTTCATAATGTCTTTTATGTTCCATCAATGTCTAGGAATTTGATTTCTTTACCAAAACTTGATGTATCAGGTTACTCATTTAGTTTTGGAAGCTCAAAGTTTAGTTTGTTTAAAGATTCTCTTATAGTTGGTACTAGAACATTATGTGATGGTCTTTATTGAATAAATGCAGATTGCTCAATTTCAGATAACTTGTCCACCTTGAATGTGAATGTTAGTGTTAAACGTGGTATGATTGATGGAGGTTCTTCAATGTTGTGGCATAAAAGGTTGGGTCACATATCGAAAGAAAGAATGTTGAGGTTAGTGAAAGATGGAGTATTACCCACTCTAGACTTCACTGACTTTGGCACTTGTATTGATTGTATAAGGAAAAATAAATTAAAACCCAAAAAAGGCACGCCTCAAGGCGTGAGGGACTTCTAGAATTGATTCACACTGATATTTGTGGTCCTCTTCCTCCTTGTATAGGAGGTGAACATTATTTTATCACATTCATTGATGATTTCTCATGTTATGGTTTTGTTTTCCTATTGCATGAAAAGTCTGAGTCTTTGAAATTTTTTAAAATTTTCAAAGACCAAGTAGAGAATAAAATGAATAGGAAAATCAAAGTTGTGAGATCTGATAGAGGTGGAGAGTTTTATGGTAGACATGGTCTGTTAGGTCGTATCCCTGGACCCTTTGCTAGATTCCTAGAAGAGAATGGCATTGAGCCTCAGTACACAATGCCAGAAACTCCCCAACAAAATGGTGTGGCTGAAAGGTGAAATCGTACTCTCATGGACATGGTGAGAAGTATGATTAGCAACTCTTCCTTACCCTTGATTTTGTGGAGTGAAGCCTTGAAAACTGCTATGTATATCCTCAACAGGGTTTCCAGTAAGGCTGTTCCTAAGACTCCATTTGAGTTATGGATGGGAAGGAAACCCAGCCTGAGGCGTATGGATATTTGGGGTTGCCAAGCAGAAGTTATGCTATACAATCCACAAGAAAAGAAATTGGACCCTAGAACAATTAGTTGTTCATTCATTGGGTATCCAGAATGGTCTAAAGGGTATAGATTTTATAGTCCATCTCATACTACAAAAATTATTGAAACCGGAACTGCCAAGTTTATTGAGAATGATGAGAACAATGGGAGCTCTATTCCACAAAATGTAGAATTTGAGGAGATTAGGGACCCTTTCCCTGCTACCTCTATAACCGCTGATGAATCTGAGCCTGTAGGTCATGACATGATAGACCAACAACCAGATCATATTATGCCACCCACTGAAGAGATTAATATTGAGACAACACCAATTCAAGATGACACTCATAATGATAATAATGTAGATCATAACCATGAACTTAGAAGGTCTCAGAGAGCTAGGAGGCCTACTATTTCAGATGACTACATTATATACTTGCAAGAGTGTGATTTTGATGTTGGTATTGAAAATGATCCATTCTCATTTAAAGAAGCCATAGAAAGTAACAAATCTGAATTATGGATTAATGCCATGAAATTAATATGAGATTGAATCCATGCACAAGAATGAAGTTTGGGATCTTGTTGCATTGCCTAAAGGGTGTAAACCGGTTGGTTGTAAATGGATTTTCAAAACCAAACGTGATCCTAAAGGTAATGTGGAAAGGTACAATGGCAGACTTGTTGCTAAAGGATTTACTCAAAAAGAGGGCATTGATTATAGGGAGACATATGCTCCAATCTCTAGAAAGGACTCATTCAGAATCATTATGGCATTGGTGGCTTACTTTGACTTAGAGTTACATCAGATGAATGTCAAGACAGCCTTCTTAAATAGGGATCTAGAAGAAGAGGTATACATGATGCAACCAGAAGGATTTGAAATCAAAGGAAACGAAAATTTAGTATGCAGATTAAAGAAATCTATATATGGACTTAAACAAGCTTCCCGACAATGGTACTTAAAGTTTAACAAAGTTATTTTTTTTAATCAAAAGAGAGGCAGCAGGACGGCATCCGGTCGAGTGCACTCCCCCCCATCGGGGGGGATGGGCTCACTCCCCTAGGCAGTCACTACGACCCTAATATATTAATAATAAAATGGAGAGTACAAAATCAGAAGGGGCATACCACTTAAAGAAATAGTGAAAGGCAGCTAACGAATGCCTAGTTACAATGTCGAAAAGAGACAAGGCTAAGCCGATCAACCACTAAAGGCCCAAAGCAAGCTTTTGGAAGCTGTGCTGGGGAAAGGAAGGTAGTATTACTACAAGCGCAACATGCGTGAGACACAAGGGCGTCGGCTACATAATTTGCCTCCCTATAAACATGACTAACAGCAATATCTGAAGCCTTAATAGCATGATATATCTCGTGCCACCATCTGAGACAAACCCAAGAAGGAGCTTGTCCCCAGCAAAGAGACCACCGGGCATGCAGAATCCGTATGGACTTCCACAATGGGGAGGCCATGCTGAAACGCAAGCCTAAGACCATCGCACATAGCTCGGGTCTCAGCAGCAAGACTTGTCCCGACACCATAGTAGTGCGCGAACGCCATGATAAGGCGGCCCCTGCAGTCCCTGATGCATCCGCCTCCTCCACAATGGCCAGGATTTCCTTTACTTACACCATCAACATTGAGCCTGAGGCCGTGAATCGGGGGAATCCATCTGACCAGTTTGATGACAGCCGGAGACGATCTATGAGTAAAGCCGAAGTCAGAGAGGAGCTGAAGAAGTTGATTCGAGGAGCGCTGCTTAAAAGTGATCTTATCAAGGGCGGCATTGATACTGTAATGAATATTACGAAGAATACTCTGAGTAGGAAGGCGCCGACCCTCAAATCGCCGCTTACATCTCTCCTTCCAAACTTCCCACACAATGATCATGGAAGCATATATAACAGTGAAGCCGTGAGGGGTATGCGGATGGTAGGTGCCCAGAAAAGCCCAGAGATGCTGCGTTATATGATAATAAACCCCAAGCCCAGTGTCCAATAAAGGAGTTAACCAACGCCAGAGGGTAGTCGCAAGATCCCCATGCAGGAAGAGATGATCAATGTCTTCATTGGAGGGGATTCTGTAGTAGTTGCAGGAAGACGCCATTTGAATGCCACAGTCTACAACTCTATAATCCACAGGGATCGCTCGGTGCAATATCTTCCAAGTGAACAAAGAAATGCGGCGCTGGAAGTAGCGATGCCAGACAATCCTCAGAGGCTTTCGTTGGACACTAGTTGGCCGAAGCTGGTCATAAGCTGACTTGACAGAAAAATTCCCTGAAGATGAGCCCACCCAGATGCATTTATCCTCAAAAAGTGAGAGCTAGATCCCATCAAAGTTTAAGCTAGCAGGCATCATCAATCTGATGTGGTGCGAAGGATTAGCGATCACCTCCCTAACTGAGGCAGAGGGACCTTGGTAAGAGTCTGGAAGATAGCGCCGCAAAGGTAGATCTCCAGCCCATACATCATCCAAGAAATCAATCCGATTTCCATCACCAACAATCCACATGGTGTTGCTGGCAACCAACTCAGTGGCAGCAAGAAAAGTACATTTAGGAATGCCATGTGGGTAATGACTTGGGGAGGTGGATCCAGGCTTAAGATGGAGAAAATGCCTCGCGTACTCAGCCCACAGTGAGGTAGCATATTTGATAGACCATACTAGCTTCACCGTGAGAGCAAGTTGGACATGCCGTAGGCTACGCACACCTAGCCCACCTTCAGAAATAGGCCTTTGAACCACGTTCCAGGCCACCCAGTGCCGGCAGTGCCGCCCATCGGAGAGGCCCCAAAAGAACCCCGCACAAAGGCGCTCAATGTAAGTGATAGTGGATTTGGGAATAGAAGCAGCCGCTGCAAGATAAGCCGGAATAGAATAAGCACAGAGCTAATGAGAGTCACCCTTCCGGCTTGGGATAGCAGCTTGGAATTCCATGAACCAATACGGCTTGTGACCCTCTCAATAAGAGTTTTGTAGTCCGCCACCAAGGTCCTGCCTTGCCTGAGAGGAACGCCAAGATAAACAAGGGCATCAAGCTGCTGTCGAAAACCAGTAAGATGAGAAATGGTGGTCGCCACCCTCCGAGGTGCATTTTTGGATAATAGGAAGTTGCTTTTGGCGGGATTCACTTTCTGCCTCGAGGATGTTTCATAAAACTTCAGGAACTTCATGACCTTCTGAATATTGGCAGCATGACCATTAAGAAATAAGAGAGTGTCATCTGTGTATAGTAAATGAGTGATCGAATGACAGCTTCGAGGGACCGAGTAAGGCTTGATAATTCCTTGCAAATGAAGTCTAGTAAGACCCCTACTAAGAACTTCCTCCATTATGATGAATAAGGCTGGCGCAAGAGGATCCCCTTGTCGGATGCCGCGGGAAGACCGAAAGAAACCAGCAAGAGAGCCATTGAACAACACTGAGAACCAGCAATTCGAAACCATCATAGCAATATAAGGGGTGAATTTGTTGCAAAAACCGAAACGGCGAAGGACGGCAATAAGAAAGTCCCACTCCACGCGATCATAAGCTTTCATCATGTCCAACTTGAGCACCACATTATGTCCACGCACCTTCCTGCCAAGTTCAAACAATTGCCTGGATAAAGAGATATTGTCAATAATTTGTCTCCCCTTCACAAAAGCACTCTGCTCCTTAGAAATGATCGACGGCAAGATATCAGTAAGCTAGGCACAGAAGATACGGGAGATGATTTTGTAGCTGAAGTTACAGAGACTAATAGGGCGGAAATCACCAAAGTGAGATGGGTTTTTAACTTTAGGGATGAGGGCAATAATACTAGAGGTTACTCCTTTTGGAAGAGTGTATCCTTGAAAGAAACCCATAATGGCAGCAACAACGTCATCATTGATGATATCCCAGCAAGATGTATAAAAGACTCCAGTGAACCCGTCCGATCCAGGAGCACTATCACCATTCATACCCCACACAACATCTTTAATTTCTTGTGCAGTAGGAGGAGAAACTAAACACTGATTATGATGCTTCGAGAGAAGGGAAGGAATAACATTTAGCAGAGAATCATCAATGGTTTGACTTTCAGAGGAGAGGAGATGTTTGAAAAATCGTTCCGCCTCAATTCGCAGATCATGCTGGTCCTCGCACCAAATGCCATCGACCATAAGTCTTTGGATGTAATTTCTACGCCGCCTGCCTTGAACAGTTGCATGGAAGAAGGTCGTGTTCTTATCACCATCCTCAAGCCATTGCACTCTTGCCTTTTGTGACCAAAAGACCTCCTGCCGATGTTGGATTCTACATAGCTCAGCCTCCGCAGCGTTGAGCGCCACTTTGTTGGCTTCCGTGGGGTCGTCATCGAAAGCTTGTTGCCGGTTCCGCAAGGATAATTCCGCAGATTTGAGAGTCACCTCTAGTCGACCAAAGACAGCATTATTCCACGTTTGCAGAGCGACTTAGTAGCTTTGAGCTTATGCTGAAGGCAAATGAAAGGATTATGGCTCCCGCAATTAGATGTCGACCATGTATCCCTAACACATTGCATGAAAGAGGGATGATCCAGCCACATCTTTTGAAAAATGAAGCGGGAAGGCTGTTTTTGAACGTCCTGGAAATGCAAGAAAAGCGGGGCATGATCAGAGGACCGGCGAGGAAGATGATGAACAGCCAGCCCCGGGAAAGTGGATTGGCATCGAACGCTTAATAGAACACGTTCTAGCCGGGCCATGATAGCAGCACCTCCCACCCTATTATTAGTCCAGGTGTAAGTCGAGCCCCTGAAACCAGCATCCAACAAACCAGCTAATGAAATAAAAGCGTTGAAGTCCAGCATAGAGGAAGAATTCGGCATTAAGCCTCCTTTCTTCTCAAAAGGATCCAGGACGCAGTTAAAGTCCCCACCGACAATCCAGGGGAGAGTATCATCCTCAGAAATAGAAAGCAGGTCAGCAAATAGATCTCTCCTTGCATCGACGTCACAGGCGGCATACACCGCAGAAACTTTGAAAATGGCCAACCCACCACGCTGGACCACACCGGTAATATGCTGTGAGGATTTCGCTTCTAAATGGAAGGTAAAAGGAGAATTCCAGAAAATCCAGATCTTAGAATCCTTATCAAGGTTATCTTCATAATGATCCATGCCCAAATATCGACAGATACTGGAGGCCTTATGCAAGGAAGCCTTAGGCTCAAGAATTGCAACAAAATCAATAGAGTAACGACGGATGAGAAGCTTCAGAGATCTTTTAGAGGCCAAGTTCGAAACACCTCTAATATTCCAAAAAAGAGAGGGACAAATCATGATGAAACATACCCTGAAGAGCCCCCTGTCGCCTTAGCTTTCGACCTTGTTAGAACACCGTCCACAAATAAAGCGTGGTCCTTCCCAGAAGGTGCATGGGCCATAAATAAGTTTTCAGCATGTGCCCTAGCAGAAATAGAAGTCGGAACAACCCCAAGATTCCCTTCCATGCAAGTGGCGGGAAGATATTCCTTACTAGCCACCAGATAATCTGGATTAGATACTATTTCCTTCAAGGGAGCTCTGACCGGCGGCTGAAACATGGTCGCCGGCTCCTCCTCCACCGCCGACGGAGCAGAAGGCCCAGCAGGCAAAAGGTCCCCCGGAACGCTAGCATCTGGATGAATGCTCTGAGCCACAGCTCCATCGTCATGCACCTGCACCAGATTTTTCCCATGCACGTTGATGCACTGTACCTCAAAAGAGAAGTCCTTTTGACATGAGTTCTGTATCAAATCCAAGCCGTGTGATAAGAGAGGGTCCGTAGGCGCAGTCTCCACAATTGCCTTAGCATGGCCAAGAGTAGAATCACCAAAGGGGCTAGCGTGTGGCCACCACGATCAGAAGACGGCCCACACTGGTCCCTATCCATCGTCTCATCATTGAGACGCTCGAAAGAGTTCTCAACCGAAACAGCACTGTTAACAGTCGGAACTGTAATGGCTTGATTGTCTCCCTTCTGAACCACCCGCCATTTAGGACCAGAATGATTAGGATGTTTTTTCTATAGGTTTCAACGATGGCGTCGTCGACTTAGACCTTCTTTTGCAATTACCAGCGACATGCCCAATCCGTCTGCAATAAGAGCAGATGGAGGGAACCCTGTGATAATTAATGGATTGCTAGAAGCCCTCCCCGTCACCACAACCAATCCAAATCCTTTTCGGAAGAACCTTAGCGATATCAAGGTCCACAAAGACCAATGCTTCCGCCGTTTGAGTCCAGGCCAAAGTGGAATTATGAACTTGAAGAACCAAACCCAAGCTGCTAGCAATCTGCCGGATGTAATCGTCATTGAAAAAGTTAACAGGCAAACCAGGAAAACCGACCCAAGTAGGAATCTGAGTAGGATCAGCGTCGAAGTCAAAAGAACTTGACCAACGAAAAAATGGGAATAAGAACCCCTTAATGTATAAGCTCTTCCTCACCAAAACCTTAATAAAGTCCTCCTCAGCCTCAAACCTCATCAACACATGGCGATGATTAAGAATACTAAGAACTAGGTTGTGTTGCAGAGACAACCGCTGCATGATACAAGACTTAATATCAGTGAAAGATGGCCTACCATAGGAACACTTTGCCACTATCACAAATCTCAAGGGGTCTTCAGAATGCTGAATCTCCTCCTTCGAAAAGAAAACAGTTGGCTCCCCAGTATCCGTGAACGCCGGCGGCTGCAGGTCAAGTGCAACCTTACACGGCCGGAGAGAAGAAGTCAAGGCTTGTGCAAAAGATAACGAAGATGAAGCCGCTGGCCGACCAGCACATAGCCGGGCCCCGGCATCCTGCAAAGCCATGGAACCCCTCCCCCCTGGGGGGAGGAAGAAGAACCCCCGGGCTCCACGGCCAAACCAAAGCACCGCGCGGAACCCCCTGCTACGCTCTCCACTCCTCTTAACAAAGTTATCATGTCCTTTGGATTTACAGAAAATGTTGCTGATCAATGTATATATCTGAAGGTCAGTGGGAGCAAGTTTATATTCTTGATTCTATATGTGGATGACATATTGCTTGCTACTAATGATTTAGGTCTCTTACTTGAGATGAAAAGTTTCCTTTCCGATCATTTTGATATGAAGGATATGGGCAATGCATCATGTGTTGTAGGAATTGAGGTCCATCGTAATATATCTAAAGGTTTGCTTGGATTGTCCCAAAGAGCTTATGTCACCAAGGTTTTAGAAAGGTTTAGAATGTCAAACTGCTCATCATGTGAAGTGCCAATCTTTAAAGGTCATAAATTTGGTTTACATCAGTGTCCAAAGAATAACATTGAGAAGCAGGAAATGAGGGTTATTCCATATGCTGCTGCACTTGGGAGCATGATGTATGCTCAAGTTTGCACTCGTCTTGATATCAGTTTTACTATGGGTTTACTTGCTAGATATCAAAGTAATCCAGGAATGGAACACTGGAAGGCTATAAAGAAAGTAATGAGATATCTTCAAGGAACTAAAGATTGCATGCTCACATATTGCAAAACTGATCACTTGGAAGTGGTTGGTTACACAGATGCAGATTTTACTGCATGCTTAGACAGCAGAAAGTCTACATCATGCTATGTTTTCTTACTAGTTGGTGGAGCAATTTCATGGAAGAGTGTCAAACAACACATTATAGCAACTTCTACCATGGAAGCTGAGTTTATTAGTTGTCATGAGGCATCTTTACATACATTATGGCTGAGGAAGTTTATCACAGGGCTTAAAGTTGTGGATTCTATTTCCAAACCCTTGAAGCTTCATTGTAACAATTCCTCTGCAGTTTTCTTCTCCAATTATAGCAAGTCAGCTAGTGCTAATAAGCACATTGACATCAAGTATCTTTCAGTACAAGAAAGAATTAACAATCATCTTGTATCAATTAATTTTGTCAATGGTACTGACATGATTGTTGATCCCATGACTAAGGCTTTGACACCCAAATTTTTTTCAGGACATGTAAGGAATATGGGCCTTATTGCATGGGATAATTGATGTTATTGTAATTGATACATTTGAGATCTCATAATGGATGATTGATTATCTCCTTCTATTTCATTATTGTGATTGTTAACATTTATGTGTGAAATGGAAGAATTTGTCTGTATGACATTAAAGTGGGACAATTTACAAACTCCACCATGAAAGACTTCATTAAGTGAATTTGTTGATATTATGATGCATGGAAGGGAGTATGTGATGGCATGTGCAACCGCCTTGATCTATGTCAATGATTTTTCTTAATTTAAGTATAAATGTTGGATTGTAGATATACTGATTGGGCATGTTTTCAAATAGAGTGCACTCATCTGATTTTTCAAATAATAGTTCAAAGACCATATTTTGTATAACATACTTATTAGTTTTATATTAGGCCAAGTGGGAGAATGCTAGAAATCCCGTAAGGTGGCCTATAATAAAAGGGTCTTTGGACTTATCTTAAAGAAACCCAATAGTGTACGGACATATCTACAATTCTGTTACTAGGTGGGTGTATCATTCAATCAGGTCATGATGGGCAGACCCTATATATAAGTGAATGAGTCTTGGTCCCTCTCTCTCACGAAGAGTCACTTGGCGGTTCCCATCAACTACCAGGCATCAACGGGAGAAGTGAAAAGAGAAGACCCTACACTCACACGGTCTCGTGTAGATCGTGTCATTATTGTGGAACGAAGCGAGCGACGTCTTCCGCGTTGTGTGATTCCAGAATGGATTCAGGTACGCTTCCGCTGTGCGAAATCTAACATCAACTACTCCCCAACCATAGATTAAGGACTCCAGTAGACTAGTAACAACAGGTATAGATATCCCCATAAGTTACTATCCCACTTTCAGATTCTTTCCAGATGGACCTCTTGGATATTCTTGAAATGTCAAAGAGGAAATAAACTATATGCCCAGTATCTCCTACCCCAGTGAACAAAAATAGAAAAACACCTCATTAGGCCACCTCTGCTTATTCAAAACCCCATGAACTATGTCATATTTAAGAACTTAACCAAGAAAAAGCCAACGCCTGCTTACTCACTCCAGGACCAAGAACCCTTGGAGGAGGAATGGATTACAAAGGTTGTTGCGGCCGACCTAAAATTGCCGTGGTCTCAACAAAGACATTTTGTCTTGGAATCATCGGAAGCATAGTTTGCCATCTCATACGAGATGTCTGAGATCTCTCTGAGATCTCTGTCTCTCCAAAGGTCACGAGAAACGAAGCCCCCAAGACTAAGATCTTCTCTCTCCCACCCCCCGATTTCCTCCATCCTCTCTCCCTGTCTCTCTCCACCTCGGCCCCCTTGAGCTCTCTCTCTCTCCCCAGTCTCTCTTTGTCTCTCCCTCAACCCCAAACTCTCTCTATCTCTCCCTCTGTGACACTTTCCCTCAGACTCTCTTA
This sequence comes from Amorphophallus konjac, assembly GCA_022559845.1. Classification (NCBI taxonomy): domain Eukaryota; kingdom Viridiplantae; phylum Streptophyta; class Magnoliopsida; order Alismatales; family Araceae; genus Amorphophallus; species Amorphophallus konjac. Next base: position 188,649,176 of record CM040129.1, on the reverse strand, counting down.
TCCTCTCTCCCTCTCTCTCTGTCTCCCACCTCTCTCTCTCAATCTCTCTTTGATGCGGGACGGACCAAGGACACGACAAGCTCGCAATTGTCCCTTAGCGAGGGAAGCGTCGGACGTGCGCAGTTGAGAAACCAGCAATGAGCTAGGGTGGTCGGTTCTCTTTTGTGCCCGTATCGGGTCACGGGACGGTATCGCTCTCTCTCTCGCAACAGCGGTGAAATAAAGATTACTAGCTAACAGCCCTACACATGCTCTCTAGCAGTGGCATATAAAGCATATATGAAATAGAGCGAAATTCAAAGTTTCGGAGCGAATACGATACCTCCACGCTCTCGACGTGGGGAAGACGGATCCGACCAAACTAGTACTCCCGGGATAATGAATACACAATTGTTACAGCAATGATTTTACGGCCCACTCCACGCAGGGAGGTAAAGGGCGACATAATGGGGCCCGGGAGGACCGATTTCGAGTTGATGGGCGGCTTCTCGCGTAGCTTCTGCAGCACCCGAACTCGTGACTATGAGACCCGCGTGCTGGCCGGAGGGGCCGTGTTGGACCCAGTGGCACCGCTGTAGTGGGGACACTTGGGGAAGCGCTCCCCGGGATGGCGGCACGCTGATTCGCCGGTCGGAGGCCGGACGGCTCCGATCGGCACCGGTCGGAATAACCGGCCACGGATCTGCCGGTTCTATTTTTCAGCGCGCGACCCGATGAGATCGCTTGCTGCGACCAACCCCGATGTCGGATCGACGATCAGGAGGTACCGATGAAAAGCTCTCTCGAAATCCTTCAAGATAGGACTGGAGATAGTAGTTGGATCTTCACGGATCTGGGCCTTAACTAATTTTGAAGCTATTATTGTACAGTACCTGAATTCTCAGATCAGCAGAAAACTTTCCTGTGAATCGCCTTTGACCGCGAGGTAGACGTCCGAATCTGAAGTTGGGTTCTTCAGAAAAGTTGTAGATCTTTAAGAGAGGAAACCAGGGGTATTTTTAGATCTGGAAAATATGGTGATTTGGATTTTCTAGAGTGTTTACACTGGACTGGGGTCGGATCTAGACTGATGCAGACAGAACTGTAGATGAGTTGGGACAGGAATTTCTAAAAATATGAAACGAACTTTCTAAATTCCACGAAAATTTGAAAAGGTAGAGGAGGGTGGACAGAACTCCCAGTAAAATTGGGGGCTCCAAGAAAAATCAAAAGGTGGTCAGGGAATGGAAAACTCATGGAAACTATCACTGTAGATAGAGATCTGGCAGAACTAGAATGACAGTGTGAACGAAAATGGAAAAATACCAAATGAAGGAAATATGACTTGAAATTTTTTGTGAAGATAAGGGTTCGAGAGATGAACCACTCCTGAAAATTTCAGCTCCAGAGGAGGAGGGAGGTGGGAGCAGAAATTCGTGGAAGTTGCCTCTGTCCTGGATGGATAGATTATCAAAGACGGCTTCGCGGCGGCTCGATGGCGGCACGAACGGCGGCGGCGGCGGCACCGATGAATTTAGAGATTGAGGGGGAGGATATAGAGGTGATCCACTCTAGAAATGGGGGTTGGGGAAGAGGAAAACTAGAGGGAGAGAGCTGGGGGCGCAAGTAGCTCCAAGGAACACAATGAATTTTCTTCTTTTCACTAATTTTCAATTGGAAAATACACCCTTTTATATGCTATGAATCTAATCCATTCTCCACCATTAGATCTAGGGGTGGGGAGTGGATGGCCTAGATTAAGTGTGATCAACACACACAAAAAATAAAATGATACAAGTGGAATGGGGCGCCCCCTTGACTAGAGTAAAGGGGTTGAATGGGTAGGTAGCCTACCTTTGAAAATTTTAACCCCTTGTCTCCCATGTGGTCAATTGACATTCAACCCTTCTAGATGGCCACCTAGGATGGTTGACCAGCCCCACATAGGTGACATGGACCAATGGGAAAGGGCTGAGGGCCCCCTAGCTGGACCTTTCTACACAATTGTACAAAAACCCACACAATCCAAGGGAATGACGCATTGGCTTACAAAGTCGTACCTTTGCGTACATACTTTCCCAAGGATATGAACACAAACTAAAAGGACATAAATGCAAAAGAAAATTTACATGCTCGGCTTCGATTCCCATCAACTCTCCCCGGATGGGAGGAACTCGACCCCGTCGAGTAGGGGTATGGGTGCTCGGGTACTCCGGCGGATACGTCACCGTGCCAAGTAGTGCGAGTATGCTCCAATCCAAGTGATCGTCACCTGCTCATTCCATATATACTCGATATGTGCAAGCTGCTATGGGCTAGAGGTGGACACTCCGAGTGGGGTCACTCTAAAAGGGAAGGAGGCGGCTCGAAGATTCACTAGGAATCACCGCTGTGTCCCTGTAGGTGACTAGATCCGGGTGTAGATATAGAACCGATCCCAACTCCTCGAGTGAGTCTACTCGCTTCACACTCATAAGGGGCTGACATAGATGAGCTTGCACAAGACACATACAGACAGATATACCACACAAAGAAAAAGCACACCGACTCATCTATGACCCTAGACACACCTAATGTTAGTCCGACCCATACAGGGGTGACGGTGGACCAGGACACCCGAACGTATGCCATGCATGCATCTGACGTAACCGGTGGTTGACGTCATGCGGAAATCCTAGACCTCCTAAGGTGGGCCATGCATGCATATGGGATGTGGATGTGGGAGGGCCAAGAGTATCTCCCCTAGATGATGGTGTATCTTGTAAGTATACGGGCTTGGTGGGCATAGACGACCCGGCCCGTGGGGAAGGGGTGTGGTATAGGACTCCCTCGAAGAAGTGAAGTGAATATGAAAGGTCATGGGGTTCACTAAGGAATGGGTCAAAGGGATCAAAGAAGGTATGACCCCTTGTGGTGGGTGCCCACAAGTCACGGTTCCCGGTGTAGAAGTCTTGAAGGTGTGGATATTCACCATCATGCATTGTAGGGGAAATGGTGATCATGTGTAGGATGTATGGTTCCTCCCTCGGGCGAAAGGGTATGAAGTCGGACTCGGCCGGCATCGGGAGGAATAGAAGAATTTCTGTGGTGACACAACCCACGGTGCACACGGAGGTGATAGACCCTAAGGCCGAATAGGTGAAGCTACGACTAATGGGTTGGTCGAAGTCTCGGGCCAATAAATGTGTCAACTGCCATTGCCAACCTAAACCAAGAATAAGGTCACCCAATGTGTCAACATGGTGACGGGATCAGAATGTAGTATGGTAGGAGTTGGCGGGCACTAAAGGTAGGGTAGGGTCCATAGACGGGTAAGGAAGTGGGACCAAGCCATCCTTGAGCCAACTAAGAAGCGGCTCGGCTATGTATAGCGTCCTCGTAAGAAACACGGGTGGCTCGGGGTGAGATGGCTCCAAGCATAATGGTTCCGAATGTGGAGTGGGCCGCTGGGGTTGGGTGGCTGGACATACGAGGGTGATCTTGTTGGGTAGGTAAGGTGGGTATAAGGTGCAAGTCCGCTTGCCCCAGTCAAGATTGGCTCTTCTTTCTCCTAACCATGTTTGCCCTAAAATGATGCATGGACCAGCAAGTGTGCCGATCTTGCACCATGATCCATCGGTGTAGAGAACGGAGCCGATCTTCCTATAGAACTCAACACAAGCAAAATCACCATCGTGGACAATCTCGCCTGTCTTGGAGAGAGACTCCACGATGTCAAGAGAAGCTGTAATATCCCGGACCTTTCGGATCCCTCTTCGTGGGTCTCGGATTTGGTTTCTCGGAGTGTCCGACTCCGTTGTGTCTGAAATTTTGTTTCGGACATCTTTCATGTTCGGATCGGCGCGATCCGGAGTTATTTCTGAGGCCCGAAAGCGTTCCGCTACTTTTCCACGCGTGTTTTCTGATTTCCGGTGTATGTTTCGGCAATTCCTTCGGAACCTCGCTGCGGGCGAACCGGGTCGTTCACCTGGGCACGAGTGGTACCGTTACGATCGGTGCGTTCCGAGGATTCCGGAAACGTATTTTTCTATTTTTCGATATTTTCTGGATTTTACGGATTTTCTATAAATACCCCCCTATATTCTCTCTCTTCCCCACCTTCTCTTTCTTCTTCTTCTTCCTCCTCCGTTTCTCCCCACCGCGGCCCCCCTTTCTCCCTCTCTTCCTCCCGTTTGAGCGCGGCGAGCTCCCTTCCGGCTGCTGACGGCGACGGGGCGACGGCGCGAGGGCGTGGGTGACGGCGAGGTGATCTGGTGCGCGTGCGGTGAGCGTGGGAAGCGTGAAGAGGCGAGGTTTTCTAAAGCGTTCTTCGCGATTCACGGACGATCCGGTGGAGCATTCGCTCCATTGAGGTAGGGTGACGTTCCCTAGCTCCTTGCCGTTCTTTTCCGTGGTGTATAGGCCGTGGGGAGGCCGAGAGGGGCTTAATTGAGCATGTTTGGGGTTTTTTCATGTTTGGGGAGAGCTCGCCCGATCTATGGATTTGATGCATGATTTCACGTTTTGATGGCCTAGAATCATGCTAGGGGTCCCCAGGGGTCTTCCCCTTTGATTTCCCCCTCTCTGGTGGAGGCATGGGGGCGTGGTTGAAGTTTTTGGGCTTTCCCGCCGTTTTCGCCGTCGGGTGCGTGTGACGGTCCTTCCAGGGACCGTCACATGATGTGACGCGCCTCGAGGGGGCCGTCACATGCCCTTTTGTTAGCCTTTAGGGGTCAGAGACTGTGACGGTCCCACGATAGACCGCCACTTCTAAGTGACGCGCCGGGGCTGGGCCGTCAGGGGCTTTCCGACCATTGGTTTCTGACCGTTGGGGGTCTTCGTGTGTAACGCGCCAGGGCGAGCGTGTTACATCCGCGTGACGCGCTGGGGCGAGCGCGTTACTTCCTGGGTCATCCCAGGTCTGAGGGGCGCGTAACGCGATGGGCCATGCGTGTTACATTCATGTAACGCACTGGGGCAAGCGCGTTACATCCTGCCCTCGCGCTGGGAGCGTGAGGCGTGTGTAACGCGCTGGGCCAGGCGCGTTACATTCGTGTAACGCGCTGGACTAGGCGCGTTACTCCCTGCGTTCCTCAGGCCGTGTAACGGCCCGCGTTAGACCGCCAAGTGTGTGTAACGGTCTCGCCTAGACCGTTACAGCCTTGTGACGGTCTGGGGGTGGACCGTCGGGCGTTTGGTTGCCCCAAGAGGACTGCAACTTTATTTTTAGTCCGACTGTGGTCGCCGTGCGACGGTGCCAGTACGTGGGGTGGTCCCCGTATGTCGTCGGATGCGGACGTTGTTTTCTGTTGGCTTGAGAGTCTACTCCTTCAGTGACCCTCCACTAGTCATAGCCTGCTTACACGCGTGTGGTCCCACCAGGGAGTGGTGGAGAGGTTACCCTGAGGACGGTTTTAGACTGGTTTCCATCGGGCCCCTTGTCGTTAGACAGAGTCCGGCCTAGGACGCATGGTCTGTGTGTGCACACATGGTTGGGGGTGGTTGGACCCACGTCGACGGGCGTGACCCCAGCTAGTCACTTGTTTGTGGTTACTTGTGCGGTGTTCGTGCCTTTGGTAGGAGCTACCACGTCATGCAGTTCACCTGCGGTGCGGTGTAAGTCGTCAGGGGACGCTACCGGCTGTGCTTCTAGTGGGAGGTACTCCTGTCGAGTACGGAGTGTCAGATTGTCAGCTCGTGTGTTTGGCCTTCGGGTTTGCCGGGTCGACCGTTGAGTTTCGGTTGTCTCACCGTGGCACATGTACCGGTTTACGTGCCATAGGACCTTTGTTTGGTAGAGTACAGGGCTTTCCTTTCCGAGATACTCGCCTATCGCTAGCGTAGTGATTTCCCATTTTACGAGGTAGGGTTCGAGTGATCCCTACTGAGTTTTGTTCCGAGACTCATTCCCTGCGTGTTTTCACCGTGTTTCAGGTGAGGCGCCGCCCAGGGGAGCGCGTCTGGGGCGCAGCGTGATGCGGGTGCCCAGAGGTAGTGCCAGAGGTCAGAGCCGGGGTATGCCCCATGTAGCTGTACTTTCTTTTCTTGTCTCTGTACTAGTTGTGGACTATTGTTGTTATTTTATTGTTATCTTATGGACCATGTATAATGTAAAATGCTAATTTATTTCCTGCTTAATGCTATAACTGTTTAATTTCTACAATTACTTGTGATACTTATGTAGTTCCCACACCATCCTTCTAACCCTTCTGAGTCTTCAGGCTCGTGGGTGGCGATGCGAGTCTCGGGTTATCGGGCCTTTCCGGTAATCGGATTCTCGGGTTGCTACAGCTGGTATCAGAGCGCGGTTATGGAATTATGCGAGAATCATAGGCAATTGTAGTGGTCCACTCTTCCACAGCGATGATGTACAGTTGACACTGGCATTGGGCATCGCACGTTTTCTTGACCTTGCCGTTCTCGTGTTTTCTATCTTTTGCTTCAGGAGCGAGCATGGCGCCGAGGAGGAGCACTCGCTCTCAGCAGGGGCAGTCGGCTGGAGGTCAGGAGATCCAGCAGGGGGTCCAGAGGGACCAAGAGGAGCAGGGCAGAGTGCCACCAGGGGCCACCGAGGCCGCGGATACCGCAAGAGTTCCGGGGGCCGAGGATTTCTTCCGTGGCATGTACCAGCTTATGTCTCAGCAGTTCGGCGGAGAGGCTGCTGAGGGCTCGTCAGCTAGGGGTGGGCCAGGCCGAGCAGTGAGGGACTTTCTACAGTTCCATCCACCGTACTTCAGCGGCCAGGCAGACCCTGATGCGGCTCGTGATTGGCAAGACGAGATGGAGCAGGTGTTCAGTTCTGCGAAGAGTGCTGCCGAGGACAGAGTGGTGTTGGCCTACAACCAGTTGCAGGGTACGGCTCGGAAGTGGTGGTCTTCCGAGTGGAAGACGTCTTTTCAGCTTCGTCCACTTGAGCAGGTCGAGTGGGATGACTTCGTCAGTGCTTTCAAGCGTACGTACTGTCCAGACTACGTTGCTACGCAGCGGATGTGTGAGTTTCTGGAGCTGGTGCAGGGCGACATGTCCGTGTTGCAGTACAGGGGCCGGTTTGTCGAGCTGGGTCGGTATGCACCTCACATCATGGAGCATGAGAGGGTGAAGACTGCGTAGTATGTTCAGGGCTTGAGGCAAGAGCTGAGGCACCATCTGATCACGAACGGGGCCACTGATCTAGAGACGGCGTCTCGTGTTGCGGCTTCCTTGGAAATGGATATGCAAAGGACCCGAGGACCGATCAGCAAGGTGCAATCTTTGTCAGGTCGTAGCCAGTAGTCGGCTACCCAGCAGCAGGATTCCTTCCAGCATGCGTCGGGTGGTTCGGGAGCGCCGGCTTTGGCAGCATCGGTAGCAGGATCTGCGTCTTTTGGCTCGAAGGTCAAGAAGTTCTTCAGGAAGGGTTTCCGGAAGAAGAAGTCCAAGGATCAGGGGCAAGCTTCATCGGGCAGTGTACATCAGCCGATTCCTTTGCAGCGTCAGGGATCAGTGGGTGGATCGCGAGTACCGTGTCCACGGTGTAGTGGGTTTCACCCAGGCAGGCAGTGCACGGCGCCGATCATCTATTTTCGGTGTGACCAGCCAGGGCATATGGCGCGTGACTGTCCTCTGAGGCAGCCACAGCAGCAGTTTCCTCAGCAGCAGCAGGTTCCCCAGCAGCAGAGGCAGCAGCAGCAGCAGCAGCAGGGATAGTATACGCCGCTACCCAGGTCAGCTAGTGTGGGAGGCAGGCAGAGAGCTCGGGGCCAGATCACGCACCTGACCAGGGCAGAGGCAGTGGCGTCACAGCTCGTGGAAGGTACCGTTCAGATTTTGGGTTGTGCGGCTCGGGTTTTATTTGACTCTGGCGCGTCTCATTCGTTTATTTCGGAGGATTTCGCGCTGAGTATTGAGGAGCCGGTGACCCAGTTGTCCTGTGACTTGGCAGTGGAGTTGCCTTCGGGTGATTTTATGGTCACTCCGTATTGCTTCGATCAGGTTCTGGTTTGGATTGATGGGCGGAGTATGCCAGGTAGGTTGTATGCGTTGCAGCTTCGGGATTACGACGTGATTCTAGGCATGGATTGTCTCGAGACTCATGGAGCGGTGGTGGATTGTGGAATGAAGAGGGTCTACTTCCAGCATCCGAGCAAGCTGACCTTCTATTTCCAAGGTATCCGTTCCACCTCTTCTCGATTCCTCATCTCTGCTATTCGAGCCCGTCGGTTGCTTGATTCTGGTTGTCAGGGTTTTCTCGCGTCCGTGGTTGTGACTGAACGGATGGAGCCAGATGTCGAGGACATTCCGGTGGTGTGCGAGTTTCCCGACATTTTTCCTAATGAATTGCCTGGGTTACCTCCCCAGCGGTAGATCGATTTTGTGATCGAGGTCGTGCTTGGTACGAGACCTTTGGCGAAGGCTCCCTACCGTATGGCCCCCGCTGAGTTAAGGGAGTTGAGGGCGCAGTTGCAGGAGCTGTTGGCCAAGGGGTATGTTCGTCCTAGCTTTTCCCCTTGGGGGGACCGTGTTGTTTGTGAAGAAGAAGGACGGTAGTCTGCGGCTATGCACTGACTATCGACAGCTGAATGAAGTGACCATTAAGAACAAGTATCCGTTGCCACGGATTGATGATTTGTTCGACCAGCTTCAGTCTGCGCGAGTGTTCTCGCGGATTGATTTGTGGTCCGATTACTATCAGCTGAGAATTCGCGAGTCCGATGTGGAGAAGACTACATTCAGTACGAGGTATGGGCATTATGAGTTTCTGGTGATGCCGTTCGGGCTCACCAATGCTCCTGCAGCCTTCATGGACTTGATGCAGAGGGTGTTTCGTTCGTATTTGGACCAGTTCGTGGTCATATTCGTGGACGACATCCTTGTTTATTCGTGGTCTGCCGAGGAGCACGCGTACCATTTAGGTGTAGTGCTGCAGACATTGCGAGATCACCAGTTATATGCGAAGCTTAACAAGTGCGAGTTCTGGCTCGGCGAGGTGCACTTTCTAGGGCACGTGATTTCTGGTGATGGCATTTCCATGGATCCCGCCAAGGTTGAGGCAGTAATGCAGTGGCCGAGGTCGAGGTCGGTGATGGAGATCCGGAGTTTCTTGGGGCTTGCGGGCTATTATCGTCGATTTATCCAGGATTTTTCTCGCATTGCGGCCCCGATGACTAGACTCACGCGGAATGATGTGCCTTTCGTCTGGTCTGAGGAGTGTGAGCAGAGCTTCAGGGAACTGAAGAGGTTGCTCACCTCGGCTCCAGTGTTGGTTTTACCTTCTGGACCGGGAGGTTTTGTGGTATGTACAGCTGCTTCCGGGGTCGGATTGGGTGCTGTGTTGATGCAGCATGGTAGAGTGGTGGCTTTTGCATCTCAGCAGCTAAAGCCCCATGAGGAGAACTACCCTACCCATGACCTTGAGTTGGCGGCGGTGATCTTCGCGCTGAAGATCTGTAGGCATTATCTGTACGGTGAGAAGTTCGAGGTGTTCACTGACCATCAGAGTTTGAGGTATGTGTTCTCGCAGAGGGACCTGAACCTCAGGCAAAGGCGTTGGATGGAGTTCATAAAGGATTATGACTTCACCCTGTCTTATCAGCCAGGTATGATGAATGTCGTCGTCGATGCCCTGAGTCGGAAGGTTGCGGTCAGTGCCTTGATGTTGAGGAAGTGGAGGCTCTAGGAACAAGTGCCCGAAGTATCCTTCAGGCTCAAGATTCCCCAGGAGCCAGGCTTGGCAGTGCTTGCGAGTCTGACTGTCACTCCTGCTATCCATCGTCAGGTGACAGAGGTTCAGCATGCGGACCCCGAGTTGCCCCGGATTCTGGCGATGGCCAATGTGGAGCTCGGCGAGGAGGGTGCTGCGAGGTTTCGTGGCAGGTTGTACGTCCCAGCGGAGGAGCAGATTCATCGTGCAGTGTTGCGTGAGGCTCATGGGAGCAGGTACACCATACACCCGGGTGCGACAAAGATGTATCGGAACTTGCGGAGACAGTTCTGGTGGCCTGGCATGAAGAGAGATGTCACAGAATTTATGGCCAGGTGCCTGACCTGTCAGCAGGTGAAGGCGGAGCATCAGCGACCAGGAGGTACTCTCCAGCCATTGGATGTTCATGCGTGGAAGTGGGACCACGGGACCACGGATTTTGTGGTGGGATTGCCGAGGACTCCGAGTGGGCAGGACAGTATTTGGTTGCTGGTGGATCGGCTTACGAAAGTGACGCGGTTGTTACCGGTCAAAGTCAGCTAGAGCGTGTCCAGGTTGGCTCGTTTGTATGTGGAGCGGATCGTTCCGTTGCATGGGATTCCCATTTCGATCGTGTCAGATCGGGATCCGCGCTTCACTTCTGGATTCTGGAGGATTTTCCAGCGAGCGCTTGGCACGGAGTTAGCTTTTAGCTCGGCGTATCATCCTCAGTCAGATGGTCAGTCTGAGAGGACCATTCAGACTTTGGAGGACATGCTGAGATCCTGCTGCCTGGAGTGGCAGGGGAGTTGGATTCACCACCTACCGTTGGTGGAGTTTGCTTATAACAACAGCTATCATTCGAGCATCGGCATGGCTCCTTATGAGGCATTGTATGGGCGTCCTTGTTAGACTCCACTTGATTAGTTTGAGGTGGGTGAGCGTGTTTTGACGGGACCAGAGTTGGTGCAGCAATGTGTGGACGTTGTGCACTTGGTTCGTCAGAACATGTTGGCGGCCCAGAGTCGGTAGAAGAGCTATGCTGACCGTAGGAGGCAGCCTCTCGAGTTCGCCGTGGGCGATCATGTGTTCTTGAGAGTTTCTCCGATGAAGGGGGTGATGCATTTTGGACGGCGTGGGAAGCTGAGTCCCCGCTACATTGGTCCTTTTGTGATCTTGGAGCGCATCGGTGAGGTTGCTTATCGGTTGCAGTTATCTCCTGAGTTGGCGTCGGTGCATGACGTGTTCCACGTCTCGATATTGCAGAAGTATATGCCCGATGACTCTCACGTGCTCGAGGATTCTGTTTGGCCCGAGGTGACTCCAGATCTTTCTCTCCCAGAGTTTCTGATCCGCGTTGAGGATAGGCGAGAGCAGCGCCTACGGAGCAAGGTCATCCCCTTGGTAAAGGTGGTGTGCCAGCGACACTCTGGTGGTGAGGCTTCTTGGGAGCGTGAGGACATGATGCGTCAGCAGTTCCCTTACCTGTTTGAGTGAGTCTTCCTCTTCTTTCCCCTTGGGTTGTTCTCAATTTCGAGGACGAAATTCCTTTAAGGGGGCAGGGCTATAATATCCCGAACCTTTCGGATCCCTCTTCGTGGGTCCCGGATCTGGTTTTTCGGAGTGTCCTGCTCCGTTGTGTCTGAAATTTCATTTCGGATATCTTTTGTGTTCGGATTGGTGCGATCCGGAGTTGTTTCGGACGCCCGGAAGCGTTCCACGACTTTTCCACGCGTGTTTTCTGATTTCCGGTGTGTGTTTCGGCAATTCCTTCGGAACCTCGCTGCGGGTGAACCAGGTCGTTTACCTGGGCACAAGTGGTACCGTTGCGATCGGTGCGTTACGAGGATTCCGGAAATATATTTTTTTATTTTTTGGTATTTTTTAGATTTTCCAGATTTTCTATAAATACCCCCATATTTTCTCTCTCTTCCCCACCTTCTCTTTCTTCTTCTTCTTCCTCCTCCGTTTCTCCCCACCGCGGCCCCCCTTTCTCCCTCTCTTCCTCCCATTCGAGCGTGGCGAGCTCCCTTCCGGCTGCTGACGGCGGCGGGGCGACGGCGCGAGGGCGTGGGTGACGGCGAGGTGATCTCGTGGGCGTGCGGTGAGTGTGGGAAGCGTGAAGAGGCGAGGTTTTCTAAAGCGTTCTTCACGATTCACGGACGATCCAGCGGAGCATTCGCTCCATTGAGGTAGGGTGATGTTCCCTAGCTCCTTGCCATTCTTTTCCGTGGTGTATAGGCCGTGGGGAGGCCGAGAGGGGCTTGATTGAGCATGTTTGGGGTTTTTCCATATTTGGGGAGAGCTCGCCCGATCTATGGATTTGATGCATGATTTCGCGTTTTGATGGCCTAGAATCATGCTAGGGATCCCCAGGGGTCTTCCCCTTTGATTTCCCCCTCTCTGGTGGAGGCATGGGGGCGTGGTTGAAGTTTTTGGGCTTTCCCGCCGTTTTCGCCGTCGGGTGCGTGTGACGGTCCTTCCAGGGACCGTCACATGATGTGACACGCCTCGAGGGGGCCGTCACATGCCCTTTTGTTAGCCTTTGAGGGTCAGGGACTGTGACGGTCCCACGATAGACCGCCACTTCTAAGTGACGCGCCCGGGCTGGGCCGTCAGGGGCTTTCCAACCATTGGTTTCTGACCGTTGGGGGTCTGCGTGTGTAACGCGCCAGGGCGAGCGCGTTACATCTGCGTGACGTGCTGGGGCGAGCGCGTTACTTCCTGGGTCATCCCAGGTGTGAGGGGCGCGTAACGCGCTGGGCCAGGCGCGCTACATTCGTGTAACACGCTGGGGCAAGCGCATTACATCCTGCCCTCGCGCTGGGAGCGTGAGGCACGTGTAACGCGCTGAATGTAACGCGCTGGACCAGGCGCATTACTCCCTGCGTTCCTCAGGCCGTGTAACAGCCCGCGTTAGACCGCCAGGTGTGTGTAACGGTCTCGCCTAGACCGTTACAGCCTTGTGACGGTTTGGGGGTGGACCATTGGGCGTTTGGTTGCCCCGAGAGGGCTGCAACCCTATTTTTAGTCCGACTGTGGTCACCGTGCGACGGGGCCGATACGTGTGGTGGTCCCCGTACGTCATCGGATGCGGACGTTATTTTCCGTTGGCTTGAGAGTCTACTCCTTCAGTGACCCTCCATTAGTCGTAGCCTGCTTACACGCGTGTGGTCCCACCAGGGAGTGGTGGAGATGTTACCCTGAGGACGGTTTTAGACTGGTTTTCGTCGGGCCCCTTGTCGTTAGCCAGAGTCCGGCTACGGGGGAAAACCGGTCAGAGGACCAGACCTAGGACGCATGGTCTGTGTGTGCACACGTGCTTGGGGGCGGTTGGACCCACGTCGACGGGCGTGACCCCAACTAGTCACTTGTTTGTGGTTACTTGTGCGGTGTTCGTGCCTTTGGTAGGAGCTACCACGTCGGGCAGTTCACCTGCGGTGCGGTGTAAGTCGTCAGGGGACGCTACCGGTTGTGCTTCTAGTGGGAGGTACTCCTGTCGAGTACGGAGTGTCAGACTGTCAGCTCGTGTGTTTGGCCTTCGGGTTTACCGGGTCGACCGTTGAGTTTCGGTTGCCTCACCGTGGCACGTGTACCGGTTTGCATGCCGTAGGACCTTTGTTTGGTAGAGTGCAGGGCTTTCCTTTCCGAGGTACTCTCCTACCGCTAGCGTAGTGGTTTCCTGTTTTATGAGGTAGGGTTCGAGTGATCCCTACTGAGTCTTGTTCCGAGACTCATTCCCTGCGTGTTTTCACCGTGTTTCAGGTGAGGCGCCGCCCCAGGGGAGCACGTCTGGGGCGCAGCGTGGTGCGGGTGCCCAGAGGTAGTGCCAGAGGTCAGAGCCGAGTTATGTCCCATGTAGTTGTACTTTCTTTTCTTGTCTCTGTACTAGTTGTGGACTACTGTTGTTATTTTATTGTTATCTTGTGGATCATGTATAATGTAAAATGCTAATTTATTTCCTGCTTAATGCTATAACTGTTTAATTTCTGCAATTACTTGTGATACTTGTGTAGTTCTCACACCATCCTTCTAACCCTTCCGAGTCTTCGGGCTCGTGGGTGGCGGTGCGAGTCTCGGGTTATCGGGCCTTTCCGGTAATCAGATTCTCGGGTCGCTACAGCAACCCAATTATCCGACTCCCTATGGGTAAAATGGAGTTCCGTTGTGGACCCGTTGGGTAGAGTGGCTTTCATAATGAGAGGTGTAAGCCAGGCCTTGGCTTGGGCCACCAGGGATGACCATTTGGATGTATGGTCTCGGGGAACGGCCATGCGTAGCGGACATGGACATGCAGGCACACGGACTTAATGCAAACACAACTAATGCACCTAGACTTAACCAAGACTCGGTACGTGACGGAGATAATCGATCCGAAGATCGCTTGCGCAAGTGTGCGGCCTTCCCGGTAGGCGTAGCCTAACGTTCGGACAACACCTTTTGATATACCAAGTAAAGGGATGCAAATGCAACTCCTAAGACCGACTTAGACACTTAGACTTGAATGACACTTTTTTTATTTTTTTTGTAGAGACCCTAGACTCAACTGGCGCTCTGATACCAAATTGATGCGGGACGGACCACGGACACGACAAGCTCGCAATTGTCCCTTAGCGAGGGAAGCGTCGGACGTGTGCGGTTCAGATACTAGCAATGAGCTAGGGTGGTCGGTTCTCTTTTGTGCCCGGATCGGGTCACGGGACGGTATCGCTCTCTCTCTCGCAGCAGCGGTGAAATAAAGATTACTAGCTAACGGCCCTACACATGCTCTCTAGCAGTGGCATATAAAGCATATATGAAATAGAGCGAAATGCCAAGTGTCGGAGCGAATACGATACCTCCACGCTCTCGGCGTGGGGAAGACAGACCCGGCCGAACTAGTACTTCCGGGATAATGAATACACAATTGTTACAGCAATGATTTTACGGCCCACTCCACGCAGGGAGGTAAAGGGCGACACAATGGGGCCTGGGAGGACCGATTTCGGGTTGACGGGTGGCTTCTCGCGTAGCTTCGGCAGCACCCGAACTCGTGACTGTGGGACCCGCGTGCTGGCCGGAGGGGCCGTGTGGGACCCGGTGGCACCGCTGTAGTGGGGACACTTGGGGAAGCGCTCCCCGGGATGGCGGCACGCTGATTCACCAGCCGGAGGCCGGACGGCTCCGATCGGCACCGGTCGGAATAACCGGCCACAGATCTGCCGATTCTGTTTTTCAGCGCGCGACCCGACGAGATCGCTCGCTGCGACCAACCCTGATATCAAATCGACGATCAAAAGGTACCGATGGAAATCCCCCACTGAAATCCTTCAAGATAGGACTGGAGATAGTAGCTGGATCTTCACGGATCTGGGCCTTAACTAATTTTGAAGCTGCTGTTGTACAGTACCCGAATTCTCATATCAGCAGAGAACTTTCCTGTGGATCACCTTTGACCGCGAGGTAGACGTCCGAATCTGAAGTTGGGTCCTTCAGCAAAGTTGTAGATCTTCAAGAGAGGAAACCAGGGGTATTTTTAGATCTAGAAACAATGTTGATTTGGATTTTCGAGAGTGTTTACACTGGACTAGGGTCGGATCTAGACTGATGCAGATAGAACTGTAGATGAGTTGGGACAGAAATTTCTAAAAATATGAAACGAACTTTATAAATTCCACGAAAATTTGAAAAGGTAGAGGAGGGTGGACAGAACTCCCAGTAAAATTGGGGGCTCCAAGAAAAATCAAAAGGTGGTCTGGGAATGGAAAACTCAGGGAAACTATCACTGTAGACAGAGATCTGGCAGAACTAGAATGACAGTTTGAACAAAAATGTAAAAATACCAAATGAAGAAAATATGACTTGAAATTTTTTATGAAGATAAGGGTTCGAGAGGTGAACCACTCCTGAAAATTTCAGCTCCAGAGGAGGAGGGAGGTGGGAGCAGAAATTCGTGGAAGTTGCCTCTATCCTGGATGGATAGATTATCAAAGACGGCTTCGCTGCGGCTCGATGGCGGCACTAACGGCGGCGGCGGCGGCACCGATGAATTTAGAGATTGAGGGGGAGGAGATAGAGGTGATCCACTCTAGAAATGGGGGTTGGGGAAGAGGAAAACCAGAGGGAGAGAGCTGGGGGCGCAAGGAGCTCCAAGGAACACAATGAATTTTCTTCTTTTCACTAATTTTCAATTGGAAAATACACCCTTTTATATGCTATGAATCTAATCCATTTTCCACCATTAGATCTAGGGGTGGGGAGTGGATGGCCTAGATTAAGTGTGATCAACACACACAAAAAATAAAATGATACAAGTGGAATGGGGCGCCCCCTTGACTAGAGTAAAGGGGTTGAATGGGTAGGTAGCCTACCTTTGAAAATTTTAACCCCTTGTCTCCCATGTGGTCAATTGACATTCAACCCTTCTAGATGGCCACCTAGGATGGTTGACCAGCCCCACATAGGTGACATGGACCAATGGGAAAGGGCTGAGGGCCCCCTAGCTGGACCTACTACACAATTGCACAAAAACCCACACAATCTAAGGGAATGACGCATTGGCTTACAAAGCCGTACATTTGCGCACATACTTTCCCAAGGATATGAACACAAACTAAAAGGACATAAATGTAAAAGAAAATGTACATGCTCGGCGTCGATTCCCATCACTCTTTGCATCCCACCCTCTCTCTCTCTCTCATCTCTCTCTCTCCTCCCCCCGCCTCCCCCTTCTCTCTGTCTAAGAGAGAGGGAGACAAGAGGGGGGAAGACAGAGATACATGTACAATTTTTGATAATTTTTGATGTATTCTTTAGTTTGTGATTCATGTACCATTTTATGTATGTCCTTTTGATGTAACTTTCGATGTATAGTAATATTGGTGCATGTGAACATATTTGTTATTGTTATCATTACTCTTTATTTTGTAAAATTGAATTGTCAACTGGAAAAATATGTTTGTGCAATTGAGTGGTGATGTGATACGAGTCTCCGAGTTTGAGATTTTCTTCTATCTTCATTTTTTTTCTCCCATTTTCTTTTCCATCCATCATCATTTCCACCAAATAATATAGCTACAAGAAACTTATGATATTCTTATTTTTCATCAACATTTCGAAGGTCATCATCATCATCAGATTCTTGAAGAAATACCTCCAGTTCCTCGAGAGTGTAAGTGAATGGCAAACTCTGGTACGCATGCATATGGCATCCTCGTTATTGACACCAACGGCAGACTTCAAAGAGCTTTTGGACTAGGGGACAACATTGTTGTCTACTCCAGAGAACCATCCTTAGTTGTGTCAACAACAGCTTCAGTTTCATCACTTGAGACATTTCCCTTTCTACTTCCCCCTAGAGAAACCAATCTAGCCCCCCTGCTCAGTATCTAAATCCAAGTGGTGTTTCTTGTTCAGCTTCCGAAGGGCAATATTCATCCGATTAGTCCCTTCTTGAAGAAGCCTAGTATGATATGCTTTCCCATGCTTGCTCATCAATCCAAGCATATCTTGTGCCTGAGCCTCATCCTTTTCTTTTCTTAGCACAAAATAACTTCCCGTAGAGAGAGGGAAAATGAGAGGATGAGAGGGGTGATGAGAGAGAGAGAGACACCCGCGGTCATGCAACTAACGTGGGGAGGGAGGAGAGAGAAAGAGAGAGGATGGGTAGAGAGAGAGAATAGTGAGGCCGTTGGTGTGCTCGGAGTGTTGGCGACGTCGACGGGATGGACGCTACATGTGGGTTGCATGGCGAGGTGCCATGCTCATCGTCTGGTCCACATGCTCGCCGCGTTGAGGATATCGCTGTGCCCCGGAGGTGATCGTGCTCGGAGAGGGACGGCCTGCTGGTGACGTTGTTGCTGCTGCCGTGATGGCGGACGAGGTGGGCTCGAGCTGTTGTTGATGGCGCCAGAATGAATGTCGACGGTTCTTCATGCAGAGGGTCTGGAAACGGCGACCGACAGCGTGAGAGCGGGGGATGACCTGCTGGTCTGTTCGATGGTGGGCAAGCATGCTGGGGACGTCGCCCACATGCTCGCGTCCAGGGGAACTGGGCAGGGCGGCGCCGTGGTTGGCGCGGCAGCGGCAGGCTCGCGGCAGTTAGGGGCGGAGTGGGAGAATAGGGAAGGGGGGGGGGGGAAGGCGATGGAGGGTGTATTGGTAACTGGTTGGTAGGAGTTGGACGAAGCAGGGGGTTAGGGAGGGAGTAGGGAGTGAGGATGGAGGGGTGTCCGGAACCCCTGTTCAGAACAGGGACTCCGCGGCGGGATAAGGTGAGAGAAAGAGGGAGGGTAATAGAGCAGGCTGGGGTGTTGGAGGAGAGGGGAGGTGTCGGCCGCGGGGTGGTGGCACAGGGGAAGGGAGAGCAGGGAGGAGGGCGGATGGTTCTCAGAGGAGAGAGAGGGGGGGAGGGGACGGGAGTGTGGGTGTGCGCAGAAGAGAGAAGAGAGGTTGGCCGGCGATGAGTGCTGGTGTGTGTGATTATAGAGGATAGGAAGAGAGGAGTGTGTACAGAAAGAGAGGGAGAGAGGAAAACAACGTGGTCGTCCGCTGAATGAGAGGGGGGAGTCGGGGACGCCGCGGCAGCGGCGGCGTTTATAGAAGAGAGAAAGAGGGAGAGGGCGAGGATGAACCAGAGTGTATGTGAGGGAACCCGGAGGTGTAGAGGGGAGGGGAGAACAGGAAGGGGGTGTCGGGTAGTTGGCCAAGCAGGTGGATGTGAGGGAGGGGGAAATGGAGAAGCAAAGGGAGAGGATAGAGAAAGAGAAGGCCGGCGGTTAGGGGAGGGGTAGCAGGAAAACTGAGAGAGAGAAGAGGAAAGTAGATAGGGAAGAGGGAGAAGGCAAGAGAGGGCTAGAGGGGGGTGCCTGCGAAGTGGGAAGGCTGGGAGGAGGGAGAGAGGATAACGTGGGAGAGGAGGGATGCTACGCTGTGGGACAGGGGGATGGGGATTCTCTGCGACTAATGGTGGGGCAGTGGTATATGATGGGGAGGTGCAGTGGTATATGATGGGGAGGTGAGGAAGAAGAAGGCAAAGAAGATCTGCGGCTGGGGAGTGGTTCACCGAGGATGACCGTGGTGGCCGTTGGGTAGGGGCTAGACGGCAGGTGCTATGGGCGTGGAGGGGGATGGAATGGCTGGGAAGGATCCACGGTGGTGCTGGGAAGGTGGAAGGGGGAGACGGTGAAACTGCAACAGTGGGAGAGGGAAGGGTTGGGGCCGCATCTCACGACCGGGTAGTTTGGGCTTCTCACCCATGGACAGGGGTACCTCATCTCCTTCTCGGAGAACACCAGGCTTCTCACCTTACGTAGGATTGTGGTTTCCAAAAATTCTATTGAACTTGTTATTATAAAGAAAGATTACATGACCCTTTTTATAGACTCCACAAAGAAGATTAAAAGACAACTCACCTAACAACTACTCCTCATAACTCCCTTGGGAAGACTAAAAGACTCAAATAAAAAAAGACTCTTACATAATAGTTGTGGACATAAAACATAACCCATTAGGCCCAAACATGTGGCCCAATTAACAAGAGATGATTAAACATAAATATCTATTTGATAATTTTGTTGGAGCCGTTTGTCGATCTCGTCAAACTCCTCCGCTTGGAGAAGGTTCGACCTCGAACCTTGAATCTCGAACCGACGATCCCGCCAAACCCCTCCGCTTGGAGGAGGTTCGACCTCGAACCTCGTAGCTCAGGATCCCGGTCTGATGGAACAGCCCGATTCCCTAAACTCTGATACCATTTGATGTGATACGAGTCTCCGAGTCCGAGATTTTCTTCTATCTTCATTTTTTTCTCCCATTTTCTTTTCTTTCCATCATCATTTCCACCAAATAATACAGCTACAAGAAACTTATGATATTCTTATTTTTCATCAACATTTCGAAGGTCATCATCATCATCAGATTCTTGAAGAAATATCTCTAGTTCCTCGAGAGTGTAAGTGAATGGTGAGCTCTGGTACACATGCAGATGGCATCCTCGTTATTGACACCAACGGCAGACTTCAAAGAGCTTTTGGACTAGGGGACAACATTGTTGTCTACTCCAGAGAACCATCCTTAGTTGTGTCAACAACAGCTTCAGTTTCATCACTTGAGACATTTCCCTTTCTACTTCCCTCTGGAGAAACCAATCTAGCCCCCCTGCTCAGTATCTAAATCCAAGTGGTGTTTCTTGTTCAGCTTCCGAAGGGCAATATTCATCCGATTAGTCCCTTCTTGAAGAAGCCTAGTATGATATGCTTTCCCATGCTTGCTCATCAATCCAAGCATATTGCCCTTCGGAAGGCGATGGAGGGTGTATTGGTAACTGGTTGGTAGGAGTTGGACGAAGCAGGGGGTTAGGGAGGGAGTAGGGAGTGAGGATGGAGGGGTGTCCGGAACCCCTGTTCAGAACAGGGACTCCGCGGCGGGATAAGGTGAGAGAAAGAGGGAGGGTAATAGAGCGGGCTGGGGTGTTTGAGGAGAGGGGAGGTGTCAGCCGCGGGGTGGTGGCACAGGGGAAGGGAGAGCAGGGAGGAGGGCGGATGGTTCTCAGAGGAGAGAGAGGGGGGAGGGGACAGGAGTGTGTACAGAAAGAGAGGGAGAGAGGGAAACAACGTGGTCGTCCGCTGCATGAGAGGGGGGAGTCGGGGACGCCGCTGCGGCGGCGGCGTGTATAGAAGAGAGAAAGAGGGAGAGGGCGAGGGTGAACCAGAGTGTATGTGAGGGAACCCGGAGGTGTAGAGGGGAGGGGAGAACAGGAAGGGGGTGTCGGGTAGTTTGCCAAGCAGGTGGATGTGAGGGAGGGAGAAATGGAGAAGCAAAGGGAGAGGATAGAGAAAGAGAAGGCCGACGGTTAGGGGAGGGGTAGCAGGAAAACTGAGAGAGAGAAGAGGAAAGCAGATAGGGAAGAGGGAGAAGGCAAGAGAGGGCTAGAGGGGGGGTGCCTGCGAAGTGGGAAGGCTAGGAGGAGGGAGAGAGGATAACGTGGGAGAGAAGGGATGCTACGCTGTGGGACAGGGGGTGGGGATTCTCTGCGACTAATGGTGGGGCAGTGGTATATGATGGGGAGGTGAGGAAGAAGAAGGCAAAGGAGATCTGCGGCTGGGGAGTGGTTCACCGAGGACGACCGTGGTGGGCGTTGGGTAGGGGCTAGACGGCAGGTGCTATGGGTGTGGAGGGGGATGGAATGGCTGGGAAGGATCCACGGTGGTGCTGGGAAGGTGGAAGGGGGAGACAGTGAAACTGCAACAGTGGGAGAGGGAAGGGTTGGGGCCGCATCTCACGACCGGGTAGTTTGGGCTTCTCACCCATGGACAGGGGTACCTCATCTCCTTCTCGGAGAACACCAGGCTTCTCACCTTACGTAGGATTGTGGTTTCCAAAAAGTCTATTCAACTTGTTATTATAAAGAAAGATTACATGACCCTTTTTATAGACTCCACAAAGAAGATTAAAAGACAACTCACCTAATAACTTACTCCTCATAACTCCCTTGGGAAGACTAAAAGACTCAAATAAAAAAGGACTCTTACATAATAGTTGTGGACATAAAACATGACCTATTAGGCCCAAACATGTGCCCCAATTAACAAGAGATGATTAAACATAAATATCTATTTGATAATTTTGCTGGAGCCGTTTGTCGATCTCGTCAAACTCCTCTGCTTGGAGAAGGTTTGACCCAAACCTTGAATCTCGAACCGACGATCCCGTCAAGTGGTTAGTAGAAAAAAATTAGTAGTTTCTTATAAATAGGTTATATATATGAAATTCTTTTCCGAAATCATCAAGCCCGATCTCCTGAGATTTTTTCCAAAATCTCTTCGAGATCTCTTTTCTTCAGTCTTTCTGAAACGGAACTGATATTCAAGATAGAAAACCTTGATCGGCAGTATACATATTAAAGCCTACTCCCGTTCAACCCCTACCATAGTGACATTCCCCTCAACAAGAGCTTCTATTGCATCCATAACTTTCTCGAAATATTTTGAGAATTTCACTTCATACCAATCGATGGATAAAATACGACGTAACGTCGATACTGTCGTTCTGCGGAGTATCTCCACGATTTAGGGTCCATTGGCCCGATCGTATATCGTCACAAGAGGTGTCGTAGCAACGGAAATTAAGGGGAAAATACATGTGCATACTTGTCGAAGTGGCCGAATTGTTATGTACCACGTAGCCCAGACAGACGCAAAAAACTCCCCCTGGCAAACGGTGCACGAAGAGACAACAAACGAACAAGCCTCCACTCTCGCACAGTTCTCCACCAACTCATTGCAACCACGGGGCAGAAAATGAGCGTCGGAGGGCAAATAAATGCAAGGTGGCGGCTTCTCCCCCACCCAGGGCGACGAAAAAAGGGGTCAAAAACCCGCCCCGAGGTCAAATGACCCCGTTGGGTCCCCAACGGGTTCGACTGACCCCGCGGGGCAAACGACCTTGGGTGGGGTCATTTCACCTCTCTGGGCCCTTGTGGGGTCAAACGACCCCGGGCGGGGCCATTTGACCCCGCGGGACCCCAACGGGAGCGGGGTCAACATGACCCCCTGCGGAGTCATGTTGACCCCGCTGGGTCCTACCCTTGGGTCTAACGAACCCTCCGGGCCCCTTTTCTTGTCGCAAAGAAAAAAAAGAAGAAAAAGAAAAAAGGGGGTGGGCCACTCCACCTTATCAGAATTGGGGCTAAAATTCATTCTTTTTGTCAAAATTAAGGCAAATCTTGGTGTCTTTGACAACCTAAGTCCTCCCACTTCTATAAATAGTCCTCTGGGCCGAGGAGGATGGAAGGGAGGCATACGGATGGAACAGAAGAAAAGGACACACATTGACAGACGAAAA
The DNA here is from genome assembly GCA_022559845.1 of Amorphophallus konjac. Taxonomy (NCBI): domain Eukaryota; kingdom Viridiplantae; phylum Streptophyta; class Magnoliopsida; order Alismatales; family Araceae; genus Amorphophallus; species Amorphophallus konjac. Next base: position 188,626,738 of record CM040129.1, on the reverse strand, counting down.
GAAGACAACCCCTTTGGGTGCCGGAGTGTTTGTTTGTGAAAAGGCCCATCAAGGGTATGATTTATAAATACCCCAGGTCTTGCGTTTTATATCCCTGGAGGCTGTGTATGTAATTTTTCATGTATTCTGGATGGACAAACTACGTAATTCCTCCAAAAAATGGGGAATTAGAAAAATGTCCCTCCGAGAATTGCAAGAAAGTCAAAGTCTTGTAACTGTAGTTCTATCTTGCAACTTTTTGTAATTGTGGCTATGCCCTTATGTCTCGCGTTAATACAGAGACCTTTTATGTACACTCGATAATTCGCTGACAACCCTTGTGCTTACATGAAACATGAAGGCACTCAGTTGCCTTCCCTCATGTGTCTGCCAGGGAAAATTGCGAATAGACCCCGACTTTCAAAAAATTGTGCATATGCCCTTCACTTTTGAGCATCAACACATGCGCGCCTTCTATGAAGCCCACTATTGCTCTTTTATTTAGGGACCTTGCTAGCTCAGTCTTGCAACTAAGTGTCATCTCAAACCTGAGTTCGCCTGAGATCTGTTAAAATTACCAAAACATCCCTGTGACTTAGAAATGACCTAAGAGCCTTCAAAACCTTTCGGAAATTGCCTCAGTGCCCTTGAAAGCTGGAGATCACACCATAGTCTCTCTCGAACCTGAAAATTTCAAAAATGTCCCTAGTCGGGTAAAATTACCAAAATACCTCTAGAGCCAACAAAATGACCAAAATATCATTGGGATCCAGAAACTATCAGGATGCCCTAATATACCTTCGGCTTCCTGTAAATCATACCTATGCCTTTAAACTTTAGGGTTTCATCAATGGCCTCAGTTGAAATCTCAATTCTTTCAATAGCGGGTGTTGTTGTCGGTGCACGGAGGGAAAAGTGCATTATGAGCCATGCAAGCTAGTATGTCATTGGCCTCAAAACTTATGTAAGGGACTTTAGGACTTTCTTTGACAATTAAACAAAGGTGTTCGAACAATATGTCGATATAAATCAACACTGAATGCGGTCAGTGTGAAAAAATCCAACACTCGAACCTTAATCGTTTGATACAATACGCACCCAAGGAATAAGGCCGCACAGGCTATTTATATAGCCCCTCCATGTGCAGCCTTCATTAATTCTTATAAAAGAATATTCGGTGATCAACAACGTCCAAGTAGAGAACCCTGGATTTCTTTACAAAACAGGATATCAAAAGTTATTGTTTTGTTGAAGCAGAAGGGCAGGCGGTCTCCGGCTATGGTGGAATGACTGCATACACATGCATAAATTTCCAGCCTCAAAGAACTACATAGCCTATGACGTCTTAAATCATCCAATCCATCAAAAGCGGTTGATGATCTGTGCATACGCCCCTCCAAATTTTGTGCAGAGGAAGAAATTTTGCTTAGAAATCAAACAGGTAATCTCATATTATGGTGGCCCTTGTATGGTGATGGGTGATCTGAACTCAATTAGTCATGTAGCTGGAAAAAGGGGAGGAAACTTGATTTCATTTTCACAAATCAGAAATTTTAAGTCTGTTTCATAGGAAGCAAACCTTTTGGATCGAGGGTTTGAAGGTCTGATTTATACATAGGCAAATAATAGACAGGCAAATTTCTAACTTAGAGAAAGGTTGGACAGGGTATTAGCCAATGCCAATTGGAATTTGTTATTCCCAAAAGCAATGGTTCTTCACCTGCCCCAGGTGAGACGCAATTGTAATCCGATCCTGTTAACTTTAGAAGGAATTAAGAAAAGATTCAAGAAAATCTTCATATTTGAATCAAAGTGGTTGATGGCTAAAAGCTTGAAACAAATAATTCAGCAATGTTGGAATGCCTCTCTTTGACTAATGGCAAACTACCAACAAAAATTGTCATCAATCCACAGAGATTTACTGGCCTGAAGACAAAAGGGCCGGATTTGCAAATCCAATGGAAAAGCTCAACTCCCTTCAACAAGAGTTAACTCACTTACTAGCAGGCCCAATCGCAAGTCAGTTTACCCAAACAGAGATAGAATTGGAAAAGCAAATCCAACACTAGTATAAAGCTGAAGACGAACATTCGAGGTAGAGAGTTAAGAAGCAGTGGTACAATTTTGGGGACAAGAACTCCAAGTTTTTTCATGTCAGTGTGGTGAATAGAAGAAGATGGAACAAATTTTCTAGGGTTAAACTTCCTTCAAGGGAAAGCTCAAGGGACAGCCAGGTAATCGGAAAAGTATTTCTATATCATTTCAGGAATCTATATACCTCAGAAGGGAAGAACTTGAATGCAGATCAACTATCTAGGTCAAGATATCAACTTACCTCAGAGGAGAACGCCATACTTGAAGCCACCCCCTAGGAAGAAGAAATAAAAAATGTTGTCATGTGATCATGTCCATGGGCCCCCTCAAAGCTCCAGGTCCAAATGGGTTATCTCCAATCTTCTTCCAAAATTTATGGGAGATTGTTAAGATCGAATGGTTTAGATGGTCCAGCACTTGTTTAATACAGGTATCATGCATGCCCTAAGATCTCAATCACTCGTTCATGGTATTAATTCCAAAAGGTAGTCAGGTCGTCAATCCTCATGATCATTTCAGGCCGATTAGTCTGTGCAATACTCTATACAAAATTATCTCAAGATACTGGCAAATAGAATAAAGGGTTTTATTGACAAATTAATCTCACCTTTCTTAGGAAGTAATATTTCTGATTCCATCATCACCTATCTAGAATTAGTGCATTCCATCGTGAAGGAGTTGGGGAAGATAGGGATCTTTGCACTCAACGCTAATCTCACCAAGCCATATGACTGGCTGGAATGGGATTTTGTGGCTGCAACGCTAAGAAGATCAGGTTTCTCAAAAAAGGTGATACAACTAATTATGTCTTGCATTTCATCAGTTTTTTTTCTCTTTAATCATCAATGGAGAGCCGTCTGTGCGGATCTACTCGTCAAGAAGTCTCAGATAGGGATGCCCTCTGTCCCACTTATATTTTCATATTTTGTTGTGAAGTGCTTTCTCAATTATTATATGAAAACCTCCAGGAGAGCAGCATTTCTGGTTTTAGAACAAATAAAACGTCACTAAACATCACACACATTATATGCAGATGATGTATTTCTATTTGGTAAAGGGGATGAGGTGAGATTAGCAACTATCTAAATATTCTATAAACATTTGGAATGTGATCAGGCCAGAAAATAAAGTCAAGTTTCATTTTTAGCAAAAGCAAATTAGAAGAGAGAAACAGGAACTAATTAGTAATCATTAATTCAAAATCCCCATCATGAAAGGCCAAGAAATGTATCTTAGAAACCTGTTATGCCTAGGGAGGGATAAAATTAAACAACTAAATTCTTAAGTGAGAGGCTCCATAAGAGATTAGCTACATGAAAACTAAAAACTTTTTCAACTGTGATAAAGAGCTACCCTAATTAAGTTGACCCTGTCCCACACTACAATGAGCAGTATAATGAGGAAGTTTTAGTTGAAAGAAGACGGGGGAGAAGGAAAGTCCATTTTACAAATTAGAGAAGTTTATGTCAACACGAATTGCAGGTGAGTCTAGGCTTTAGTGATTTAGAAATCTACAATAGAGCTGCAATTATGAAACTCACTAAGAGCAAAATACCTATCAAAAAATAACATGTGGATGGCAAAAGCTTCAAAAACTCAGTCAGCCACTTGGTCAGCAATATTAAACTCTAGATCAGATTTAGAGAGGCATTGTATGGAAGATTGGGAATGGGAGGAGAACGGATATATAGAAAGATAAATGGATTCCTGACAATGCGGGGCCTCCATTAATCAACACAAACTATCTTGGTCCAATTCCTCAAAAGGTGTCCCAGTTAGTGACCTCTACAGGATGGAATAGAGAATTAATCCAAAGAATCTGTCAATTGATGATTACCATAAGTATTATTTCCCTTGTGTTACCTCATAAGTTCTTGCATATTGAGAACTAGCCAGTATGGAAAACAAACAGAGATGGAGAAGTGTCAATTAAATCTGCCTACAATTTGCTAAGTCAACAAGATATTCCCCCATCATCTTCAACGCCAGGCTCCCCATGGAAAGAACTCTAGCATCCGGCATTGACAAAGGTACTTCCTCCCATAATTATTAGGTTCCTATAGAAAGTATTCAGAAATATTGTTCCTACAAATGACCTCATTCCTATAAAGATCAGAAGATTTGAACCATATTGTGATATTTGCCCCCAAGAGATAGAGGCAAGTCAACACATATTACTAGAATGTCAAAGGGCTACTTGGTTCACTTCCTCCCTCAATTATCATTCAAGAAAAGAAAACCTCCATATAATTAATAGATTTGTTAACTGGTGTCACCTTTTACCTCAGGAATACAGGACAGGTATCATGTCTAGAGATGTATATCAATTCTATGGAATATCTGGAAGGAAAGATGTGAGAGGGTGCTCCGAGGTAAAAATATATCACCTGTTAAGATTTGGCAAAAGCAACAGCAAATTACCAACTCTGGACTGACAAAGAGGAGAAACAAAGGCTACCAGAATCACACAACAGTCATCCGGACCCTTCCCCTCAAGGAAAACTGAGGATCGACTTTGATGGAACCACAAATGATGTATCAGGAGCAAATGGAATCATTGTTGTAGAGGTTGAGATTCGTCATCCCAATCACGAACTGCACCCCCAAAGATTTTTTTTGATGAGGGAAGAGGGCGATGATGTCGGAGAGGGACCTGCAAGCATAGACAAGGGTCAGAAGGAGCCCTGGGAGATATTTCATTGGACAATCCTCCGATAGTCAAGTCTAGTAATTGGTAAGGTGATGACGAACACTCGAGAGAAAAGAGGATGAGGAACTAGTGAAGAAGAGAGAGGGAGCTTGAGGGGTTGGACTTGCATACCTCCCTAGCCGTCGGGCCAAGGTCCCATTTATATCTTCTCTTGGGGGTTGACCTTCGCCTTCTGTCTTGGAGACGTTGGCTTGCCCCGACTGTGGAGACATGAATTGCCCACCTACTCGCCTGAAATGATAGAGAAGGTGGGCATTGACCCGCCGTTCCTTCGCCGGAGAAGGTAGCTCCGACATTAATGCGGCAGGGCTCGCCGAAGGCGTGAGGGCTGTTCTGTCAGAGAGAACGGTGTGGGCAGCGTCCTCCCCTTCCCTTTCACCGAACTGGAGCGTCTTTCACTATTAATGCGATGAGGCCCATCGGAAACGTGTGTCGTTGGTGCTGGATGGAGAAGGCGCATGCTCGTACGGCCTCTGGGCCTGGACCAGCGTCCTAGCAAGGTTGGCCGGTCACGTGTTGGACAAGGATTGCTGGAGATGGGCTTGGACAATTGGGCCTTGGAGGTGGGTCTTACTGGGCCGGTGAACTTTCCCCTCCTCAATTGTCAGAAACCACAACAACAAGACAATTGCAACTCAAGCAATTGACTCATCTAGAGACCGAGCAATCAAACAGGCCAAAGCAAGAAATCAATGGACAACTGTGGAGGGAGATGTATTCAATGTAGTGAATGGTGTTACTACACCTTGGAGGATGGAAAATACTATCCACGAATGTAGGGCTTGGCTCCAAAGTTCAAGTATTTTAATTCAATATACTTGTAATGTTGAAGCACATCAATTAGCTGGGGAAGTAGTAAAACTCAATGTTTTGCCTCCACTGAGGGAGAAAGAATGCAAGTATTTATGACCCACCTTTCCACTTCTCACATAGGAGAGATCTCAGGATCGAGCCTGGGGGCAACACTGGGTGATCCATCTAGGTTCTTCCCCTCCCCCCACTCTCCCTTCCTGTCTCCCCTCCCTACTCCTCTTCCCGAGTCCCGTTCCCTTGACCCTACTCTCTTCCCGAGTCCCGTTCCCTTGACCAATAATTAACTAATATATATATATATATATATATATATATATATCATCTCTTATCCCTGTAATTAAAAAAAGGGGGGAAAGGTGCCCAACTCAATCGTATAGTTGTCACGCCAAGAAACACTTGGACTATTCGATGGGACAAAAAGGATCCCCGGTTGGTCACAGAGCCAGCCATGCAGATTCCCCCTAAGAGATATCCACGTGTACTCGTACCACATGCACAGCCGCGTCACATACCCTTCAGTCGAGCTCCGCCTTATCTCCTCCCTCATCCGGCATCCCCATCCAGAGGCCAGTGTTATAGGTTTCAGCAAGCGTGCACAAAGGGGCAGAGTAGAGGAGACTGCGATATGGGCTTGGAGGAGGTGGACCCGGCTTTCCTCCAGGATCTCGAGCACAGGCCCAAGCCCACCATCGACGTGGCCGGCGGCATCCCCCTCATCGACCTCTCCCCGTTGAGCTCCATGAGCCCCTCCGACGTCGGCGCACGGGAGGCCCTGGCGGCCCTCCTGCTGGAGGTGGAGGCCGCCTGCAGGGGCTGGGGCTTCTTCCAGGTGGTGAACCACGGCGTGCCGCCGGACCTCCTGGAGAGGTTCCAGGCGGCGGCGAGGGGGTTCTTCGCGCTGCCCGCGGAGGAGAAGCGCCGGGTCAGCCGGGACGCGGTCAACCCTCTGGGCTACTACGACTCGGAGCACACGAAGAACGTTCGGGACTGGAAGGAGGTGTTCGACTTCATGGTGGACGAGGAGGTGGTGATCCCGGCGTCGGGGGAACCGGGGGACCAGGAGGACACGATTTGGAGGAACCAGTGGCCAACTTGCCCCCCGGAATTGAGGTGACACCCCTCCCTCCTTCCCCAACTCTTGCCGCCATCAGCCGGCTAGATCACTGTTTCAATGGCCGTTTCATGCAGGGAAGCTGCTCGAGAATATGCCAGAGAAGTCGAGAAGCTGGCGTTTAAGTTGTTGGAGGTCATCTCACTGACCTTGAACCTGCCAGCGAAACGGCTTAGTTGCTTCTTCCATGGCCAGCCCCAGTCGAGCTTCGTGCGGGTCAACCACTACCCTCCATGTCCGTCGCCCCATCTTGCTCTCGGCGTGGGGCGTCATAAGGATTCCGGCGCCCTGACCGTGCTCCTGCAGGATGATGTTGGTGGCCTCGACGTCGAGCGGAAATCCGACGGCGAGTGGGTCCGGGTAAAGCCCATCCCGAATTCTTTTATCATCAACGTGGGAGACATCATTCAGGTAAATTAACCACCCCAACTACATGGTAGAAGGTTTGCTCGGTGTGCTGTGAAACGCATGGTGCCCCTGATTTTATAATTACCAGTTTTGAAACAAGTAGTGTTTTCTTTTTCTTTTAAAGTTTTATAACTGGGAGTGTTTTGGTTGATGACTGTAAAATGCTCACGTGAGAAACCAAAGTTCTTGGGTTTTTTGTTTCTGGTTGTTTTTTGGCTGGAAACTAAAATGGGAAAAGCTTAATGTCCATCCCGAGCAGTTACCCGTCTGAGACCGGATTGGCCACCCGGGGACAGATGCAATTTTGCACCCGCCCCCGTGTGGCCAATCCCATCCCGGACCGGTAACCGCCCGGGACGGGCACCAAGCACTCCTCAACTAAAATTGGTAAAAGAGGTGTCATGTGAGCCAACATGATTTTGAAACCCGTCAATTTACAACATTCCAAACATAAGAAAATGATGTTGCTATGGAACAAGGAGTTGTACAACACACCAAACAAACCCTACATGGACTGGCCAGAAAACTATACATTCATCATGGAAAGTGATCCTCATAGTTCACACTTCCTTGAGATTAGGTTAGAGTGCATTGGTTTAAGTGCGCATCGAGTAATGTAAAAGCCATAAGATGTCAACTTTACTCCAATAACTTGGGGACGACCAACTCAACATAGTGCACACTTAAAAAACCTAAGCAACAAGAATGGTCTCATATCTACACATCAAACGTGATGGCTAATTCATGTTATCATGCATCTATGGGACTATACTGGGACATGATGAGTGGATTTGCGTTGATGTTTATTCACGATCTTTGGAATTTGTGACCTGCAATTGTCAGATGTTACTTTGCGGATAATATCACTTGTACTCCACTATAAGGATACCCCATAAGGTATTCCAACCTCTCTACCAACCACTAGTTGAGATGGGAGGACAGCGTACCTCCATCAAGGGATTAAGAGCAGCATTACCCTTGCACTCTTTTGCATGAACCAGTTGCTAAGCCATAAACCCTGAAATTTTACAGGTTTGGAGCAACGACAAGGACGAAAGCGCAGAGCACAGGGTCTCGGTGAACCCGGACAGGGACAGGCTCTCCATCCCCTTCTTCTTCAACCCTACACTTTCTACGATCGTGCAGCCATTGGAAGAAGTGGTGAATGAGACGAACCCACAGAGATATGAAGCAAACAGCTGGTGCAAGTTCTTCAAGGCCAGGAAGACCAGCGATTTCAGGAAGCTAGCAGTGGAAAATATCCAGATATATCACTTCAAGAAGAGCATCCAATAATTAGTGCCGCTTGGATAGGTTGTCCTATGTTGTTATCCGTGTGTTGGCGAATCTTGGTTGTTGACAACTTACTTTAATTGTGGTGAATTACATAGAAATCAAGCAAGTATAATCGGGCTTGTCCAGATTTGGTGAAAGTTTAATTAGCCCCTCTGGGAATGCTGTGGGATGAGATAGGAAACCTCTGGTGTTTTTTTCCCACTGTTTTATTGTTTGGGGATCTTTACGTCTGGATCTGTATCAGCCTCTTTGTAGCTCAGTGTGACTTTTCTCATTACTACCGAAAGAGAGTATAAATTCAGCTCCAGCACTCTGGCACTTAACCACTGCAGCAATTCAACAGAAGCTTTGACCAGCCTCGTCTCAAATGAATTTAACTCAACGTCAGATATGAGGAGGGTAAATCCGATTTGGCCCATTGACAGCCCAATAGCGGTAGGCCCAAATCGGATCCATCCCCTTAGCACGCCCAAGACGCGTTCGAGGCGAACGGCCCGCCAAGGCGCGGCCCAACTCAGCTTTGCCGTCGGATTCTACAGCACGGGAAAGTGCATTAGTCGCCGGAGGACCCTCCGACGACCAACCGTTGCCACCTACCACGTTAGCCCAGATCCCATAACGGGCGAGCACGCCCCATGAGCGCCGTAAGACTCGCCCAGGGACCAGCTGACGCCGGGGTATTCGGCTTCCAACGGAAAAATCCCACCGCTATAGCGGAAAGGAGTTACTCCACTACCTACGCCTTCCCTATCAAGGGATAAGGCTCCTCGCTCCAGGACAACCCCTATAAGAAGGGGAACGACAGAGAAGAGAGACACGGGAGATAATTCTGTCAAAATCTACTACACAAGAGAATAGAGCTACTAACTCTACAGAGCTACGAGAGGGAAGTGTAAGGTTTCGCACAGCACCTACGGGCGACGCAGCGGATAACAAAAATTTAATTTGCCCGATCCCGGTATTGTGGAAAGCTTAATCTATGCTCTAATCGGTGTTTCTAATACCCTAATTACGGGTTGCGTGTTTCACCTTGCGCGGAACGACGCTGTCCGCTAAGCCCGATGCAGAGAAACTGAACCGCACAGCTGTACGGCCTCTAGAGCAGATCCACACGGACCCTTGCGCAGCGACGGTACCTCCCCGGCACAACTTTCCCCGGCTCTAACACCTTCTGGAGAGAGAGAGAGCAAGGGGGAGAAAGGGGGAGGCTAATCCTCTCCTTAATGCTTAATGCTTGATTAGCATTAAGGGGGGTTGGAAGGGAGAAGCCAAGAGTTCGAATGAACTCACGTAGATGGCTATATATAGAGTTTAGGTTTATTAGAAAAGGGTTCTAAAAGACCAAAACTGTATATATGTCCTTTCTCATATTATACATATGTATTAAACTCCGTTTACACTCCTTTCCAAAAGGAATTAAATGGAAATAATACATACACTTGTATAATAATTATCCGTCACCCAAGAATCCATTGTGTGTGATCCTCTAGGCCCATAGTCACTTTAGTTTAAGGCCCATTAACTTCTAATTCCTAATTAGAAGTAAATTAAACATATTATTCGTTTCTACAAGAGCCGAATAATAGTTTAATTCATTCCGAACCTTCGATCACGTTGGGTCAAGCAAATCCGCGTGATCCTAGATGACGCAGGGTTTAAACCAGCATGTCTGGTACCTGTAAGTCCACAGTTACCGCATCGATATAATCCCTCGCTCCTTCTATGAGTCTGGTACGATCGAGGGTACGGTATCTGTCAAACCCCATGATCGTGCCATTTGACTATGACCTCCTTAAAGTGTATGACGTCCGTTCTAAACGAACTCACACGACCCTGGCCAGGGATTTAACGGAGCGTCAATGTCATGACCCATTAACTGTCTGATATATACCCGACAGTGAGCGATCCCCTCTTGACCATTGATGATCTTCACACGTATCCTGGAGTGGTTAATGACTCGGCAACTAATGACTTATGGTTAAAGTCACTTAGCTAAGTAATTAAACCATTCCAGTCCTCGTGTAAGATCCGATCAATGTCTCAGGTCAAAGGACCAACGATGCTACTGTGACCGTTGGATCTTCAGTTGACATTAGGTATAATCAACCATCTGAAGATCCAATAGCGGATCAGTTCAGTGCACATCCTCCAAGGACATACACCTACACATATGTGTTGGTGCCCCGCACCAATGACCATGAGACTGGTCACTGACAAATCATGTGTACTGGTTTAATAGGTAATCAAAGTCCCCGAGTGATTACCCTCCAACCAGGAACAGTTTAAGGTATGTGTACATGTAAAGTCAATCTCATGTTCGAGATCCCATCTCGAGCTGACTTTACAACCACATATCCTAGGGACAACGTAAAGTAACACAATCGCATATTTACGCTCAAACACCACTTTATTAATGAACAAGATCGTACAACTATTGGGCCTACCCGACCCGAAATTGGCCTGTAGCACACCAACACTAACAATCTCCCACTTGAACTACAGCCAATTGCCCACAACTTTGAGGCCCATCTTATCCCGATGACGCTCAAATACAGTCTGTGTCAAAGGCTTAGTCAGTGGATCTGCTATGTTGTCTTCTGACGGTACACGCTCTACCATCACATCTCCACGATCAACAATCTCCCGAATAAGGTGAAAGCGCCTAAGAATATGCTTTGACCTTTGGTGAGATCTCGGTTCCTTCGCCTGGGCGATGGCCCCATTATTATCACAAAATAATGGGATGGGAGCTGATATCTCGGGAACTACGCCAAGTTCCAAGATGAATTTCTTCATCCAGACGGCTTCCTTAGCAGCTTCAGCTGCAGCAATATATTCCGCCTCCGTCGTCGAGTCTGCAGTCGTGTCTTGCTTGGAGCTTCTCCAACTGACTGCCCCTCCATTCAACATGAATACAAATCCAGACATAGATTTGCAGTCATCTGGATCTGACTGGAAACTAGAATCTGTGTAAGCTCTAAGCTGTAGGTCCTCTCCTCCATAAAGCAGAAAAAAGATCCTTAGCCCTTCGCAGGTACTTCAGGATACCCTTTACTGCCTTCCAGTGCTCTTCGCCTGGATTTGCCTGATATCTACTGACAATGCTTAAAGCATTGGCAACATCAGGTCGTGTACATAGCATTGCATACATGATTGACCCTATCGCCGAAGCATAGGGTACCTTATTCATGTGTGCCACCTCCTCAGAAGTTTTAGGACTCATCCCCTTGGATAGGCAAATTCCATGTCTCATGGGAATGAGACCTCTCTTGGAATTTTCCATCCTAAACCTTTTGAGGATAGTGTCTATGTACATGGATTGGGATAATCCTAGCATCCTTTTAGATCTATCTCGATAGATCCTTATGCCCAGCACATAGGATGCTTCTCCCAAATCCTTCATGGAGAAGGTCTTGGACAACCAAGACTTAGTTGATGTCAACATCGCTACATCATTCCCAATGAGTAAGATGTCATCAACATAAAGGACCAAGAAGGTCACTGAGCTCCCACTGACCTTCTTGTAAACACAGGGTTCATCTTCATTCCGAATGAAGTTGAAAGATTTGACAGCCTCGTCAAATCTTAAGTTCCAGCTTCTAGATGCCTGCTTTAATCCATAAATGGACCTTTGAAGTTTGCATACCTTATTAGGATGTGGCTTGGAAGTGAATCCCTCAGGTTGTACCATGTACACCTCTTCTGACAGGTTTCCATTAAGAAAAGCTGTCTTCACATCCATTTGCCAGATCTCGTAATCCAGGTACGCAGCAATGGCAAGGAGGATTCTGATTGACTTAACCATGGCTACTGGCGAAAACGTCTCGTCATAGTCAATGCCTTGCCTTTGACGATATCCTTTCGCCACTAGTCTAGCCTTGTATGTGTCAACCTGTCCATCTGCACCGATTTTCCTTTTGAAAATCCATTTGCAGCCGATAGGGACCTTCCCTTCGGGTACATCAACTAAGTTCCAAACTTTGTTGGTGTACATGGACTGGATCTCTGAATCCATTGCCTCTTGCCATTTCTCGGAGTCTACACTACGGATCGCCTCCTGGTACGACTGAGGATCATCATCCTCATCGATGCATACCTTAGAGGACCCATCTGAGACATGTCCAACATATCTCTCAGGTTCTCTCGGTAGTCTACCAGATATCCGTAGTGTCAGTGTTTCACCTTGAATAGGATCAACCGATACAGTCTCATCTAATGAGTGTGTGTCTATGGGTTGTGGTTCTTGGACCTCGTCCAATTCTATCTGGCTCCCACTGTTTTTCTGGAGTAGATATTCTCTTTCCAGAAATACAGCTCTCTTGGCCACTAAGACCCTTTGCTCAGAAGGGTGATAGAAATAATATCCAAACGTCTCCTTTGGATATCCCACAAACCTACACTTATCGGTTCTTGACTCAAGCTTATCACTCTCGTTCTTCTTTACATGAGCAGGACACCCCCAAATTTTAATGTGATTAAAATTTGGTTTCCTGCCCTTCCATATCTCATATGGAATAGAAGGAACTGATTTACTTGATATCCTATTCAATAAATAAGCCGCAGTCTCTAATGCATAGCCCCAGAGAGACAAGGGTAGTCCTGACATAGACATCATGGATCGGACCATGTCTAACAAGGTCCTGTTTCTCCTCTCGGATACACCATTGTGCTGTGGTGTATACGGTGGTGTCCACTGAGAAACTATTCCATGGTCTTTAAGATAAGAAGTGAATTCATGGCTTAAATATTCACCTCATCGATCCGATCGAAGAGCCTTAATACTTTTGCCAGTCTGTTTCTCGACTTCATTCTTGTATTCCTTAAACTTCTCAAAGGCTTGTGACTTATGTCTCATTAAATACACATAGCCATATCTAGAGAAGTCATCAATAAAAGAAATGAAATAGAGATAACCTCCTTTTGCTTCTATGGACATGGGTCCACACACATCCGAGTGTATGAGCTCGAGAAGGTCAACAGCCCTCTCTCCATGTCCACCAAAGGGAGCCTTAGTCATTTTTCCCATGAGACACGACTCACAGGTATCAAATGGCTTGTATTCGAATGAATTCAAATACCCATTTGAGTGTAAGTGAGAGACTCTTTTCTCACCTACATGACCGAGTCTGCAATGCCATAGATATGCAGAATTCACTTCATCAGCATTAGAAATTTGCATAACATTAGAACGTGTATCTAATACATATAGACCATTGACCAATGAACCATTGGCTATAACCAAACCATTATTCATTATAGAGCACCCAGTGCTATTAAAAGCCAATGTATATCCAATGTTATACAAGCCAGAGATTGAAATAATATTCTTAATAATATTAGGAACATAATAACAGTCATTCAGTTCCAGAATGACTCCTGAAGGTAAACTGAGGCGTGCAGTCCCGACAGCTTTGGCAGCAACTAAAGCTCCATTGCCCATCCTCAGTTCAATCTCCTTTTTGCCCAATCGCCTTCTATTTGCCAGCACCTGCATAGAATTGCAGATATGAGATGCACATCCAGTATCCAATACCCATGATGTGGATTCCATATATGACAAATTAAGGTCTATGACAAAAATACCTTCATTTAGAATTGCCTTGCAATTCCTTTTCCAATGCCCAGTTTCCCCGCATCGAAAACATTTGTCTTCCTTTTCATTCTTCTTGCCCTTCCCTTTGTCAACCTTGGCGTGCTGCTTACCCGTGGCCTTTTTCTTTCCCTTCCCTTTGTTACTTGTGGTGGATATTTGGGTTGCCTTCCTTTTCTTGTTGGCCCGGCCAACAATCATTACAGACGAAGATGGTTTATCTTTCTGCATGGTTCCTTCAGCACTCTTTAACATATTGAGCAGCTCCGGGAGAGTTGCTTCAATCCTGTTCATGTTAAAGTTCATGATGAAGGAAGAAAAGGAATCGGGCAATGACTGGAGTATAAGATCAATGCATAGTTCAAGATCCAACTTGAACCCCAATGCATTGAGTCTTTCAATCCACTCCATCATTTTCAGTACATGAGCCTGTACTGAAGAACCCTCAGACATCCGTGTCCTGAAAAGCCTTTTGGAGATGTCATACCTCTCAATCCTACCCTGCTCCCCGAAGAGCTGGCGTAGATTGAGAAGTATACTTCTACAATCAGTCTTTTCAAATTGCCTCTGTAGCTCGGGAGCCATAGAGGCCAACATGTAACATTGGGCTAGGGAGGAGTCCTCAGACCACTTGGCATAAGCCAGTAACTCGCCCTCGTCGGCATCAGGAGCTGGCTCAGAATGAACCGTGTCCAACACGTACGCTATCTTTTCGGCGGTAAGGACTATGCGTAGATTACGCAGCCAATCCGAGTAGTTCGGTCCAATTAATCTATTTGCATCCAAGATGCCGCGGAGGGGGTTGGACGACGACATTGTAATCTGGATAAGAAATAAAAGACAACTTAGCATGTGTTCAAATTCTAACTTAGATGTGGTTTTCTATCTTAGTTAGTCCCACTATTTTTCGATCGGACTATATAACCCTCAGTATATAGAACGGGAGATCAACGAGATCAACCTAGTGGGTCGGAATCCCAACGAGACTAATGTACGACCTTGTGGAAAGCACAACAAGCCATACACCATCTCAAGGGCAGTCAACAAGCACTTGCATCTAATGCAATATCCGATATTCGGCCCCCGAGAAATCATCCCCTTGTGGAAAGCACAACAAAGGATATTCTCGGTTAGATCTAACCATCATTACTACATAGCAATAAGTTCATGACCCGACCCTTGTGGAAAGCACAACAAGGCCGAGTTCAATTCCTCACTCCATTGAGGCCGAGCCTTGGAGTTTAATCCCGCCCCCAAACTCATGGACCTTGTGGAAAGCACAACAAATCCATGAAATGAAGACGTTCATTCACTCCACAATGATGGAGGGCCACGACGACTCCTAGAGCCACGCTTACCAGATCTAAAATTTAAACGCGAGGGAATTTAATTTTATCTTGATCTCACCCTAGGTGGTAATATAAATATATCCAATATATTTACCGTACCTAGTAGTTTGCACAAAATAAATGCATCCAATGCAAAAATGAACGCAAGTGATCATGGACTTTAACCCTAATGTAACTAAGACATCCGGCCCGCTTCCGAAGCAGCTGGATCGTCCTCGTCGGGTGTGCTCCACGCTTTCAATCGCCGACGCCGCATTAATTACAACTTTTACACGGCACGCAGGCCGGAAAAATTAAATTACATGTGACTCAAATTCCAGCAGCCCTTAGGGCGAGTACAACAATGGAGGAAGATAGAAGTACATTGGAATTTTAACAGAGAGAGAAAGGAGGTTCGCAGACCCCAATTAATTACATTAATCCAAGTCCATGATCACTTGTCAACCCATTCAAATAAAATCAATCAAGGGTTATTTTCTGAAAATAATCCTTACTTTTGAATTTAATAATGGGATGTGCAAACAAAAACAGGCTAGCTTTGTTTAATTTTAAAAATCAAAGCATGATTAACTAAAATTAAACATACAAGCAGGCCAATACAAGGTAAATAAAGTAACGCACGTAAAGAACCATCATTTTCTACAGGGGCATCTAATTGAGATAATTAATTAAATTTAAATTTAAATTTAATTATCCAATAATCAAATTTAAATTCAAAATTTAAACATGCCAATAATTTAAATTTAAATTCAAACTAATTATCCAATAATTTTTGTTTGAAAATAAATTTAAAATAATGCAATTATCCTCAATTAGTAATTTTTTAAAATTCAAAATTTGAATTTAACAATTATCTAATAATTAAAATTCAAATAATTGAATTTTCTACATTTAACTTCAATAAAATTCAAAATTTGAATTTTCTAATTATCTAATAATTAAAAATTCAAAAACTTAAATTTTACTGAAGTAACTTCAATTATTACTATTTTATCTCAAGGTAAATAGTAATTATCTCACCTCGGTAAATTCAACACGGTTAAATAAAAATTAACTTTTGACATTTACCATCGAGATAACATAATTAACCTACTAGATAAAATTCTATTTAATTTACTGAGCATTTTAATATATATATCTAATATATATATAATTTTACAGGAGCACAGTAAATTAAACAGGTTAAAACAATTTTTTTAAAAAAAAAAAACCTTTTTTTTTAATCCCGCCGGGTCAACCCCGCGCGCGCGGGCGGCGCCCGCGCGCGCGGGCGTTGACCCGCGTTGCGGCGCCCGCAACGCGGGCGACCCGCGTTGCGGGCGCCCGCGCGCGGGTGCCGCCTGCGGGCGCCCGCCAGGCGGATGCCCCGCGTGGGCGGCGCCCGCCACGCGGGCACCCCGCGTGGGCGGCGCCCGCCCACGCGGGTGCGCCCGCCGGCGCACTGCGCCGAGCGGCGCAGTGCGCCATGCGGGAGCCCAAAAAAAAAAAAAAAAATTTTAAATTTTTTTTTAAAAAATTTTTTTTTAAAAAAAAAAAATTTGCTGTTTGTATGCCTAGCATCCATGAAGAACAGAGATGTCCAAATCTCTTTCTACAAATTATAATTGAAGATTTTATTGCCCCTAAAGCATGGTTCTAAACAGCGCTAAAACACCGACCAGAGCGCGAACTTGGCTCTGATACCACTGTAAGGTTTCGCACAGCACCTACGGGCGACGCAGCGGATAACAAAAATTTAATTTGCCCGATCCCGGCATTGTGGAAAGCTTAATCTATGCTCTAATCGGTGTTTCTAATACCCTAATTACGGGTTGCGTGTTTCACCTTGCGCGGAACGACGCTGTCCGCTAAGCCCGATGCAGAGAAACCGAACCGCACAGCTGTACGGCCTCTAGAGCAGATCCACACGGACCCTTGCGCAGCGACGGTACCTCCCCGGCACAACTTTCCCCGGCTCTAACACCTTCTGGACTCACGTAGATGGCTATATATAGAGTTTAGGTTTATTAGAAAAGGGTTCTAAAAGACCAAAACTGTATATATGTCCTTTCTCATATTATACATATGTATTAAACTCCGTTTACACTCCTTTCCAAAAGGAATTAAATGGAAATAATACATACACTTGTATAATAATTATCTGTCACCCAAGAATCCATTGTGTGTGATCCTCTAGGCCCATAGTCACTCTAGTTTAAGGCCCATTAACTTCTAATTCCTAATTAGAAGTAAATTAAACGTATTATTCGCTTCTACAAGAGCCGAATAATAGTTTAATTCATTCCGAACCTTCGATCACGTTGGGTCAAGCAAATCCGCGTGATCCTAGATGACGCAGGGTTTAAACCAGCATGTCTGGTACCTGTAAGTCCACAGTTACCGCATCGATATAATCCCTCGCTCCTTCTATGAGTCTGGTACGATCGAGGGTACGGTATCTGTCAAACCCCATGATCGTGCCATTTGACTATGACCTCCTTAAAGTGTATGACGTCCGTTCTAAACGAACTCACACGACCCTGGCCAGGGATTTAACGGAGCGTCAATGTCATGACCCATTAACTGTCTGATATATACCCGACAGTGAGCGATCCCCTCTTGACCATTGATGATCTTCACACGTATCCTGGAGTGGTTAATGACTCGGCAACTCATGACTTATGGTTAAAGTCACTTAGCTAAGTAATTAAACCATTCCAGTCCTCGTGTAAGATCCGATCAATGTCTCAGGTCAAAGGACCAACGATGCTACTGTGACCGTTGGATCTTCAGTTGACATTAGGTATAATCAACCATCTGAAGATCCAATAGCGGATCAGTTCAGTGCACATCCTCCAAGGACATACACCTACACATATGTGTTGGTGCCCCGCACCAATGACCATGAGACTGGCCACTGACAAATCATGTGTACTGGTTTAATAGGTAATCAAAGTCCCCGAGTGATTACCCTCCAACCAGGAACAGTTTAAGGTATGTGTACATGTAAAGTCAATCTCATGTTCGAGATCCCATCTCGAGCTGACTTTACAACCACATATCCTAGGGACAACGTAAAGTAACACAATCGCATATTTACGCTCAAACACCACTTTATTAATGAACAAGATCGTACAACTATTGGGCCTACCCGACCCGAAATTGGCCTGTAGCACACCAACACTAACAGGAAGCACCGACGATCCACGTTGAAGGGAAAGTTCTCCTCCGGCGACCTTACCACCCAGCGAGCACTCACCGAGTGAACACTGGGAGCGACAAGCACTCGTTTTGAGGATCTACACGTCCCTTCAGCTCTCGGCTACGATTCCCTTCTCTCTCTCTCTCTCTCTCTCTCTCTCTCTCTCTCTCTCTCTCTCTCTCTCTCTCTCTCCCTCGTTCTTCTCTATTTCTCATTAATCCGTTGCTGACTTAAGCATCGGAGGGTTGTCCCCTAGGGTAACACTCGGGACTCCTTTTGACGCCTTTCTGGCTTCTGGTGTTTGCAGGCCTCCACGGGTGTAAGACAACTTCCGCAACAAATAAATAGAGAAGGTGGTATGTGGCATAGGAACCATTTTCATGCCTCTACACCGGGTAATCGAAGTTTTGAAATATGTCGAAGGGGCATTGAAATCTCGCAGTATCTAAAGTGGATACTGTAATATCCCGGACCTTCGGATCCTTCTTCGTGGGTCCCGAATCTAGTTTCTCGGAGCGTCTAGCTTCGTCGTGTCTGAAATTTTGGTTCGGACATCTTTCATGTTCAGATCGGCGCGATCCGGAGTTGTTCCGGAGGCCCGGAGTGTGTCCGTGACTTTTCCGCATGTGTTTTCCAATTTTCGGTGTGTGTTTCGGCAATTCTTTCGGAACCTCGTTGCGGGTGAACCGAGTCGTTCACCTGGGCGTGAGTGGTACCGTTGCGATCGGTACGTTCCGAGGATCGTGGAAATGTAATTTTTAATTTTTCTATATTTTTTAGAATTTTTAGATTTTCTATAAATACCTCTCTTTTCTCTCTCTCCCCCACCCTTCTTCTTCTTCTTCTTCCTCCCCCAACCGTGAGCGCCCCTCTTCCCCTCTCTCTCCCATTTCGACACGGCGGGCCTCTCTCCGGCTGTAGACGGCGGCGGGGCGACGGCGCCGCGACGTGGGTGGCGGCGAGGCGATCTTGTGGGCGTGCAGTGCTCGTGGGAAGCGTGAAGGAGCGGGGTTTCTAAAAGCATTCTTCGTGATTTGAGCTCGATTCGGCAGAGCTTTCGCTCCATTGAGGTAGGGGGGCGAATACCTATGCTCATCCCGTCATCCCCCGCGATTTGTAGGCCGAATGGGATCCGAGAGGGGTGTTTTTGAGCGGGTTGGGGTAAAATCATGTTTTGGGGAGAGTTCGCCCGATCTATGGATTTGAGCCGCGATTTGACGTTTTGATGGCCTAGAATCATGCTAGGGGTCCCCAAGGGTCTTCCTCTTTGATTTCCCCCTCTTCTATGGAGGTATGGGGGCGTGGTTAGAATTTTTGGGCGTTTCACATCGTTTCGCCGTCGGGTCGGTGTGACAGTCCTTCCAGTGACCGTCACACCATGTGACGCGCCCAGATGGGTGCGTTACAGCCATGTTTTAGCCAACTGGGGGTCTGTCGGCTGTGACGGTCCCACGATAGACCGTCAGGGCGCTGTGACACGCCTAGGTTGTGTTAGTGTTGGAGTGCTACAGGCCAATTTCGGGTCGGGTAGGCCCAATAGTTGTACGATCTTGTTCATTAATAAAGTGGTGTTTGAGCGTAAATATGCGATTGTGTTACTTTATGTTGTCCCTAGGATATGTGGTTGTAAAGTCAGCTCGAGATGAGATCTCGAACATGAGACTTACTTTACATGAACACATACCTTAAACTGTTTTCTGGTTGGAGGGTAATCACTCGGGGACTTTGATTACCTATTAAACCAGTACACATGATGTGTCAGTGACCAGTCTCATGGTCATTGGTGCGGGGCACCAACACATATGTGTAGGTGTATGTCCTTGGAGGATGTGCACTGAACTGATCCGCTATTGGATCTTCAGATGGTTGATTATACCTAATGTCAACTGAAGATCTAACGGTCACAGTAGCATCGTTGGTCCTTTGACCTGAGACATTGATCGGATCTTACACGAGGACTGGAATGGTTTAATTACTTAGCTAAGTGACTTTAACCATAAGTCATGAGTTGCCGAGTCATTAACCACTCCAGGATACGTGTGAAGATCATCAATGGTCAAGAGGGGATCGCTCACTGTCGGGTATATATCAGACAGTTAATGGGTCATGACATTGACGCTCCGTTAAATCCCTGGCCAGGGTCGTGTGATTTCGTTTAGAACGGACGTCATACACTTTAAGGAGGTCATAGTCAAATGGCACGATCATGGGGTTTGACAGAAACCATACCCTCGATCGTACCAGACTCATAGAAGGAGCGAGGGATTATATCGATGCGGTAACTGTGGACTTACAGGTACCAGACATGCTGGTTTAAACCCGACGTCCTCTAGGATCACGCGGATTTGCTTGACCCAACGTGATCGAAGGTTCGGAATGAATTAAACTATTATTCGGCTCTTGTAAAAGTGAATAATACGTTTAATTTACTTCTAATTAGGAATTAGAAGTTAATGGACCTTAAACTAGAGTGACTATGGGCCTAGAGGATCACACACAATGGATTCTTGGGTGACAGATTATTATTATACAAGTGTATGTATTAATTCCCTTTAATTCCTTTTGGAAAGGATTGTAAATGGGGCTTAATACATATGTATAATAGAGGAAAGGTCATATATACAATTTTGGTTCTTTGGAGGTCTTTAGAAAAGGGCCAAAACTCTATATATAACCACCTACGTGAGTTCATTTGAACTCTCGAACTCTTCCAACCTCTCTTAGCTTAACCAAGCATTAAGGGTTAAGAGAGGAGGATTAGCCTCCCCCCTTTCTCCCCCTTGCTCTCTCTCTCTCTCCAGAAGGTGTTAGAGTCGGGGGAAGTTGCACCGGGGAGGTACCGTCGCTGCGCAAGGGTCCGTGTGGATCTGCTCTAGAGGCCGTACAGTTGTGCGGCTCGGTTTCTCTGCATCGGGCTTAGCGGATAGCGTCGTTCCGCGCAAGGTGAAACTCGCAACCCGTAATTAGGGTCTTAGAAACACCGATTAGAGCACAGATTAAGCTTTCCATAACACCGCGATCGGGCAAATGAAATTTTTTGTTATCCGCTGCGTCGCCCGTAGGTGCTGTGCGAAACCTTATAGTGGTATCAGAGCCAGGTTCGCGCTCTGGTCAGTATTTTTATCGCCGTTTAGAACCATATTTGAAAGGGGTTTAAATACTTCAATTGTTATTGCTAGAAGGGGATGTTGGACATCCCCGTTCTTCCAGGATGCTGGGCATCCCTGGAGCAAATTTTTTTAAAAAAAAAAATTTTTTTGTTGGCCCGTTTTGGGCGCACTGCGCCTGCGCGCGGGAGGGCCCGCGCCCAATTTTTTTTTGATAAAAAAAAATTTGTTTTTACTCTTTTTTAATTTACTATGCTCAGATATAATTATATATATGTTAGATATATATATTAAAATACAGATTAAGTTAAATAGAACTTTATCTTATAGGTTAATTGTATTATCTCAAAAGTAAATGTCAAATGTTAAATTTTATTTAACCGTCTTGAATTTACCGAGGTGAGATAATTACTATTTACCTTGAGATAAAACGGTAATAATTGAAGTTACTTCAGTAAAATTTAAGTTTTTGAATTTTTAATTATTAGATAATTAGACAATTCAAATTTTAAATTTTATTGAAGTTAAATGTGAAATTTTCAATTATTTGAATTTTTATTATTAGATAATTATTAAATTCAAATTTTGAATTTTAGAAAATTACTAATTGAGGATAATTACATTATTTTAAATTTATTTTCAAACAAAATTATTGGATAATTAGTTTGAATTTAAATTTAAATTATTGGCATGTTTAAATTTTGAATTTAAATTTGATTATTGGATAATTAAATTTAAATTTAAATTTAATTAATTATCTCAATTAGATGCTCCTGTAGAAAATGATGGTTCTTTACGTGCTTTACTTTATTTACCTTGTATTGGCCTGCTTGTGTGTTTAATTTTAGTTAATCATGCTTTGATTTTTAAAATTAAACAAAGCTAGCCTATTTTTGTTTGCACATCCCATTTTTAAATTCAAAAGTAAGGATTATTTTCAGAAAATAACCCTTGATTGATTTTATTTGAATGGGTTGGCAAGTGATCATGGACTTGGATTAATGTAATTAATTGGGGTCTGCAAACCTCCTTTCTCTCTCTGTTAAAATTCCAATGTACTTCTATCTTCCTCCGTTGTTGTACTCGCCCTAAGGGCTGCTGGAATTTGAGTCACATGTAATTTAATTTTTCTGGCCTGCGTGCCGTGTAAAAGTTGTAATTAATGCGGCATCGGAGTTTGAAAGCGTGGAGCACACCCGACGAGGACGATCCAGCTGCTTCGGAAGCGCGCCGGATGTCTTAGTTACATTAGGGTTAAAGTCCATGATCACTTGCGTTTATTTTTTGCATTGGATGCATTTATTTTGTGCAAACTACTAGGTATGGTAAATATATTGGATATATTTATATTACCACCTAGGGTGAGATCAAGATAAAATTAAATTCCCTCACGATTAAATTTTAGATCTGGAAAGCGTGGCTCTAGGAGTCATCGTGGCCCTCCATCATTATGGAGTGAATGAACGTCTTCATTTTATGGATTTGTTGTGCTTTCCACAAGGTCCATGAGTTTGGGGGCGGGATTAAACTCCAAGGCTCGGCCTCAATGGGGTGAGGAATTGAACTCGACCTTGTTGTGCTTTCCACAAGGGTCGGGTCATGAACTCATTGCTATGTAGTAATGATGGTTAGATCTAACCGAGAATATCCTTTGTTGTGCTTTCCACAAGGGGATGATTTCTCGGGGGCCGAATATCGGATATTGCATTAGATGCAAGTGCTTGTTGACTGCCCTTGAGATGGTGTATGGCTTGTTGTGCTTTCCACAAGGTCGTACATCAGTCTCGTTGGGATTCCGACCCACTAGGTTGACCTCGTTGATCTCCCGTTCTATATAATGAGGGTTATATAGTTCGATCGAAAAATAGTGGGTCTAACTAAGATAGAAAACCACATCTAAATTAGAATTTGAACACATGCTAAGTTGTCTTTTATTTCTTATCCAGATTACAATGTCGTTGTCCAACCCCCTCCGCGACATCTTGGATGCAAATAGATTAATTGGACCGAACTACTCGGATTGGCTGCGAAATCTACGCATAGTCCTTACCGCCGAAAAGATTGCGTACGTGTTAGACACGGTTCATTCTGAGCCATCTCCTGATGCTGACGAGGGCGAGTTACTCGCTTATGCCAAGTGGTCTGAGGACTCCTCCCTTGCCCAATGTTACATGTTGGCCTCTATGGCTCCCGAGCTGCAGAGGCAATTCGAAAAGACTGATTGTAGAAGTATACTTCTCAATCTACGTCAGCTCTTCGGGGAGCAGGGTAGGATTGAGAGGTATGACATCTCCAAAAGGCTTTTCAGGACACGGATGTCTGAGGGTTCATCAGTACAGGCCCATGTACTGAAAATGATGGAGTGGATTGAAAGACTCAATGCATTGGGGTTCAAGTTGGATCTTGAACTATGCATTGATCTTATACTCCAGTCATTGCCCGATTCCTTTTCTTCCTTCATCATGAACTTTAACATGAACAGGATTGAAGCAACTCTCCCAGAGCTGCTCAATATGTTAAAGAGTGCTGAAGGAACCATGCAGAAAGATAAACCATCTTCGTCTGTAATGATTGTTGGCCGGGCCAACAAGAAAAGGAAGGCCTCTCAAATATCTACCACGAGTAACAAAGGGAAGGGCAAGAAAAAGGCCACGGGTAAGCAACTCGCCAAAGTTGACAAAGGGAAGGGCAAGAAGAATGAAAAGGAAGACAAATGTTTTCGATGCGGGGAAACTGGGCATTGGAAAAGGAATTGCAAGACAATTCTAAATGAAGGTATTTTTGTCATAGACCTTAATTTGTCATATATGGAATCCACATCATGGATATTGGATACTGGATGTGCATCTCATATCTGTAATTCTGTGCAGGTGCTGGCAAATAGAAGGCGACTAGGCAAAAAGAGATTGAACTGAGGATGGACAATGGAGCTTTAGTTTCTTCCAAAGCTGTCGGGATTGCACGCCTCAGTTTACCTTCAGGAGTCATTCTGGAGCTGAATGACTGTTATTATGTTCCTAATATTATTAAGAACATTATTTCAATCTCTGGTTTGTATAACATTGGATATACATTGGCTTTTAATAGCACTGGGTGCTCTATAATGAATAATGGTTTGATTATAGCCAATGGTTCATTAGTCAATGGTCTATATGTATTAGATACACGTTCTGATGTTATGCAAGTTTCCAATGCTGATGAAGTGAATTCTGCATATCTATGGTATTGCAGACTTGGTCATGTAGGTGAGAAAAGAGTCTCTCACTTACACTCAAATGGGTATTTGAATTCGTTCGAATACAAGCCATTTGATATCTGTGAGTCGTGTCTCATGGGGAAAATGACCAATGCTCCCTTTGGTGGACATGGTGAGAGGGCTGTTGACCTTCTCGAGCTCATACACTCGGATGTGTGTGGACCCATGTCCATAGAAGCAAAAGGAGGTTATCTCTATTTCATTTCTTTTATTGATGACTTCTCTAGATATGGCTATGTGTATTTAATGAGACATAAGTCACAAGCCTTTGAGAAGTTTAAGGAATACAAGAATGAAGTAGAGAAACAGACATGCAAAAGTATTAAGGCTCTTCGATCGGATCGAGGAGGTGAATACTTAAGCCATGAATTCACTTCTTATCTTAAAGACCATGGAATAGTTTCTCAGTGGACTCCACCGTATACACCACAGCACAATGGTGTATCCGAAAGGAGAAATAGGACCTTGTTTGACATGGTCCGATCCATGATGTCTATGTCAGGACTACCCTTGTCTCTCTGGGGCTATGCGTTAGAGACTGCGGCTTATTTATTGAATAGGATCTCAAGTAAATCAGTTCCTTCTATACCATATGAGATATGGAAGGGTAGGAAACCAAATTTTAATCACATTAAAATTTGGGGGTGTCCTGCTCATGTAAAGAAGAACGAGAGTGATAAGCTTGAGTCGAGAACCGATAAGTGTAGGTTTGTGGGATATCCAAAGGAGATGTTTGGATATTATTTCTATCACCCTTCTGAGCAAAGGGTCTTAGTGGCCAAGAGAGCTATATTTCTGGAAAGAGAATATCTACTCCAGAAAAATAGTGGGAGCCAGATAGAATTGGACGAGGTCCAAGAACCTCAACCCATAGACACACACTCATTAGATGAGACTGTATCGGTTGATCCTATTCAAGGTGAAACACTGACACTACGGAGATCTGGTAGACTACCGAGAGAACCTGAGAGATATGTTGGACATGTCTCAGAGGGGTCCTCTAAGGTATGTATCGATGAGGATGATGATCCTCAGTCGTACCAGGAGGCAATCCATAGTGTAGACTCCGAGAAATGGCAAGAGGCAATGGATTCAGAAATCCAGTCCATGTACACCAATAAAGTTTGGAACTTAGTTGATGTACCCGAAGGGAAGGTCCCTATCGGCTGCAAATGGATTTTCAAAAGGAAAATCGGTGCAGATGGACAGGTTGACACATACAAGGCTAGACTAGTGGCGAAAGGATATCGTCAAAGGCAAGGCATTGACTATGACGAGACGTTTTCGCCGGTAGCCATGGTTAAGTCAATCAGAATCCTCCTTGCCATTGCTGCATACCTGGATTATGAGATCTGGCAAATGGATGTGAAGACAGCTTTTCTTAATGAAAACCTGTCAGAAGAGGTGTACATGGTACAGCCTGAGGGATTCACCTCCAAGCCACATCCTAATAAGGTATGCAAACTTCAAAGGTCCATTTATGGATTAAAGTAGGCATCTAGAAGCTGGAACTTAAGATTTGACGAGGCTGTCAAATCTTTCAACTTCATTCGGAATGAAGATGAACCTTGTGTTTACAAGAAGGTCAGTGGGAGCTCAGTTACCTTCTTGGTCCTTTATGTTGATGACATCTTACTCATTGGGAATGATGTAGAGATGTTGACATCAACTAAGTCTTGGTTGTCCAAGACCTTCTCCATGAAGGATTTGGGAGAAGCATCCTATGTGCTGGGCATAAGGATCTATCGAGATAGATCTAAAAGGATGCTAGGATTATCCCAATCCATGTACATAAACACTATCCTCAAAAGGTTTAGGATGAAAAATTCTAAGAGAGGTCTCATTCCCATGAGACATGGAATTTGTCTATCCAAGGGGATGAGTCCTAAAACTTCTGAGGAGGTGGCACACATGAATAAGATACCCTATGCTTCGGTGATAGGGTCAATCATGTATGCAATGCTATGTACACGGCCTGATGTTGCCAATGCTTTGAGCATTGTCAGTAGATATCAGGCAAATCCAGGCGAAGAGCACTGGAAGGCAGTAAAGGGCATCCTTAAGTACCTGCGAAGGGCTAAGGATCTTTTTCTGCTTTATGGAGGAGAGGACTTACAGCTTAGAGCTTACACATATTCTAGTTTCCAGTCAGATCCAGATGACTGCAAATCCATGTCTGGATTTGTATTCATGTTGAATGGAGGGGCAGTCAGTTGGAGAAGCTCCAAGCAAGACACGACTGCAGACTCGACGACGGAGGCGGAATATATTGCTGCAGCTGAAGCTGCTAAGGAAGCCGTCTGGATGAAGAAATTCATCTTGGAACTTGGCGTAGTTCCCGAGATATTAGCTCCCATCCCATTATTTTGTGATAATAATGGGGCCATCGCCCAGGCGAAGGAACCGAGATCTCACCAAAGGTCAAAGCATATTCTCAGGCGCTTTCACCTTATTCGGGAGATTGTTGATCGTGGAGATGTGATGGTAGAGCGTGTACCGTCAGAAGATAACATAGCAGATCCACTGACTAAGCCTTTGACACAGACTGTATTTGAGCGTCATCGGGATAAGATGGGCCTCAAAGTTGTGGGCAATTGGCTGTAGTTCAAGTGGGAGATTGTTAGTGTTGGTGTGCTACAGGCCAATTTCGGGTCGGGTAGGCCCAATAGTTGTACGATCTTATTCATTAATAAAGTGGTGTTTGAGCGTAAATATGCGATTGTGTTACTTTACGTTGTCCCTAGGATATGTGGTTGTAAAGTCAGCTCGAGATGAGATCTCGAACATGAGACTTACTTTACATGAACACATACCTTAAACTGTTCCTGGTTGGAGGGTAATCACTCGGGGACTTTGATTACCTATTAAACCAGTACACATGATGTGTCAGTGACCAGTCTCATGGTCATTGGTGCGGGGCACCAACACATATGTGTAGGTGTATGTCCTTGGAGGATGTGCACTGAACTGATCCGCTATTGGATCTTCAGATGGTTGATTATACCTAATGTCAACTGAAGATCCAACGGTCACAGTAGCATCGTTGGTCCTTTGACCTGAGACATTGATCGGATCTTACACGAGGACTGGAATGGTTTAATTACTTAGCTAAGTGACTTTAACCATAAGTAATGAGTTGCCGAGTCATTAACCACTCCAGGATACGTGTGAAGATCATCAATGGTCAAGAGGGGATCCCTCACTGTCGGGTATATATCAGACAGTTAATGGGTCATGACATTGACGCTCTGTTAAATCCCTGGCCAGGGTCGTGTGATTTCGTTTAGAACGGACGTCATACACTTTAAGGAGGTCATAGTCAAATGGCACGATCATGGGGTTTGACAGAAACCATACCCTCGATCGTACCAGACTCATAGAAGGAGCGAGGGATTATATCGATGCGGTAACTGTGGACTTACAGGTACCAGACATGCTGGTTTAAACCCGACGTCCTCTAGGATCACGCGGATTTGCTTGACCCAACGTGATTGAAGGTTCGGAATGAATTAAACTATTATTCGGCTCTTGTAGAAGCGAATAATACGTTTAATTTACTTCTAATTAGGAATTAGAAGTTAATGGACCTTAAACTAGAGTGACTATGGGCCTAGAGGATCACACACAATGGATTCTTGGGTGACGGATTATTATTATACAAGTGTATGTATTAATTCCCTTTAATTCCTTTTGGAAAGGATTGTAAATGGGGCTTAATACAAATGTATAATAGAGGAAAGGTCATATATACAATTTTGGTCCATTGGAGGTCTTTAGAAAAGGGTCAAACTCTATATATAACCACCTACGTGAGTTCATTTGAACTCTCGAACTCTTCCAACCTCTCTTAGCTTAACCAAGCATTAAGGGTTAAGAGAGGAGGATTAGCCTCCCCCCTTTCTCCCCCTTGCTCTCTCTCTCTCCAGAAGGTGTTAGAGTCGGGGGAAGTTGCGCCGGGGAGGTACCGTCGCTGCGCAAGGGTCCGTGTGGATCTGCTCTTGAGGTCGTACAGTTATGCGGCTCGATTTCTCTGCATCGGGCTTAGCGGACAGCGTCGTTCCGCACAAGGTGAAACACGCAACCCGTAATTAGGGTCTTAGAAACACCGATTAGAGCACATATTAAGCTTTCCATAACACCGGGATCGGGCAAATGAAATTTTTTGTTATCCGCTGCGTCGCCCGTAGGTGCTGTGCGAAACCTTACAGGTTGGACCGTCAGGGACGATCTGACCGTTGGCATGACCGTTGATTTTTGACCGTTGGGGGTCAAGGCATGTGACACACCAGACTTGGCGCGTCACACCCTTGTGACACCCCTGTGTGGGTGCGTCAGAGCGGACGCATTCCCACCCTGTAACGCACCAAAGTTGGTCTGTTACAGTCTGTGACGCACCGAGTGGCACGCGTCACATTTTGTTCCTTCGTGCCTTGTGACGCACCAGGATGGGTGCGTCAGGGCCAGTGACGCACCAGGGTAGGCGCGTCACAGTCGTTTTTGCACAGAGGGTCTGACGCCCCTGTGTTGGGCCGTCAGATGGCTGTGACGGTCCAGCCTTAGACCGTCAGAGC
The DNA here is from genome assembly GCA_022559845.1 of Amorphophallus konjac. Lineage (NCBI taxonomy): Eukaryota > Viridiplantae > Streptophyta > Magnoliopsida > Alismatales > Araceae > Amorphophallus > Amorphophallus konjac. Next base: position 188,597,273 of record CM040129.1, on the reverse strand, counting down.
CTGTGGCGCGTCTAGAGTAGACCGCCAGGCTCAGGGCTACACCGGGAGGTTCGCAGTCCCGTTTCTTTTCCGACCGTGATCGCCATGCGACGGTGATGATACGTGGGACAGTCCCCGTACGTCGTCGGATGCGGACGTGATTTTCCGTTGACTTGAGAGTCTACTCCTTTAGTGACCCTCCACTAGTCGTAGCCCACCAGTACGCGTGTGCTGGTCTCACCTGGGAGTAGGTGTACGGGCTTACCCTGAGGATGATTTTGGACTGGTTTCCATCGAGCCCCACGTCTTGCAGCCAAAGTCCGGCTAAGGGAAAAACCGGTCAGAGGGCCAGACCAGGGACGCGCGGTCTGTGTGTGCACACGTGGTTGGGGGCGGTTGGACCCACGCTGACGGGCGTGACCCCAGCTAGTCACTTGTTTGTGGTTACTTGTACGGTGTCCGTGCCTCTCGTAGGCGCTACCACGTCAGGCAGTTCACCTGCGGTGCGTTGTAAGACGTCAGGGGACGCTACCGACTGTGCTTCTAGTGGGAGGTACTCCTGTTGAGTCGGGAGTGACAGACTGTCAGTCGTTGCGACTTCGATCTTCGGATTTTGTCGTGTTGACCGTGGTGTTCCGGCCGTTTCACCGTGGCATGTGTGTCGGTTTTCGTGCCGTGAGACCGGTGTTTTATAGATGGCAGGGCTTCCCTTTCCGAGGTACTCGCTTACTGCTAGCGTAGCGGTTTCTCCGTTTGTGAGGTAGGGTTCGAGTGATCTCTACTGAGTCTTGTTCTGAGACTCATTCCCTGCGTGTTTTCACCGTGTTTCAGGCGAGGCGCGGCTTCAGGGGAGCGCGTCTGAGGCTCAGCGTGGTTCGGGTGCCCAGCGTTAGGGCCAAAGGTCTGAGCCGGGTTATGCCCCGTGTAGCTGTACTTTTCTTTCTTGTCTCTGTACTAGTTGTGGACTACTGTTGTTATTTTATTATTATCTTGTGGACCTTGTATAAATTAAAATGTTATTTATTTCTTGCTTAATTATATATACTGTTTAATTTCTGCAATTATTTGTGATACTTGTATAGTTTCCACACCATCCTTCTAACCCTTCTGAGTCTTCGGACTCGTGGGTGGCGGTGCGAGTCTCAGGTTATCGGGCCTTCCTGGTAATCGAATTCTTGGGTCGTTATAGCTGGTATCAGAGCAGCGGTTGTGGAATTATACGAGAATCATAAGTAATTGTAGTGGTCCACTAGTCCACAACGATGATGTACAGTTGACGCTGGCATCGGGCATCATGTGTTTTTCTTAACCTTGCTGTTCCGTGTTTCCTGTCTTTTGCTTTAGGAGCGAGCATGGCGCCGAGGCGGAGCACTCGCTCTCAGCAAGGGCAATTGGCTGGAGTTCAGGAGGTTCAGCAGGAGCAGGAGGAGCAGAGTAGAGTGCCACCTACGGCCACCGAGGCAGTGGATACTGCGAGATTTCCGGGGGCCGAGGATTTATTTCGTGGCATGTACCAACTTATGTCGCAGCAGTTCGGTGGAGAAGCTGGTGAGGTCTCGTCAACCAGGGGTGGGCCAGGCCGAGCAGTGAGGGATTTCATGCAGTTCCATCCACCTTACTATGGCGGTCAGCCATACCCTGATTTGGCTCGAGATTGGCTCGACGAAATTGTGCGGGTGTTCAGTTCCATGCGGTGTACTGCGGAGGGTAGGGTGATGTTGGCCTACAACAAGTTGCAGGGTACGGCTCGAGCATGGTGATCTTCCGAATGGAAGACATCTTTTTAGTCCCGTCCCCTTGAGCAGATTGCGTGGAGTGACTTTGTCAGCGCTTTCGAGCGTGCTTATTGTCCATAGTATATTGCTACGCAGATGATGCATGAGTTTTTGGAGCCGGTCCAGGGCAACATGTCCGTGTTACAGTACAGGGTCCGATTTGTTGAGCTGGGTCAGTATGCACTACATATCATGGAGCATGAGAGGGTGAAGACCGCACAGTTTGTACAGGGCTTGAGGCAGGAGTTGAGGCACCATTGATCGCGAACGCTGCCACTGATTTGGAGACAGCGTCTCGTGTCGCGGCTTCTTTGGAGATGGATATGCGGAGGACTCGAGGACCGGTTAGCCAGGGGCAGTCCTTGTCAGGTCGCAGCCAACAGTCGGCTACCCAGTAGCAGGGTTCTTTCCAGCATGCGTCGGTGGTTCAGGAGCGCCGGCACCGGCAGTGTCAGTGACAGGATCCGTGTCTTTTGGCTCGAAGGTCAAGAAGTTTCTCAAGAAGGGTTTCGGTAAGAAGAGCAAGGATCAGAAGCAGGCGTCATCGGGCAGTGTACAGCAGCCGGTCCCGTTTCAGCGTCAGGGATCAGTGGGTGGATCGCGAGGACCGTGTCCACGGTGTAGCGAGTACCATCCAGGCAGGCAGTGCATAGCGCCGATAGTTTGTTTCCGATGTGACCAGCCAGGGCATATGGCGCGTGACTGTCCTCATAGGCAGCAGCAGCAGCAGTTTCCTCAACAGCAGCAGGTTCCCCAGCAGCAGAGGCCACAGCAGCCGTAGCAACAGTAGAGACAGTATCCGCCGCTACCCAGGTCAGCTAGTGTGGGAGGCAGGCAGAGAGCTCGAGACCATATTACACACATGACCAGGGCAGAGGCTGTGGCGTCGCAGCTCGTGGAAGGTACCGTTCAGATTTTGGGTTGTGCGGCTCGGGTTTTGTTTGATTCTTGCGTGTCTCACTCGTTTATTTTGGAGGATTCCGTGCTGAGTATCGAGGAGCCGGTGACCCAGTTGTCCTGTGATTTGGCAGTGGAGTTACCTTCGGGTGATTTTATAATCACTCCGTATTGTTTCGATGAGGTTCCTGTGTGGGTGGAAGGGCGGAGTTTACCAGCTAGGCTCTATGCGTTGCCGCTTCAGGACTTTGATGTGATTTTGGACATGGATTGGCTCGAGACACATCATGCGTTGGTGGATTGTGGCTCGAAGAGAGTTTACTTTCGACGACTTCGTGGACCCACCTTCTATTTCCAAGGTATCAAGTCTTCCTCTTCCCGCTTTCTTATTTCTGCGATTCGAACTCGTCGTTTGCTTGATGCGGGTTGTTAGGGTTTTCTCGCTTCTGTGGTCTTAGTAGACCAGCCATGTCCGGATGTTGAGGACATTCCGGTGGTGTGCGAGTTTCCCGATATTTTTTCAGAGGACTTACCTGGATTGCCTCCCCAGCGGGAGATCAATTTCGTTATCGACGTTGTGCCGGGTACGGGACCTTTGGCGAAGGATCCCTACCGTATGGCTCCCGCTGAGTTGAGGGAGTTGAGGGCGCAGTTGCAAGAGTTACTGGCCAAGGGGTACATTCATCCTAGCTTTTCCCCTTAGGGTGCGCCAGTGTTGTTCGTGAAGAAGAAGGACGGTAGCTTGCGGTTGTGCATTGACTACCGACAGCTGAATGAGGTGACCATCAAGAACAAGTATCCGTTGCCACGGATTGATGATTTGTTCGACCAACTTCAGTCTGCTCGAGTGTTCTCGCGGATTGATTTGCGGTCCGGTTACTATCAGTTGAGGATTCACGAGTCCGATGTGGAGAAGACTGCGTTCAGTATGAGGTTTGGGCATTATGAGTTCTTGGTGATGTCGTTTGGGCTCACCAATGCCCCCGCAGCCTTCATGGACTTGATGCAGAGGGTGTTTCATCCGTATCTGGACCAGTTCGTGGTCGTGTTTGTGGATGACATCCTTGTCTATTCGCGGTCTGCCGAGGAGCACGCGTACCATTTGGGTGTGGTGCTACAGACGCTGCGAGATCACCAGTTGTATGCGAAGCTCAGTAAGTGTGAGTTCTGGCTTCGTGAGGTGCACTTTTTGGGGCACGTGATATCTGGTGATGGTATTTCTGTGGACCCTGCCAAGGTCGAGGCAGTAATGCAGTGGCCGAGGCCGAGGTCTGTGACGGAGATCCGGAGTTTCTTGGGGCTTGCAGGCTATTATCGTCGGTATATCCATGATTTTTCTCGCATTGCGGCCCCGATGACCAGACTTACGCGGAAGGATGTGCCTTTTGTCTGGACTGATGAGTGTGAGCAGAGTTTCAGGGAACTGAAGAGATTGCTCACCTCGGCTCTGGTGTTGGTTTTACCTTCTGGATCGGGAGGTTTTGTGGTGTGTACAGATGCTTCCGGGGTCGGATTGGGTGTTGTGTTGATGCAGCATGGTAGAGTTGTGGCTTATGCATCTCGGCAGCTAAAGCCGCACGAGGAGAACTACCCTACCCATGACCTGGAGTTGGCGGCTGTGATCTTCGCGTTGAAGATCTGGAGGCATTATCTGTATGGTGAGAAGTTCGAGGTGTTCACTGACCATCAGAGTTTGAGGTATGTGTTCTCACAGAGGGACCTTAACCTCAGGCAGAGGCGTTGGATGGAGTATATAAAGGATTATGACTTCACCCTGTCTTATCAGCCGGGCAGGATGAATGTCGTCGCCGATGCTTTGAGTCGGAAGGTCGCGGTCAGTGCCTTGATGTTGAGGAAGTGGAGGCTCTGAGAACAAGTGCCCGAAGTATCATTCAGGCTCAAGATTACCTGAGAGCCAGGGTTAGCGGTGCTCGCGAGTCTGACTGTCACGCTTGCTATCCGCCGTCAGGTGACAGAGGCTCAGCATGCAGACCCTGAGTTGCCCCGGATTTTGGCTATGGCTGATGTGGAGCTCGGCGAGGACGGTGCTGCGAGATTTCGTGGCAGGCTGTACATCCTAGTCGAGGAGCAGGTTCGTCGTGCGGTGTTGCGTGAGGCTCATGGGAGCAGGTACACCGTACACTCGGGTGTGACGAAGATGTATCGGAACTTGCGGAGGCAGTTCTGGTGGCCTGGCATGAAGAGAGATGTTGCCGAATTTGTGGCCAGGTGCCTGACCTGTCAGCAGGTGAAGGCGGAGCATCAGCGACCGGGAGGTACTCTTCAGTCCTTGGATGTTCCCGCGTGGAAATGGGACCACGTGACCACGGATTTCGTGGTGGGATTGTCGAGGACTCCGAGTGGGCAGGATAGTATTTGGTTGCTGGTGGATAGGCTGACGAAGGTGACTCGGTTGTTACCGGTCAAAGTCAACTGGAGTGTGCCCAAGTTGGCTCATCTTTATGTGGAGCGGATCGTTCCGTTGCATGGGATTCCCATCTCCATTGTGTCGGATCGGGATCCGCACTTCACGTCTGGATTCTGGAGGAGTTTCCAACGAGCTCTTGGCACTGATTTGGCATTTAGCTCAGCGTACCATCCTCAGTCAGATGGTCAGTCAGAGAGGACCATCCAGATTTTGGAGGAGATGTTGAGATCATGTTGTCTGGAGTGGCAGGGGAGTTGGATTCACCATCTGTCGTTGGTGGAGTTTACCTACAACAACAGCTATCATTCAAGCATCGGCATGGCCCCTTATGAGGTGTTGTATGGGCGTCCGTGTCGGACTCCACTTGATTGGTTCGAGGTGGGTGAGCGTGTTTTGACGGGACCGGAGTTGGTGCAGCAGTGTGTGGATGTCGTGCACCTGGTTCGTCAGAACATGTTGGCGGCCCAGAGTCGACAGAAGAGCTATGCTGACCGGAGGAGGCAGCCCCTCACGTTCGACATTGGCAATCATGTGTTTCTGAGAGTTTCTCCGATGAAGGGGGTGATGCGCTTTGGATGACGTGAGAAGCTGAGTACCCTCTATGTTGGTCTGTTTCCCATTGTAGAGCGCATCGGTGAGGTAGCTTATCGGTTGCAGTTGCCCCATGAGTTGGCGTCGGTGCATGACGTGTTTCACGTCTCGATGTTGTGAAAGTATATGCCCGATGACTCTCATGTGCTAGAGGATTCTGTTTGGCCCAAGGTGACTCCTGATCTTTCTCTCCCAGAGTTTCCCGTCCGCGTTGAGGATAGGCGAGAGCAGCGCCTACAGAACAAGGTCATCCCCTTGGTCAAGGTGGTGTGGCAGCGGCACTCTGGTGGTGAGGCTTCTTGGGAGCGTGAGGAAGAGATGCGTCAGCAGTTCCCTTACTTGTTTGAGTGAGTCTTCCTCTTCTTTCCCCTTGGGTTGTTCTCAATTTCGAGGATGAAATTCCTTTAAGGGGGGAGGACTGTAATATCCCGGACCTTTCGGATCCTTCTTCGTGGGTCTCGGATCTGATTTCTTGGAGTGTCTGGCTCCGTCGTGTTCGAAATTTTGTTTCGGACATCTTTCGTATTCGGATCGACGCGATCCGGAGTTGTTCCGGAGGCCCGGAGTGTGTCCGTGATTTTTTCGCGTGTGTTTTCCGATTTCGGTGTGTGTTTCGATAATTCCTTCGGAACCTCGTTGCGGGTGAATCGGGTCGTTCACCTGGGCGTGAGTGGTACCGTTGCGATCGCTAAGTTCCGAGGATCGCGGAAATGTAATTTTTAATTTTTTGATATTTTTTGGAATTTTTGGATTTTCTATAAATACCTCTCTTTTCTCTCTCTCCCCCACCCTTCTTCTTCTTCTTCTTCTTCCTCCCCCAACCATGAGCGCCCCTCTTCCCCTCTCTCTACCATTTCGGCGTCGCGGGCCTCTCTCCGGCTGCAGACAGCGGCAGGGCGACGACGCGGCGACGTGGGTGGCGGCAAGGCGATCTCGTGGGCGTGCGGTGCTCGTGGGAAGCGTGAAAGAGCGGGGTTTCTAAAAGCATTCTTCATGATTTTAGCTCGATTCGGCTGAGCTTTTGCTCCATTGAGGTAGGGGGACGAATCCCTATGCTCATCCCGTCATCCCCCGCGATTTGTAGGCCGAATGGGAGCCGAGAGGGGTGTTTTTGAGCGGGTTGTGGCAAAATCATGTTTTGGGGAGAGTTCGCCCGATCTATGGATTTGGGCCTCGATTCGGTATTTTGATGGCCTAGAATCATGATAGGGGTCCCCAGGGGTCTTCCCCTTTGATTTCCCCCTCTCCTATGGAGGTATGGGGGCGTGGTTGGAATTTTTGGGCGTTTCACGCCGTTTCGCCGTCGGGTCGGTGTGACGGTCCTTCTAGTGACCGTCACACCATCTGACACGCCCAGGTGGGTGCGTTACAGCCATGTTTTAGCCAACTGGGGGTCTGTGGGCTATAACGGTCCCACGATAGACCGCCAGGGCACTGTGACGCACCTGGGTTGGACCGTCAGGGACGATCTGACCGTTGGCATGACCGTTGGTTTTTGACCGTTGGGGGTCAAGGCATGTGACACACCAGACTTGGCGCGTCACACCCTTGTGACGCCCCTGTGTGGGTGCGTCAGAGCGGACGCATTCCCACCCTGTAACGCACCAGAGTTGGTTTGTTACAGTCTGTGAGGCACCGAGTGGCATACGTCCCAGTTTGTTCCTTCGTGCCTTGTGACGCACCAGGATGGGTGCGTCAGGGCCTGTGACGCATCAGGGTAGGCGCGTCACAGTTATTTTTGCACAGAGGGTCTGACGCCCCTGTGTTGGGCCGTCAGATGGCTGTGATGGTCCAGAATTAGACCGTCAGAGCCTGTGGCGCGTCTAGAGTAGACCGCCAGGCTCAGGGCTGCACCGGGAGGTTCGCAGTCCCGTTTCTTTTCCGACCGTGGTCGCCGTGCGACGGTGATGGTACGTGGGACGGTCCCCGTACGTCGTCGGATTCGGACGTGATTTTTCGTTGACTTGAGAGTCTACTCCTTTAGTGACCCTCCACTAGTCGTGGTCCACCAGTATGCGTGTGCTGGTCTCACCTGGGAGTAGGTGTACGGGTTTACCCTGAGGACAATTTTGGACTGATTTTCGCCGGGTCCCACGTCTTGCAGCCAGAGTCCGGCTGAGGGGAAAACCGGTCAGAGGGTCAGACCAGGGACGCGCGATCTGTGTGTGCACACGTGGTTGGGGGCGATTGGACCCACGCTAACGGGCGTGACCCCAGCTAGTCACTTGTTTGTGGTTACTTGTACTGTGTCCGTGCCTCTGGTGGGCGCTACCACGTCAGGCAGTTCACCTACGGTGCGGTGTAAGACGTCAGGGGACGCTACCGACTGTGCTTCTAGTGGGAGGTACTCCTGTCGAGTCGGGAGTGACAGACTGTCAGTCGTTGCGACTTCGATCTTCGGGTTTTGTCGTGTTGACCGTGGTGTTCTGGTCGTTTCACCGTGGCACGTGTGTCGATTTTCGTACCGTGAGACCGGTGTTTTGTAGATGGCAGGGCTTCCCTTTCCGAGGTACTCGCTTACTGCTAGTGTAGTGGTTTCTCCGTTTGCGAGGTAGGGTTCGAGTGATCCCTACTGAGTCTTGTTCTGAGACTCATTCCCTGCGTGTTTTCACCATGTTTCAAGCGAGGCGCGGCTTCAGGGGAGCGCGTCTGAGGCTCATCGTGGTTCGGGTGCCCAGCGTTAGTGCCAGAGGTCAGAGCCGGTGTATGTCCCGTGTAGCTGTACTTTTCTTTCTTATCTCTGTACTAGTTGTGGACTATTGTTGTTATTTTATTGTTATCTTGTGGACCATGTATAAATTAAAATGTTGTTTATTTTCTGCTTAATTATGTAAACTATTTAATTTCTGTAATTATTTATGATACTTGTGTAGTTTCCACACCATCCTTCTAACCCTTCCGAGTCTTCGAACCCGTGGGTGGCGGTGCGAGTCTCGGGTTATCGGGCCTTCCCGGTAATCTGATTATCGGGTCGTTACAGATACACTGTAGACTTTTCTATAAGACCCACTCACCATGTTGGGATCTTTTCCCCCAAAATTACGCACGTGATAAGATAATTAAGAAAAATAGTGATAATAAGAACATTCATTTGAGCAATAAAAATGTTACTTGATCTTTTGTATCAGACACCAATAATTAATGTCACATAAAATAAATAGAGAAGGTGGTACGTGGCATAGGAACCATTTTCCTGCCTCTACAAGATATATCAAAGTGTTTAAATATTTTATGTGACATTAATTATTGGTGTCTGATACAAAAGATCAAATAACATTTTTATTGCTCCAAATGAATGTTCTTATTATCACTACTTTTCTTAATTATCTTATCACGTGCGTAATTTTCAGGGAAAAGATCCCAACATGGTGAGTGGGTCTTATAGAAAAGTCTACAATGTATCCACTTTAGATACTATGAGATTTCAATGCCCTTTCGACATATTTCAAAACTTCGATTACCCGGTGTAGAGGCAGGAAAATGGTTCCTATGCCACGTACCACCTTCTCTATTTATTTGTTGGGGAAGTTGTGTTGCACCCGTGGAAGCCTGCAAGCACCAGAAGCCAAAAAGCCGTCAGAAGGAGTCCCGGGTGATGCGGGACGGACACGGGGACCGAGTCTAAGTGATATGGACCTCGGACTCTAAATGCACACACGACCAGCAACATACTATGGGAGAGACATTAGGCCCGACACTAAGAGCTCCTATGGGCTATACGTCGCTAACAGAAACGCAAGCTCACTCGTTGTCCCAAGAGAGGGAAACGCGGATCGTGCGTGGCTGAGAAACCGGCAGAGTTAATGGTAGTCCGACTCACTTCCGTGCTCGGATCGAGCCACGGGACGGGTCACTCTCTCGCTCACAGCGGTGACATGGACTCACGGGCTAGAACCCTACGCTCTCACAGCGGCATATGACCATATACTAGCTAAGCAAAGTAATGCCAAGAAGTTACGATCGTACCTCCACGCACCCGGCGTGGGGAAGACAACCCCGACCAAAACTGGACTCCCGGTTAACAAAGTTTTACTGTTGTACAAAAATTTGATCCACTCCACGCAGGGAGGTAATAGGTCACATGTAGGGCCCGGGAGTCACGCGAATTGGGTTGACGGGCAGCATTTTGATGTCACTCCGTCGGTGCCAAAACCCGCGTTTAGTGCTGTCGGACGGCGCAATCTATGGGTTTGTGGGGCCCACAGACCGCTCTGTCCTCCGGGTCTGCTGGGGTGGGTCCCGCTATGATGGAGACCTCTGGTGGCGCGCCTCCCTGGAAGGCGGTCGGGTTGGAACGCCGGTCGGAGGCCGATCGGCTCCGATCTCCAAGCTTTGGAGTTACTGCCCACGGACTGGTTGCTTCTGTTTTCAGGCGCGTGATCCGGCGAGATCGGTTACTGCGATCACTCCCGACGTCGGATCTACGCACAAGAGGTATCGTTGGAAAGCTCTCTCAAAGTCCTTCGACCCTGTGGGATTCAGAAAAATTCACCGGAGCTGTGCTTCTGATGGACGATTTTAGAACCGGCCTGCTCTCAGTTTCAGATCTGATTGGGCAGAAATTGAGTTTCCTGAGAGTTGGTATTGACCGTAGAACAAACCTCCGAATAAGATCTTGAGCTCTTCATGAAGATTGTAGAGGGGAGAGAGAGAAAAATGGCAATAATTCTTATGATCGATTTGGTAGAGATTTGGATGGGGAAAGCTATTTTAAAATGGCGGGTCGTCGGATCTGGACTGGAGCAGACAGAACTGAAGGGGATCTGAAAATGATTTTTAGAAAATAGGTGGAGGCCTGTGGAAATTCCACAAAAATTCTTGGGTGGTGGAGATGGTGGGTAGAACCTCCAGTAATTTTGGGGGTTCTATCAAAAATAAAAAGGTGGGTCGAAGATGGGAAGATCAAGGTTGCTGTCACAGTAGACAGAAACCTGACAGATCTAGAAGGAAAAGGTGGACGAAAATGGAAAATTGGAAATAGGAATCTAAAGGCCAAACCAAATTTTCTGGAACGTGGGGGGAACCTCTGGAACTCACCCTGAAAGTTTGAGCTCAAGAAGATCTCATATCCGAGAGTTAAAATTCATGGAAGGGGCTGCTGTTGGATGAAGGCAGAACTTCGATAAGGTGACGGTGGCGGTGCTACGGCGGCTCGATGGCGGCGGCGGCGATAGATCTGAGCTTCCCACTCAGAGGAGAATTGAAGGAGAGGTTTCACACCTCTGGGAGCAACCTTCACAGCTGCAAGAAGGGGGAGGAGAGAGGAGGAGGGCGCACCAAGCTTGGAGGCTCCAAAGAAATTCTGAATTTTTATGGCATTAATTCCAATCAAAAGAAAATACAAGGAATATATATGAAATACAAAAAGACTTCAACTAACCCTAGTTATAGGTTGGGGAGGGGTAAAAGAGGGAGTTCAATTTTATTTCTCCCATGTGATTTGGAATCAAATAAAATAACAATTCAAATCCTATTAAACTATAATAAGCTAGGGGCGCCCCCTTGACTTTAAGGCATCCAATTTTGAAATTTTGCTCCCTTTGTCCCCCCTTGATCCAACCCTTCTAGAAGCCCACCATGGAGGGTTGACTGACCTCACATGGGCCCAAGAGATGAGGTGGATCAATGGGAGAAGGGATGGGGGCCCGCGGGACCCAGGTGGTCCCATTTTACACATAAACCCCTCTAACAATCCGAATTACAATCCGAATAAAACACAAAATACATACAAACAAAGTCCCAATAAACTATAAATATCGAGACTCAGGGGGGAGTCGCCAAACTGTCTCCGAGTCAGATGGAAGCCACTGTAGCTCGGGTGGTGCTCCGCGTACGGTATCGGTGGCTCACCGACTCGTGCCGCTCGTGTGCTCTGGTGTCCGCACCAATTCTCCCCGGGTGGGAGAAACTCGACCCTATCGAGTAAGGGTCTGCATCACTCTGGTACCGCTCCAGTATGACCAGATCTATCCTCTGCAACTCGGCCCGTGTGATCCAAGTATCCACGGTGGCGGGTCGCCCTCTCCAACGCACTCGGTAGCGCGGGTAAGATCCACTCCTGGTAACTGTCACCTGCTCATCCAGTATATGATCGATATGCTCTTGCTGCTGTGGAAAAGGGGCAGGAGGTGGACACTCAGGTGTGGGATCACTCTCAATGGGAGGGGATGGCTCAAAAGGCTCACTAGGGATCACCGCTGGGTCCCTATAGGCAACTAGATCCGATACATTGAAAGTTGAGCTTATACCATATTTCTCGGGCAAGTCCACAACATACGCATTGGATCCAACATGTTTCAACACTCTAAATGGACAGGCTCTGCGAGCTTGCAATTTCTTTATGGTTCCAGAGGGAAACCATTCAGGTCTTACCCTGATCATGACATATTCACCCTCTTGAAACTCACGGTGGTGTCGATGGGCATCAGCTAACTCCTTATACCGTGCATTACTGGCCTCAATGTGACGACGGATGTCGTCATGCACACTCCTAACATGCCTAGCAAATGACTCGGCAGACTCCGACACTCGTGCATGGATGGGCATGGGAACAAGATCCACTGGCTTCCTAGGCCTACGACATGTGACAATCTCGAATGGACTCATACCGGTAGACCTGTTAACCGAATCATTATATGTAAATTTTGCCAATGGTAATATGAGATCTCAATCCCCTACACGGTCCCTGACAAGACACCTCAAAAGATCACCCAGACTCCTATTGACCACCTCGGTCTGACCATCTGTTTGGGGATGATATGCAGTGGAAAATTTGAGGTGAGTACCCAACATATGCCACAGTGTCTTCCAAAAATAAATGGTGAATCTAACATCACGGTCAAACACTATGGTATGAGGTAACCCGAACTTGCACACCACATGAGTAAGGAATAGGCGGGCTACCCTCGAAGCATTCGAAGTCTTCGAGCAGGGAATAAAAAGGGCCATCTTCGAGAAGCGGTCAACAATCACATAGTCCGAATCATGCTTCCTGGAGGTACGTGGCAATCCCAAAATAAAGTTCATGCTAACATCATGCCACGGAGCATCAGGCACGGGAAGAGGTGTATAAAGGCCCGAGCTTTACTTCTTCATCTTGGCCGTGGCACATGTACGGCACTGAGCCACAATATGAGCAACATCACGCTTCAAGCTCGGCCAATAAAACCTATGCTCAATAGCGTCGATAGTCTTGTTCCTACCAAAGTGGCCGGCTAGACCTTCGCATGTAGCTCCCAGACTAAGAAGTCTCGAACCAAAGTTCGGGGAACACAAAGCCTGCCTCCATGAAAGAGGTAACCCTCTTGAAGCACATAATCATCAAGGTCTCTCGAGGGTCCGGCCTGGAGAGTGGTATAAATCTGACCGAAGTCAGGACAGTCAATATAGGCCTCTCTCATCTTCTCTAACCCTATGACCTCGGCACTCATGGTGGTAAGCAAACACGCTCGCCGACTCAAGGCATCGGCCACCTTGTTCTCCACTCTAGCCTTATGTTTTAGCACAAATGTGAACTACTGGAGATACTCAACCCAATGGTTGTGACGCGCATTAAGCTTCTTTTGGGAATGGAGGTACCTCAAAGCCTCATGATCGGAGTATAAGACAAACTCCTGATGTAATAGATAGTGCCTCCAATGCCTAAGAGCCTGAACAACTGCGTAGAATTCCTTATCATAAGTGGAGTATTACAGTTTCACGTCATTCAGCTTCTCACTGAAATATGCGACCGGGTGGGTCTCCTGACTCAACACTCCTCTTATCCCAACACCCGATGCATCACAAGAGACCTCAAACACCTTCGAGAAATCTGGCAATCGAAAGATAGGTGTCTGGGTCATGCGCTCCTTGATGTCCTTGAAGGCAGCAACTGCGGCCTTCGTCCACACGAATGTGCCCTTCCGAATATTATCCGTGATCGGGGCAGTGACGGAGCTAAATCCGCGGATGAAGCGACGATAGAACGTCGCAAGGCCATGGAAGCTGTGGACATCATGGACTGTACGGGGTTCCGGCCACTCAACAATGGCCCGGACCTTCTCCGGATCAGCGGAGACCCCGGTACTAGACACAATAAAACCCAAGAAGATAAGCTGAGGTGTCATGAAGGCACACTTCTGTGGGTTCGCATACAGCTGCTCTCGCCTAAGAAGTAGACAGACCTGCCGAAGGTGGTCTAAGTGGTCCCCCGTGGTGTGACTATAGATAAGAATATCATCAAAGTACACTACCACAAAGACTCCAATGAATGGTCGAAGGACCTGAGTCATGAGTCGCATGAAGGTGCTAGGGGCATTGGTCAACCCAAAGGGCATAACCAACCACTCGTATAGACCATCCTTGGTCTTGAATGCGGTCTTCCATTCATCACCTGGCCTAATCCTCACCTGATGGTAGCCACTCTTAAGATCAATCTTCGAGAAGATAGTGGCACCAGCCATCATGTCCAGCATGTCATCCAAGCGAGGAATAGGGAACCTGTACTTCACGGTGATTTTGTTGATGGCACGACTATCAATGCACATTCTCCACGTGCCATCCTTCTTTGGGGCGAGTAATGCGGGAACAGCACATGGACTCATGCTGTCCTGAACAGACCCTCTCTGCATCAACTCATCGACCTGCCATTTTAGCTCGGCATGTTCCGTGGGACTCATGCGATAATGAGGAAGATTGGGAAATGAGGAGCCCGGAATTAGGTCGTTAGCATGCTGAATATCTCGCATGGGTGGGAGTCCCTCGGGAAGCTCCTCGGGGAAAATATCAGTGAACTTTTGCAGAATAGGAATGACATCGGGTGGGAGTTCACCCTCGGAGTTCGGCTCCACCTCTCGGCCCGTAATAGCAAATACATGGCAACCCCGACTAGCCTCCCGCTCCATTTCCCGGGAGCTAATCATCATCAACCTCCTAGTCGAGGGCTCGCCTGGGCCAGATGTAACGGTCATAGACCGAGCTGGGGATGGGGTACTGGGCCCGGGGACGGAAGGCTCCGGAGTACTAGGGCCAGTAAGACCTCTAACTGATGGGCTCTTGGGCTGATGGGGGTGGAGAGTAATCCGTTGGCCAGCATGGTCGAAGGTACAGGTGTTCGACCGGCCATGGAGTGTGGCATCCTGATCAAATAACCACGGCCTACCAAGAATAATGCTACCCACCTCCATGGGGAGGACATCACACCAGATATCGTCACGGTAGGCACGGAACTGCAGTGGGACCAGACACTGCAGCCTGATTGGAATGGAGGTGAAATCCACCCATGATACTCGATAGGGGCAAGGATGATCCACAGGTGTAAGACCAAGACTGGAGACAGTGCCCGTGGAGATTGCATTGATGCAACTCCCACTATCGATAATCACCTTACAAACTTGCTTGCCCAGCCGACAGAATGTATGAAAGATAGTGGTCTGTCGCCAGTCATCACTGGCCTGTGGCTGGGCGAGAATACACCTGACGACCCCCAAGTGGGTATCATCCGAATGCTAGGCATCCTGGCCATTACCTTCAGCCTCATAGTACTCGTCAGCTAGCTCCGGATCTGCTTCATAGCTGACTAACTCGAGGTCCGTAGGGGTGGTATCCTCGGCCTGTGTGTCCCCAATGACAAGAGACTGACGGGTGGGACACTGGTTGGAAAAATGGCCAAACCCATTGCAGTGATAACACTGCTGTTGTGATCCACTAGGCTCCCCAATCATGGGTCCTTTCCCCTTATCCTCCCGACGGATAGGAGGTGAAGGCAACAAAGGACGGGCCAGAGGTGCGGGTGCCGGTGGACGGGCTGTGGGTGCCATAAGATGTTGGGGATGAGGAAGGTCCCTCGGGGGTGGAGGGCGAGGCCTAGGAGCGAAAGGCTCGGGACGAGTGGGCTCCTGAGGTCGGGCCATGGGGGCCCTCGGATACGTGCCAGAAGAGCCACGGGGCTCAACACTACGAAGGGGAAAGGAGCCCAACCGATTGGGAGACTCGAACTCGGCCTCGAATTGCTCCAATTCGAGAACAACCTGATATGCTTGTTCCAAAGTGGTCGCATTGCAGTGAAAAAATTCATATTGATAGTTTGGCCGCAGACCTCTCCGAAAGCGTGATATGGTCATGGTGCTCTCTTCCGTAACTCCACACCGCAAATAATGCTCATCAAACTCGGCGGTGTACTCAGTCATGGATCGGTTCCCTAGGGAGAGACTTTACCATTTGTCTATGAGATGTTGGCGATATGATGCAGGAAGGTACTTCTCCCTCAATTTCATTTTCATGTCATCCCAAGTACCGATCGGGAGTTGACGTTGCTGATTTAGCAGGCTCTCCACATTGAACCAATAAGTTTGGGCATGCCCATGCAGCTTTATCTTCGCGTATCGAACGCTTCGATGGTCCATCATCTCAAACCACTCGAAGTACCAGTCCATGCCGGCCTCCCAATCTAAATATACCTTCGGGTCCAAGGACCTGCTAAAAGTGGGAGGGTCCACACGCACGCCCCTAAGAATGCGGTCGTCATCATCGTCATCACGATTTCGTCATTGATTCCGACGACCGTAACCCCCTTGCTCATTATCAGATGCATAATCATCCACCACATGCACCTGTTGCCACCCAACATCTATCGCCTGAGCTCTTGGCGCAGCAGGTTGCTGAGCCGGCTCCTGTTGACCATTGGTCGGCGCGGGTTGCGCCGCCGCTGGGTGTTGGAACCCTAGTTTTGATAATGACAACTATGAATCATGTTTAGATTAAAATGGTTAAATCCTTTTATTTTGTCTTCATGTCTTGCTCACTTGCTGTAAGTTATTTCACGCTTAAGCACTTGTCTCCGTGCATAACATGTCCTTGCATCTCACCTCTCGAGCTCGGTGCAAGCTCTAGTCAGTGCAATCGTCGTCTGGTATGGACCGTTAGATCTTGTCTCTTCATCTCTATGCAAATACGTCTTGGTGCAAGCGGTGTCTTGTACTTCTCTTTATCAATTCGGTGCAAGTCTCTGTCTCACTCAGAAACACTGTAGCCCCGTTTCCATCTCGGTGCATTACGTGTCTAGACATAAATTGGCTCAGCGCATTTCATTGTATTTCATTGCAGCATACATTTTTAGGTTCGTGCATATCTTGTTTGTGCATCTTTGTGCTCTCACCTTTCAGACTCGGTGCAAGGTCTGTCTTGCATCCGTTTTTGTTCGTATGATTCTTCTCTTTCATCTCGGTGCAATTCTCGCAAATCCAACTCAGTGCATCAACTGTGCTACACAGTTGTTTTAAGAGTCTGTGCATATCTTTGATCCTTTCCTTTGACTCGGTACAAAGTCTTCTTCTTATGCCTCTTGGACCCATGTCTGTGCATATGGTGTCAAGTTGTTGTGTAAGTCAATACATTGGTTGACTTGAATATCTCTACTCAGTGCATTCTATGTTTGAACATAACGATGCAACCTATGATAAGCGTTTGATTAAAGGCCTTGTGTTTTTCTGACAGAGCTTCTCTCCGAGGAGGGGCACGTGATCCAAGGTAGATCGACCTCCTAATGAGTGCCACGTGGAAGGCTACAACGCTTAGATCGCGACACGTGGCTGAGAGCCTTCTGGAAGCTAATGGGCGGGAGTTCTTCATCCACACGCCCAGTGATAGTATATAAGAAGACAGTGATTGATGCAGAAGAAATACGAGAGAGAGAGTTCGTGAAGAAGAACAAGAGAAGAGAAGAAGAATAAGGAGTGAGCCTAATTAAAAAGGAGAGCCTGCACGATCCAGTGAGAAGAAGAAGAAAAGAGAGCAGCAGAGAAGAAAAGAGAAGTTGCAGAAGAAAAGGAGAGAGAGAGAGAGAGTTTGTGAATAAGAAGAAGAGAAGCTTCATCAGAAGATCTGTCTTCACTGGAATCTGGATCAAATCCAATCCAGTCAGCTCCGTGCGAGCCACATCATGTTATTATAGCTTGCAGCTTTCAGTTGCTGTGTGTCCTCGTCTTTTGTTTCCCTTTTCTCATTTATCATTTACTCAAGTTGTTGGTCAGCGGTTGCAGAGGATTTGTTCCTCTGGTCGGCAAGCTGTAAGGCCCAGCGAAGCTGTGTATCAGCGGATGGCAAGCTGTGTTGCCCAGCCGATGTAGGCAAGCTGTGAAGCCGAGCGTTCTTCAAGCTGTTTGGCAGCAGAATCCACACTCAGGTTTGAGTGTGGGGTGGATGTAGGTCTGGAGGACCGAACCACCTAAAAAATACTTTTGTCCTTTATGGTTTGATTCGTTGATTGCTTTCCGCCAGATGCATACTAGGACCGTAATCCAACTGTGGTGATTGATTGAGTACGCATCTCTGATGCTTGACAGTTTGTCCATTGAATTTGTATTTCTCACTTCGTTCAAATATTAAATTGATCAAAGTTTCTAAAAGATCCATTCACCCCCCTCTGGATCTGTTTCTATCAGCTCACGCACCCCATCAATTGGTATCAGAGAGAGGTTTCTGCACAAAAGGTGTAACAACCTGCAGATTCCTTCCTGGATTTAGGTTCGGTGCGTTGTTGGGTTGATCAGTGTCTCTCCTTTTGCTTTTGAATTGTCCTGCATTTGATTCTGTGATTTGATCTGAGGATGTCTTCGACTGCTGATTTTCTGAAGTATGAAGGTCTAGATTTTTATAACTGGCTCAATCAGTTCAGGGAACATGTGATGCAGATTAATCCTGATCTGTGGATAATAATTGTACACAGCCCTTATGAAGTTCCAAAGGATAGATCCTTATGAAAAGCTTCCGACAGACTGAAATTCTCCGAGAATCAGAGAGCCCTGAACCTAGTAAAAGGGGCGATAAATATTGATAAATTCTTTTGCATTGTCAATTGTTGCAGTGCCTTTGAAGTGCTCGACATGATAGCATCCAGCAGGAGCAGGGACGAAGTGAAATGCCTCATGGCTTCAGATGAAGATCTGGTTCAAGTTGAAGAAACGTCATCACATGTAGACTCTGACATTGTCAATCTCTCTTTTGAAGATCTGGTAGACTTGAATGAACACCTGTTGATCAAGTATGATAGAGTAAAATCTGAGAAAAGGAAATTGAAGAGAGAGCTGGACACACTAAAATCTGAGAATAAGAATATGAAAAACAATTCGGCTGAAAATGTAGGTTCGTGTAATGAATGTGCATTCTTGAAGGAATTAATTGAAGATTTAGATTCTGATGACAATATGCAGAAAAATTTTAATCACTTCATTGAAAGAAGAAAACGACTCCTTGCTGGCCCAGAAGAAAGAAAATGATAAATTTTATGATAAATTGATTGAAGAAAACAGCCACTTGAAGGAACAGAATAAAAAGTTGATGGCTCTGAATACGGTCCTTTCTGACAAATGGCTAGCTTTTGAAAGAGGAAAATCAATCTTGGAGGAAAAAGAAGTGAACATAGAAATGAAGTTAACACAGGAAAATGAGACTCTGAAAAGTCTAAATGATAATTTACAAAATCAAGTTATTTCCTGTGAAGACCACATTGTTTCCTTGCAAACTGAAATTGAAGATCTAAAGAATTCATTGTCAAAGTTTGTTAAGGGAAAAGATAATTTGAACAAGCTGCTTGGAGCTAATGTGAATTTTCAGAAGGAGGGACTCGGTTACAATCCTGTAATGAAGAAGGTTGATGGAAATAAATTGAAAACTATTTTCGTTAGAAGTTCAGAACAAGAAAAACATTCCACTTCATCTGTATTTCAGTTCACGGCCAAAAGAGGTGAAGAACAGGCAAAAAACTTAAAAAATGAAAGAAATCAGAAAAAGGCTAGAAGTAAAATGAAAACTAAATCCTCACCCATTGCTGTTAAAGCTTCTTCTGAATGTGGTACACCTTATGATATTGTGCATGATACAAAGTAATTCTCAATCCAGTCACATGCATACATCAAGAATACTTCATGCCATTACTGTGGCATAACAGGTCATCATATGCATGAGTGTAGAATAATGGTTCAAGATGAATTGAATGCTAAGATGGTTCATGAAAAACCCCATGCATTCAGGAGGAAGAAGAAAATTCAGTGCTTCCAATGTGGGAAGCTGGGTCATGTTGCAGCTCACTGCTGGCATGCCCGGGGAGGAAAAAGAAGGTCAAAACCTGAGAATGTTCTTATGAACAAAACTGCTCTTAATAGAAAAATATCAGCATGTTTTGAATGTGGTAAAATTGGCCATCGAGCCTCTGAATGCTGGCATGCAAAAAGAGGTAACAATTCTCATGGCAGAACTGTCTCAACGAAAGTTCACCATGATTTGGAACTTGATAACATAAAAACTTGGAAACCTTGGAGTGCATCAAAGAGAGGTGTCACTCAACTAAGAAGACCCAAGAATTTTCGGGTCCCCAAATTTGCAAATTAATCTATCTTTGCAGGCGTGCCTTGAAGAAGGAAATAAAGGGAAAATGAAACCAAGGCACACAAAGGTTAGTTGAATTTAATTTCTTCTCTAGTTTACATCTGTATATTTTCAGTTACAACTCCCTTCATGATTTCTATCCCTATTTTATAATCCATGCCATGCCATTAATTCATGTTATTAGGAGGGTGCAATCTTGTAATGAGTACTAGATGGTGATTCTCATGCTGAAATTAATCATGATGAATGATTAGGATTTTTGCATGAAGTTTAACATAACATCATCATTTAGAGTAACACTTCTGTGAGCTTTAAGAAGAACAAAAATAATAATGTTTGATGGAAATCTCTCCTCACCCAGAGGGGGTGCTGAGTCTTTCTAAGACAGCTGGTCATTAGAGGTATACCCGTTTGAAAAAGAGAACGTGAGATTGGGTATCTCTTCTGCTGTTTGAGCTAAAATGTTTGAATTGCTATGAGCTGCTGTCTCTTCTAGTGGAGTGTCACTGGTATTGGTTCAGTAAGCTAGATGTTACCTGGTGGTTGTTTAAAATCTTGAGAGGCTGTACATTGCTCTAGTGAGAGTCCTTTTGTAGTGTCAGATGATTCTGAAAATACTGGTGCCGGGTCTGTCACTGGAGTAAGCTGAAGTCTGGTTGAGGAGATTGTCTAAAGGCAGGATGAAGATTTATTTTATGAGAGTAGTGCTGGTGGGTTGATGGCCGTCCAAGCTGTGCTCTTTGGAAATGCTCTCACCCTGCTCACTTATGGCATTCATCTTCACCACCTGTCATTGGTCTATATCCCCCATCTCTCTCCACCTTCTAAATGTTTCTGATTACTCAAGTAAGGGGGAGTAGTATATATAATATTGTCACCCTTACCCTCTTCAATAAGTAAATGCCCACATCACTCTGAACTAAAAATATCTTGCTGATCTAAATTGAGATGTAATTTATCGTGTATGAACATTAAATCCTATCCGAATAGTTCTCACAAATAACTATGAATGATTTCTCAATGTTTTTGAAACAGTCCAAATTGGAAACATCTCTGTAAATGGTCTGCTATCTAAAAATCTTTAGTAATAAGCCAATCTGTTGGAAACCTAAGGCTTATATTCCTTCTTTTATGTCTTGTTAAAGAGATTCCTCTGATAAAACTGGGAATACACCATAATGAAAGAAATTTTTGGCAGAGCAATGGTATGACATTTGAGAAACTGACCATCTGTTTCAAAGAAATTCAGTGGTTATGTCATGATAACTAATGCTAACTCTGTTCATCATATGAAGTACGAAAGTTATTTGCACTGAGTAACCAGGGTCTCTGGTGTTTGATAGACATGTCTCCTTGTGTAAAAAGGTGCAATTATACTGGAATACTCATCAGAAGTTTTTTTTCAAAAAAAAATTATAACAAAGAAAAGGGAGAGAAAGGAGTAATGGATTATATTCATGGTTGACCCATGGTTTTCTTCAGTTAATCTCTACAGACTCAAGAAAAATATAAAACTGGGTTCTTCAATCAGCTTTTGGCTAATGAAAAGGATCGTAAGATTAATGACCCTAATGACTGAGTTGTTTCCCTGAATAAGCTGTTTGACCTTCATTGATTTCAATTCATAAAAATTTTGTAAAGAACTATTCTGTGAGATATAATCTCATATTCTGTAAATATCTCCTCTACGAAGAAAGGCATTTTATTTTAAGAAAAGGGTATTTTGGGTATTATCTACTGAAGATTGGTAAAGTCGGTAGTATTCCCTTATATACGAAACCCTATCTTACTCTTTACCTTCTTACCCTTTCTTTCGAAGCCGAAGCCTCCTCCCGCTCCGTGGCTTCTTCCCGCGTGCACAACCTGCAACCTTCCACGTCTCCAATCTTTCTCTACCACCCTCTTGGCTTTCACATTTCATCTTACCTCCATCCTTGCCGCTATGTCTACTTCGTCAGCTGTGAGCAAAGGGAAGAGGAAGGCAGTGAAGCAGCCGCAGTCGGAAGATGCTATGTCTACGGTGGCCGCTGCACAACCTCAAGGTTCGAAAAGACAGAAGAAAGTAGCTTCTACCGCGAGGAAGGGAGATTCGTCTACAAAGTCCACAGAGGAACCTGTGCTGACGTTGGAAGCCGGAAAGATTATACCCCCACGGTATATTGATTTGGTTGATCTAGAGATGGCCTCCGAGTTCCCTGAGGTATTTGAGCTATTTGAATTCCAGCAATGGATAGAGTTCCTGAGCATTCATAGGGTGTATTGCCCCAGTTTGGTAGTAGAATTCTACAACAACCTGAGGTTCGATGCTGTTAATTTCACAATCTCCTCTCTGGTCAGAGGAAAAGTCATAGAGCTCTCTAGGCAGTCCCTTCATAGGACTCTAAGTATTCCCTTAGATGGAGAGATTGAAGGAGAATTCACGTTTAATCTACATGATGCTTTTGCCCTCATCACTGACTTACCCAGAAACTTTCATGATAAGCAGCAGACCAAGCTCGGTCATTATAATACCAACAAATTGTCTGAACCAAAGAGACTACTCCATCACATTCTCACCTCCATGATTACTCCACAAGTAGGAGGAAGGGGTAGACTGACAGATTCCCAAAGGTTTATTCTCTACTGCTTGCTGAAGAAAATCAGAATCTGT
This sequence comes from Amorphophallus konjac, assembly GCA_022559845.1. Lineage (NCBI taxonomy): Eukaryota > Viridiplantae > Streptophyta > Magnoliopsida > Alismatales > Araceae > Amorphophallus > Amorphophallus konjac. The sequence continues at coordinate 188,574,592 of CM040129.1, read as the reverse complement.
CTACCGCACGTGATGATTCAGTTAATGGGAACGTGTAAGGAATCAAGAAGACATTCTCTTTTTGCTGCTCAGTTAACAATCTTCAAAGAGGAAAACATTTCCCTGGATGGTAATGTTGTGTCCGCAATCCTCAAGATAAACATTTATAACATAAGTTTCATTAATACATTCATGAGGAGGAAAGGAGCCAAACGAAAGAGTACTCCTGTCACAAAGGATACTCTTCTGAAAATGGATACAGAAACCCAGGGTGTGTCAGTACCTGAACAGACTGTACAAGCCTCATCAGAAGAGACTCACATCCTTGAGTTGATTCAAAGTGAAAGTGAGACAGTTCATTCTCCTTGGAAATCTACTCAAGTACAAGCTAGTGGAAGTTTAGATAAGCAAGAACTACAACAGAACCAAACTGCAGCTACTGCACCTGAGGCATCTCAGATTCATGAAACAGTCGTACAAAATGTCCAAAATAAGGATATCATTCAGGAATTAGACCACAATATCCATGAGATATTTGATGATTTTGGTCAACAGTCACAGAAAAGACCAATCACTGACCAAGCAGAGCTGGCTCGGGAAGAGGCTCCAACAGAAGAACTAACTAGTGACAGAGAAAAGGAAGTCATTATAGAAGAAGAGGAAATGAGTAAATTGGTCCACGAAGTTATGAGGGAAGCTGCTGAAATGATTTATGAAGAAACAGCTGAATCCTTGGTCAATGAACTAGAAAATGATCAACAGAGAGGTCAACCACCTGCTGAAGAAGCTCAACATGAGCAACCAACCGGTTTAGCTCCAGGGGCACCTGAAGAAGTATCACAAGACTATGGCATGGGACCTGCCCCTCACCATAGGATGTCTTTCACTCAGGCTCCTGAGTATGGTCCACACCTTGGGGAGCTAATCAGTCTTGGTATTCCACCTCCTCCACCATCTGAACAGCATTATGAATACTTCACTGAGCTGCCAGATTCCAGTGCTTCTACTTCTAGTACACGTGGAACAAATGCTGAATCAAATGTAGCTCAGATGTTATCTAAGCTGACAGAGATTGTTCTAAATCAGAATGACTTGATGAACAAACAGTTCCTGTTCAGGACCGTTCAAATAGATAGAATAGAGAGCCGAATGGAGCATTTGGAAAAAGTTGTGAAACGTCAAGGGATAGAATGTTTGACTACTAAGCGAAGGACAGATGAGACTGTAAGAGAAATTCTGGAATCTCTTATGCGTATCAGCACTCGAATAGGTGACATGGTTAGTAAAATTCAAAATACCCAAATCTCCATGCTCACCAATATGGGTCTAATTCTCAACCATAAATTTGATCTAAAACTTGAGTTTGAACTGATGAATGGGACAGTAAGCAAGATAGCACCCAGTCAGTCAGAAATCCTCAGAAAGTTTGAAGTTGTCCAATCTGAGTTGCAAACTTTGTCAGAGACAGTTTCACAAGTGCTCAATAATTGAGAGTCAGTTACCTCTCTAGTGGAACGGCTGGGGGACACCTTGCATCGCAAACTTGATAGACTAGCCGATTCCATTTAAGATTTTCATACCTCCTTAATGAACAGATTTCCTACCTCTGCCTCCAGTTCAGCATATTCTGCAAGAGACAGGGGGAGCTACCGAGGTCACTAGTATATCCAAATTCCCCATTTTTGATAATGACAAAGGGGGAGAAGAAGCCATCATCATGTATGAAGAAGACCTCATGGACTTTTGCTGAGTACAAGAGCAAGACCACATTTCTTTTACTGTTGAGTGAAATGCCAAAGCGAGGGATTCAAATCTTTGTGAAAAGAGATGTACATTCAAACACTAATGTTTGTTATCGTAATACTCACAGAAGCATTACTCTTACATATTATACTTGCATTTTGTGTACTTATACAGCTGTTTGAAAGACGAGTATTGAATAAATCCTTTTGTTGGTACTGGCTTAATCATACATGACTCATAGTTGTCATAATCAAAAAGGGGGGAATTGTTGGAACCCTAGTTTTGATAATGACAACTATGAATCATGTTTAGATTAAAATGGTTAAATCCTTTTATTTTGTCTTCATGTCTTGCTCACTTGCTGCAAGTTATTTCACGCTTAAGCACTTGTCTCCGTGCATACCATGTCCTTGCATCTCACCTCTCGAGCTCGATGCAAGCTCTAGTCAGTGCAATCATCGTCTGGTATGGACCGTTAGATCTTGTCTCTTCATCTCTGTGCAAATACGTCTTGGTGCAAGCGGTGTCTTGTACTTCTCTTTATCAATTCGGTGCAAGTCTCTGTCTCACTCAGAAACACTATAGCCTCGTTTCCATCTCGGTGCATTACGTGTCTAGACATAAATTGGCTCAGCGCATTTCATTGTATTTCATTGCAGCATACATTTTCAGGTTCGTGCATATCTTGTTTGTGCATCTTTGTGCGTCTCGCCTTTCATACTCGGTGCAAGGTCTGTCTTGCATCCATTTTTGTTTGTATGATTCTTCTCTTTCATCTCGGTGTAATTCTCGCAAATCCAACTCGGTGCATCAACTGTGCTACACAGTTATTTTAAGAGTCCGTGCATATCTTTGATCCTTTCCTTTGACTCGGTACAAAGTCTTCTTCTTGTGCCTCTTGGACCCATGTCTGTGCATATGGTGTCAAGTTGTTGTGTAAGTCAATACATTGGTTGACTTGAATATCTCTACTCAGTGCATTCTATGTTTGAACATAACGGTGCAACCTATGATAAGCGTTTGATTAAAGGCCTTGTGTTTTTCTGATAGAGCTTCTCTCCGAGGAGGGGCACGTGATCCAAGGCAGATCGACCTCCTAATGAGTGCCACGTGGAAGGCTACAACGCTTAGATCGCGACACGTGGCTGAGAGCCTTCTGGAAGCTAATGGGCGGGAGTTCTTCATCCACACGCCCAGTGATAGTATATAAGAAGACAGTGATCGATGCAGAAGAAATACGAGAGAGAGAGTTCGTGAAGAAGAACAAGAGAAGAGAAGAAGAATAAGGAGTGAGCCTAATTAAAAAGGAGAGCCTACACGATCCAGTGAGAAGAAAAAGAAAAGAGAGCAGCAGAGAAGAAAAGGAGAGAGAGAGAGAGAGAGTTCGTGAAGAAGAAGAAGAGAAGCTTCATCAGAAGATCTGTCTTCACTGGAATCTGGATCAAATCCAATCCAGTCAGCTCCGTGCGAGCCACATCATGTTCTTATAGCTTGCAGCTTTCAGTTGATGTGTGTCCTCATCTTTTGTTTCCCTTTTCTCATTTGTCATTTACTCAAGCTGTTGGTCAGCGGTTGCAGAGGATTTGTTCCTCTGGTCGGCAAGCTGTAAGGCCCAGTGAAGCTGTGTATCAGCGGATGGCAAGCTGTGTTGCCCAGCCGATGTAGGCAAGCTGTGAAGCCCAGCGTTCTTCAAGCTGTTTGGCAGCAGAATCCACACTCAGGTTTGAGTGTGGGGTGGATGTAGGTCTGGAGGACCGAACCACCTAAAAAATCCTTTTGTTCTTTATGGTTTGATTCGTTGATTGCTTTCCGCCAGATGCATAGTAGGATCGTAATCCAACTGTGGTGATTGATTGAGTACGCATCTCTGATGCTTGACAGTTTGTCCATTGAATTTGTATTTCTCACTTCGTTCAAATATTAAATTGATCAAAATTTCTAAAAGATCCATTCACCCCCCTCTGGATCTATTTCTATCAGCTCACGCACCCCATCACTGGGGCCCTCTCGAGGACGGCAATCCTCCCTACAAGACCCTGGATGGACTGGTCCGAAGATTCGGCCCGATCCTCGAGGACTTTCATCCTCCCTTCTAGATGCGTCCCTATGCCATCTAGACGCGTACTAAGGCCATCCATACGCGTGTCAAGACGATCCATAATGGCTCGGAACATCTCGACCATCGAGGACTCATCGGAGCTACGGGCTCGGGAATCCGCCATAGGTGGTGGTGGCGAGTATTGGGTGCCTCGACGGGTGGACATGCAAAGACACACGAACTAGGAGACACAGACTAATGCAAACACTGACTAATGCACCTAGACCTAAACCAATATCCGGCACATGGCGGAGTTAATCGATCCGAAGATCACTCCCGCAAGTGTGCGGCCTTCCCGATAGGCGTAGCCTAACGTTCGGACAACACCTTTTAATATACTGAATTATCGGGATGAAATGCAATTTTAAAACACTTTTTTTGTTTTGAAAATAATGATGATCCTAGACTTGACCTAGACCATGCAACGACTACCCTAGACTCGACTCGCTCTGATACCAAACTGATGCGGGACGGACACGGGGACCGACTCTAAGTGATATGGACCTCGGACTCTAAATGCACACACGACCAGCAACATACGATGGGAGAGACATTAGGCCCGACACTAAGAGCTCATATGGGATATACATCGCTAACAGAAATGCAAGCTCACTCGTCGTCCCAAGCGAGGGAAACGCGGATCGTGCGTGGTTGAGAAACTGGCAGAGTTAAGGGTAGTCTGACTCACTTCCGTGCTCGGATCGAGCCACGGGACGGGTCACTCTCTCGCTCACAGTGGTGACATGGACTCACGGACTAGAATCTTACGCTCTCACAGTGGCATACGACCATATACTAGCTAAGCAAAGTAATGCCAAGAAGTTACGATCGTACCTCCACACACCCGGCGTGGGGAAGACAACCCCGGCCAAAACTGGACTCCCGGTTAACAAAGTTTTACCGTGGTACAAAAATTTGACCCACTCCACGCAGGGAGGTAATAGGTCACATGTGGGGCCCGAGAGTGACGCGAATCGGGTTGACGGGCAGTATTTTGATGTCGCTCCATCGGTGCCGAAACCCGCGTTTAGTGCTGTCCGGACGGCGCGATCTACGGGTTCGTGGGGCCCACGGATCGCTCTGTTCTCTGGGTCTACTGGGGTGGGTCCCGCTATGATGGAGACCCCTGGTGGCGCTCCTCCCTAGAAGGTGGTCAGGCGGGAACGCCGGTCAGAGGCCGATCGGCTCCGATCACCAAGCTTTGGAGTTGCTGCCCACGGACTGGTTGCTTCTGTTTTCAGGCGCGCAATCCGGCGAGATCGGTTACTGCGATCACTCCCGACGTCGGATCTACGCACAAGAGGTATCGTTGGAAAGCTCTCTCAATGTCCTTCGACCCTGTGGGATTCAGAAAAATTCACCGGAGCTGTGCTTCTGATGGACGATTTTAGAACCGGCCTGCTCTTAGTTTCAGATCTGATTGGGCAGAAATTGAGTTTCCTGAGAGTTGGCATTGACCGCAGGACAAATCTCCGAATAACATCTTGAGCTCTTCATGAAGATTGTAGAGGGGAGAGAGAGAAAAATGGAAATAATTCTTATGATCGATTTGGTGGAGATTTGGATGGGGAAAGCTATTTTAAAATGGCGGGTGGTCGGATCTGAACAGGAGCAGATAGAACTGAAGGGGATCTGAAAATGATTTTTAGAAAATAGGTGGAGGCCTGTGGAAATTCCAAGAAAATTCTTGGGTGGTGGAGATGGGGGGTAGAGCCTCCAGTAATTTTGGGGGATCTAGAAAAAATAAAAAGGTGGGTCGAAGATGGGAAGATCAGGGTTGTTGTCACAGTAGATAGAAACCTGGCAGATCTGGAAGGAAAAGGTGGACGAAAATGAAAAATTGGAAATCGGAATATAAAGGCCAAACCAAATTTTCTGGAATGTGGGGAGAACCTCTGGAACTCACCCTGAAAGTTTGAGCTCAAGAAGATCTCAGATCCGAGAGTTAAAATTCATGGAAGGGGCTGCTGTTGGATGAAGGCAGAACTTCGATAAGGTGACGGTGGCGGTGCTACGGCGGCTCGATGGCGGCGGCGGCGATAGATCTGAGCTTCCCACTCAGAAGAGAATTGAAGGAGAGGTTTCACACCTCTGGGAGCAACCTTCACAGCTGCAAGAAGGGGGAGGAGAGAGGAGGAGGGCGCACCAAGCTTGGAGGCTCCAAAGAAATTTTGAATTTTTATGGCATTAATTCCAATCAAATGAAAATACAAGGAATATATATGAAATAAAAAAGACTTCAACTAACCCTAGATCTAGGTTGGGGAGGGGTAAAAGAGGGAGTTCCATTTTATTTCTCCCATGTGATTTGGAATCAAATAAAATAACAATTCAAATCCTATTAAACTATAATAAGCTAGGGGCGCCCCTTGACTTTAAGGCATCCAATTTTGAAATTTAGATCCCTTTGTCCCCCCCATGGTCCAACCCTTCTAGAAGCCCACCATGGAGGGGTGACTGACCCCACATGGGCCCAAGAGATGAGGTGGATCAATGGGAGAAGGGATGGGGGCCCGCGGGACCCAGGTGGTCCCATTTTACACATAAACCCCTCTAACAATCCGAATAAAACACAAAATACACACAAACAAAGTCCCAATAAACTATAAATATCGAGACTCAGGGGGGAGTCGCCAGACTGTCTCCGAGCCAGATGGAAGCCGTTGTAGCTCGGGTGGTGCTCCGCGTACGATATCGGTGACTTGCCGACTCGTGCCGCTCGTGTCCTCTGGTGTCCGCACCACCGGGTGTTACCTCAGGGGACAACCCTCTGATGCTTAAGTCAGCAATGGATTAATGAGAAATAGAGAAGAACGAGGGAGCGAGAGAGAGAGAAGGGAATCATAGTCGAGAGCTGAAGGGACGTGTAGATCCTCAAAACGAGTGCTCACCGCTCCCAGTGTTCACTTGGTGAGTGCTCCCTGGGTGGTAAGGTCGCTGGAGGAGAACTTTCCCTTCAGCATGGATCGCTGGTGCTTCCCTCTCGTAGCTCTGTAGGGCTAGTAGCTCTATTCTCTTGTGTAGTAGATTTTAGCAAAATCATCCACCGTGTCTTCTTCTCTGTCGTTCCCCTTCTTATAGGGGTTGTCCTGGTGTGAGGAGCATTATCCCTTGATAGGGAAGGCATAGGTAGTAAAGTAACTCCTTTCCGCTATAGCGGTGGGATTTTCCCGTTGGAAGGTAAATACCCCGGCGTCGGCCGGTCCCTGGGCGAGTCTTACGGCGCTCATGGGGTGTGCTCGCCCGTTATGGGATCTGGGCTGACATGGTAGGGGGCAACGATGGGTCGTCGGAGGGTCCTCCGGAGACTAATGCACTTTCCCGTGCTGTAGAATCTGATGACGAAGCTGGGTTGGGCCGCACCTTGGGGGGCCGTTCGCCTCGAGCGCCTCTTGGGCGTGCTAAGGGGATGGATCCGATTTGGGCCTGCCGCTATTGGGTTGTCCATGGGCCAAACCATATTTACCCTCCTCACTTCCCCCCTACTCTTGGTTGCCAAGCACTTTGCGGGGAGCCGAGAGTAGAACATGAGAGGGTATGTCGGAGCGTAAGATTCGAGGTTGATCCCTTTGTTGGTACAGGAGTGATGTGCTCTACACCGTGCTTGGCGCGTAAGGCGCCTCTGACTGTAATCATGATCGGCGCTCTGTCTTTTCTGGGAGCGCGGGCTCGAACGTGCATTTGGCGTTGGTGGCCGTACCGTGATGGTGATGGGCGCCTTTTCACCTGCCCCCCCAAGGGGCAGTACTGGTCCGTCGTGGGTGGTTATAAGAACCGCCGCAAGGTCTCCTTCTAAACCCCACCCGAGTCCGCTGCTTGTCGTGTTCATCGTAGGTGTCTTCTTCCTTCGCCCGGTGAGGACCTTATCTTCTCTTGCCTTTTCCATCTTCAGTGGACATGCCTCCCCGTAGAGACACCTTCATGTCAACCCCTCCTCTTCCGAAGAAGAGGTGGACCCTAGTCGTCGTAGCGTTCTGAGCACCAAAGGTGCCGGTGCTAGTCGACCCTCATCCCCGCCGTTGGTGGCGTATAGGGCGATTCACGGGCTACGAGAAGCCTTTCAGATTCCCCTGAATTCGACATCATCTTCCCAACTGTGGATGACGATGTGTTGAGCCATCCCTCTGTGGGATCATGGTTCCCGTGGCATCCTTCCTTGCTCATCTTGTTTTCATGGTGTATAAATGACTGCTCCCCCATGTTCTTTGCATTGTAGGTGCGTGACGAGGCGTTTCCCGTTGCTGGAGCACCTTCCTTCTAGCTGGACTGGGCGTATGATGGCGCGGAAGCTATTTTCCCTTCTTCCACTCTGCAGGCATGGGGGTAAGTATCCTCCCGAGCCGAGGGGCGGGCTCTTCTGCTTGAAGATGGCCGCAGGGGGGGCAGTAGGACTTGCTTGCCAGTTTGGAGGCATGGGCAGCGTGCTGCACTGGCCTTCGTAACGCATGGGCCTCGTTGCTCCAGTGCCCCCCGTCAACCAGGGGTGGTCGGACCAACCGACCTAGTTTTCCTGGTACATGTCTCTCTCGCAGTGACATCCCTGTTGGTCCCCTTCCACAGAACAAAAGGGATGCTAGGTGTGGACTCCTCATGAGCGGGTCGAGGGATAGAGGGTTTGGCCCTCTTCTCTGGCGTAGGTGGCTCCCACTGTTGGTCCACTTCGTCAGAACAAGCGACCGAGGAGCGGCCGTTTGTTCGTGAAAGGGGTGATAGGTGTCCGCTCAACTGCTAGCAGCTAGTCGAACAATGGAAGGCCGAGGTTGTATGTAACAACGGTTGGGTGTACCTTTCTTTTCTTCCGCATGTAAGTCAGTCACGTAATGGTGACTCTTCAGTCTTTGGCAGCTTGTATTTGGGCTAAAGGAATAAAAATTCTTTAACTTGACTTCGATATTCATTGTGTACCTTTTGTTGGAAGGCTTCGGCATGTCCCTGGGTGACTTTTCCATGTGCATGCTCCGTGGTGTCTGCGTCTTTCATTTGTTTACTGTCGTCATTTTTGAGGGGAGCGGTGCTCGCTTTTGGGGAACCCTTAGGTTACCTTCTCATTTTCAAGCGGAGCAGTGCTCGTCTCTAGGAAAACCCTTAGGTTACCTTTCTCATTTTCAAGGGGAGCCGTGCTCGCCTCTAGGCAACCCGTGGGTTACCTTCTCGTTTTCAAGGGGAGTGGTGCTCGTCTCTAGAGAACCCTTAGGTTACCTTCCTATTTTCAAAGGGAGCCGTGCTCGCCACTAGGGAACCCTTATGTGGCGACCCGAGATCCGGATACAAGGAAAGGAACCCGATACCATTCGAATCTTGGCCCGCCGCCCACGAGCCGGGGCTTGGAAGGGCTAAAAAGGAGTGTGAGATACAAAGAAATAGGAAATAAAGCAAGACAATTCAACAATTAACAGAAATAAATAATCTAACTACAACAGAGTCCAGTCCAACAGAAGTACAGTCTAAAGTAGTAAAACGTACCAAACACCGAGTGAACACTCGGCCCGACGAGCTGGCAACTAAGAACCTGCACGCAACGCCCTCGAATCCTGAGGAAGAACCGCCACACCTAAAATGCAGGGGTGAGCCTCCTATCACTGGCTCAGTAGGGATCCAGCGGAACCCCAATTGAGAACAACGGCGGTAACGGAAAGCAGTAACTACGAAAGCAGGAAAGTAACTACGGTGGCCGGCAAAACCTCGGCTCTACAGCTACTCCTACTGTACCAAAAAAACACGACCCGGTCTCCCGTCGGGGGACAACCAAGTCACACACCCGACATCCCGATTCCACGATCAGGGACCACCAGACACGAACCACCCTTGCCACGCTACTAGGAAAACGTCACGACGCCTCAGTCGCGGAGGCCTGCCCTCACAGAAGGGCCCAAGCCGACACCACCCGATCTGGAAACACAATCACGACCTCACCGTCGTGAACTCAACGCCGCCTAGGGAAAGCCCTTGGTGAAACTCACCGGAAACCCCAGACCTCGACTACGGAACGCTCCCGAAACCACACACAAAGTCCCATCTCGTAGACGGAAATAGAAACCCGGGACACGACAACTCACGTCACGTGATGGGAGTACCGCCCACTAGAAGAACGACCGGACGCGTCCCCTGACGTCTTACACCGCGTCACAAGTGTCTAGCTACAACGCCCCAGGCGGAGACTCAGACACACTCAGTAACCAGTACCACAGAACAAGGACTAATTGGGGTCGCGCCTGCCGACGCCATCCGACGCCCCCAACATCATGTGCACACTCAGACCATATGCCCTAGGCCTGTCCTCTAGCTGGTAATTCCCCCTAAGCCCGGACTCGGCTGTACGTGGGGGCCCTACGGTAACCAGCCTACTCACCGTCTCTCTCGGGTCAGCCGCTCCACCACTCTCCGGTGGGTCAGCACACGCGTGCCGTAAGAAGGCTACGACTAGTGGACGTGTCACAGAACGTGGACACTAAAAACCACGCACGCACCCATTGCGAATAACACGGAGTAACAGGTGTCACGATGCCACTAGACTCTGGACATCCCACTAGACCTACTAAACTCAACGGTCTTTCAGTCACGAGACTCGGGGTCGAGACCATTGCATGAGATAGCTCTAAGCCGTCAATCTGGCCTAGTCCCTAGGTTTGAAATCACGAGGCCGAAGGTCGACCACTGGGTCACAACCGGGTCGACCGGAGACCACACAACGTGAATCCGGCACGAAGAATCACATGGCGATCCTACCCTAGGCCGCCACACAGACTCTAGCAGTCCAGCATCAGGCCGCTACAAGGCCTATGGCGGTCCAACCTTGGTCCACCAGAAGACGAATCGCAATAGGCCTGGCGGTCCTACCCAGACCACCACACGGCTCTAGCGGCCCAACCCTGGTCCGCCACAATACCTCTGGCGATCGAACCCACGGCTGCCAGGGGCGCAAGACTCCCAATCGGTCAAAAACACGTGCTCCGAGGCACGGCGATCGAAAACGGAGTAGCGGTCGAAGTCTCAGCCGCCACCCAGTCTGGCGATTTATCATGCGGCCGCCAGAAGACAGAAACCCCTGCCGATAAAATAGTAACCTGTGGCGCACCCGCCTTGGGCCGCCACAGCGTCTGGCGCACCTACCCAGGGCCGCCAGAGACTCTGGCGGTCTCTGGAAAGACCGCCATACCAGCCCGAGAACGGGCCGGCGGGAAACACCCAAAAATCCAAACCACGCCCCCAAACATCCATGGATGAGGGGAAAAATAAGGGGGAAGCTCCCCTAGGACCCCTAGCATGCCTCTAGACCCTCAAAACGTGAAATCGTGGCTTGAAACGGTAGATCGGGCGACCACTCCCCAAAACATGAATTTCCCCCAAAAAACTCAAATAGGCCCTCTCGGCTCACCACGGCCTACGAAACTCGTGGGAAAGGAAGAGCACGAGCTGGGGGTCCATCTCCCTACCTCCACCGAAGAAACGACGCATCGTGGACGTCGATTCACAAAGAAAACACCGCGAAACCCTCGCTGGTTCACGAACACGCACCTGAGCTTACACGCGCCACCGGCCCTCGATCCTCGACCCGTTCCTAATTCCTCGCCTCCCTCCATCGTGGCCTCGCCCTCCTCCGCCACGGTCGGCCGCCCGGGGAGAGGGGGAGAGAAAGAGATGAGAGAGAGTGAGAAAGAGAGAATGGGGAGAGAGAGAGGTTAAAGGGTTAATATATAGAAAATTCTAAAAATTCAAAAAAAATATGAAAAATTACCTCCGCGATCCTCGGGAAGAGCACAACGCGCTGGTACTGTCTCGGAGTCAGAGAACGTCACGGTTCACCCTGCACGGAGTTCTGAAGGCACATCAGGGAAAAACACGTGTAAAGCACAAAACACACTCCGAGACTCACGAAAATGATCCGAAAATATCTAAAAAATTCGGGGCATTACAGCCCTCCCCCCTTAAAGAAATTTCATCCTCGAAATTCAGGACTAGCACCAAGTCACAGGGGAAGAACACCTTAACCAACTGACAACTCTGTTAGAGCCCCAGCACAGAAAACCTCGATTCTCACGAAAGCACCAATCATGAGGGATTCCGCCAGACCTTAATCATGAACAACGCCACGCTCCGCACACCGCACACACATCAGTCATCAGAGCAGGCATAACACAAAAGCGCAGGTCTAGCATCACATCAGACAACACGATAACCAATGACGGCATCGCTGCCACCCTCTCACCCACCGAGTGAATGCAATCCTCGCCACAAGAACCAATCCACTGGTCAACGCCCATTCTCGGCGGACCAACCAAATACCAGCTTCACAACCCGCTGACCGATCTCACCCCCTGCACCAGGGACAACCATCACTGAGCTTCCACCAGCTCACACCTGGCAAGCCAAACGCCAACAACAACACCGGACCAACTCTGCCAAACGAAAAACTTCGACAGAGCCCAGATCCCATCCAGGAAAACACATCACATAATTGGCCACCAAAGGCCTCACTTGCACACGACTCTCGCCATTCCCGATGCGCAACCACCAGCATCTTCTGTCCTTGAAAGACCATCCATTGGTCACCAAACATTCATCAACAGGAAACCTCCACCGGCCCAGCAGGCACGATCCAACTCATGACAGGCCATCCGGTGACTCTCACACAGACCAACGCCACACCCAAAACCTATCATCATGCCAACTCTACCCTCGCAGGAGAGTATGGCGAAACCACATGACATGATCTCTCCTTGGTCCTCACGTCACTCGACTCAGACTTATAGGGAATCTCCCCTTGCTGGTCGCAGACTAAGGATCAATATCCAACGCCAACGTCTCTTCACGGACCTTGCACAGGCATCGTCCACCGCCCTATCTCATCAAATCCTATCTCATCGAAACCTCCGCCTCAATTAATCCAAGGGGATGCCTGCCAATCCCAACTCCCGCTCTTATCACAGAGCCACGGGACACAACTTCTTACAATCCACGGCACACTTCTCCAGAACACGATCTCATCCGCGAATGCAACCTCCAACGCAAGAACAGGGTACTCATGCGGCAATCTCGCCAGCATACTTCCCCAACTCTCCAACTGCCAGTGCCATGAACGACAATATCTCAAGCAACGGCACGGCAACAACACATCTCACACCGTCGGAGACAACGCATATCGAGGAACCAATCCTCCACTGCCCTACACTTCCTCATAAATCCACCAGCAACAACCAACGCTACGATCCGCGCACTCTGATCCACATGCTCAGCCAACCACCGCAACAACTCGAGATCCTTCATCCCGACAATCCTCTGCAACTCCGCAGACTTTAATCCTCCACATCGGGAACCACAACACCAACCGCAAATTCTCGCGAACACTCCCTAGCCGGCACTCATCCTTCCAGAACAGCGCCAACACCCTTACACATCAGGGAAATGGGCATGACTTCTCACAGGTGTAGACACCCAATTTTGGCCGATAAATTGAGCATTTTCTTTGTTCTCCTAGTTAATGCCCCAATTGATCCTTAATTGGTTGATTTTCTGGGATTTCTCCCCCTTCTTGGCCCAACATTTCAATTCTATACCTTGGATCTCGTCTCGAGTTTGGCATTCCCGCGCTATCCGCTCTTATCGCTTTCTTGTTCATAGCGCGTGGTGGATCTAATTGAAGTTATCATTTGAGCAGTTGTTATTTCTTGACGTTTGATCATTGTAGCATCCACTTTGGATGTTATTCTCACTCAACATTTGATTAAATGGCTGCCCAAAGGATATTTCTCCTTTTTTTAAATCATTTATTGGGCTTTTAGTTATCGCGCTATATCGTCATAGCGCGTTCTTCATGAACGCGCTATGGGTATATAGCGCGTTATCAGGCAGAGCCCTTTCCAAACCGGACTCCCTTCTTTCGACTCAGAGTCCTTATTTGGTAAGCTTCTGATTGTGTCTCTTATCCAGGAAGGTTTCTAAACCTAGCAGGAACCTTTCCCCCTCATTAATCGGCAAGATTACCTCAATTTGAGCCGCCAAATCATCGGATTGAATTGAACTCTGACCTAGGGTTGCTTCTTGATCTTTCTCCTATAAATTGCACCCTTTGGCCGTCGTTCTCAGAGGATGCCACTCGAGATGTTGATGAGGAGGAGGAAGTTCTTCGTGCCAGATCAATAGATCCTTGCTTCTCGCACATCCAAGGGAATATTTAGGGGCCCTTTTCGTGTTATTCCTCTTTCTACTTTTCCTTTCCCCCAATCTACGAATTTTAATCTTCGCATAGTATTGCATATTGATTTCAAAACACTCCTTTTACGAAATACATGCATACACACACACCACACCTATCTTTTGCCCATCCATAGGGGTTTAAAAACCACCAAACCCCCAGGTAATCGAGCCCCCCCGTTTGCATGCTTTTGATTAAGAATAGGGGCAGATTCTACTAAAATCTCGATCTAATGGGCCTTTTGTTTGGTTGTTTATGATTGTTTGCAGGCACTAGAAGACCAATACGTGGAGCCCTTGCACCTAGGCCGGCCTTGGAGCAAGGAAGGAACGAATCCAAAAAAGCCCGCTTCCTGTCTGATATCGCGCTATATGTTCATAGCGCGACCTAAAGAACGCACTAGGACGATATAGCGCGTTCATATCCCGGTCTACAGTTGGCCCTCATGAATTTCTGAGGTATGTAACATGTCCCCATCTTAATATTTTTATTATTTGGCATGTTTCTGGCCTCAGTGGCGATCACGGATCTTATTAATGCATGTCTCACCCCCCTTCTTTTATCATCGACTTTAGCGCTTTTATCTTGCTAGATTATCTTGCTAAATACAAAATCATCAATTTTGGGGGGGTAATCATAAATTCATGATCTACAACAGGCAACCACCTCGCCAAAACACAAGACGTGTCTTGCACGGACTTCATGGCGCACGAAGGCCAGCCAATCCAGATACACAATGCAAGATGAGGAACCTTAGCCAAACACAATTCTCTCAAACCAAAGGAGAACCCAATCACACCTCCGACCAATGGAAGGAAAACTCCATGCTCGACCTAACCTCGAATCTCGCACATGCTGGGAACAGCACCTTCCAGCATCAAGAAAACCATCACCTCCGGCATGTCATCACCTCCGACACACTTGCCGAGTGTCTCGTCAGACCACAATCACAGCATCTCTCGATGCACCACCACAGTAATTCCTCGAACTGCAACACACCACGCCAAGAGCCACAACACGAGCCATAATCGACAACCACCGACGCTCATCCTCGAGTCCCGAACTCACCACGGAACCTTCTCATCTCAAACCAAATCCAAGGCGAACACAACCACTCGCACACAAGAGCACAGGAGCAAAAACTTACTGGGACCCCACAGCCCAATCATGCCTCGAAATCCGCAAGAATAACTGGGACCGACACGTCATTTTTGACGCCACAGAGCACAATAAGAACATCAGGCTCGATGAAACAGCAGCTCACCAAGAAGATCCTCAGCTCACCCGAGCACACTTCTCGATCAGAGCACCCGCTCTGCCACCTCAAACCACAACCTTAACACATCAGGGGCTAGATTAACCTCAAGCTGGAGTGGCCAAACTCAACGACAGCTCCCTCAGAGCACGCTCATGGCCACTTAACCACAAATAGTCCTCACCAGTCACCTGACCTCGCTGCAAATTCCTCGAACGCAGCACCGCAGCAACGCACCTGCCGACAACCTCTGCCCAACGCAGCACAACCGGGATCACCACCGATGAGGGAGAAGCTCTCAACCTCGATCCGCAAACCCCATGCCGACACGAAAAGCCGCGAACAGCAACCACCTTCACAGCGGCAACGCCGCGCACTGCTCTTACACGAGAAACCAAGTGGAAAACATGCACAAAATCCTATGCCAGCTGCCCATTGTACTAGACCTTATGACTCTGATCACTGTGATATCTCGAATTCCTATGTACGTCCACAACCACGCTCTAATACCAACTGTGGCGACCCGAGATCCGGATACCGGGAAAAGAACCCGATACCATTCGAATCCTGGCCCGCCGCCCACGAGCCGAGGCTTGGAAGGGCTAAAAAGGAGTGTGGAGGTACAAAGAAATAGGAAATAAAGCAGGACAATTCAACAATTAACAGAAATAAATAATCTAACTACAATAGAGTCCAGTCCAACAGAAGTACAGTCTAAAGCAGTAAAATGTACCGAACACCGAGTGAACACTCGGCCCGACAAGCTGGCAACTAAGAACCTGCACGCAACGCCCTCAAACCCTGAGGAAGAACTGCCGCACCTGAAATGTAGGGGTGAGCCTCCTGTCACTGGCTCAGTAGGGATCCCGTGGAACCCCAACTGAGAACAACGGCGGTAACGGAAAGCAGTAACTATGAAAGCAGGAAAGTAACTACGGTGGCCGGTAAAACCTCGGCTCTACAGCTACTCCTACTGTACCAAAAAAACACGACCTGGTCTCCCATCGGGGGACAACTGAGTAACGCACCTGACATCCCGATTCCACGATCAGGGACCACCAGACACGAACCGCCCTAGCCACGCTACTAGGAAAACATCACGACGCCTCAGTCGCGGAGGCCTGCCCTCACAGAAGGGCCCAAGCCCGCACCACCCGGTCTGGAAACACAATCACGACCTCGCCATCGTGAAATCAACACCGCCTAGGGAAAGCCCTCGGTGACGCTCACCGGAAACCCCAGACCTCGACTACGGAACGCTCCTGAAACCACACACGAAGTCCCATCTCGCAGATAGAAATAGAAACCCGGGACACGACAACTCACGTTACGTGACAGGGAGTATCACCCACTAGAAGAATGACCGGACGCGTCCCCTGATGTCTTACACCGCGTCACAAGTGTATAGCTACAACGCCCCAGGCGAAGACTCAGACACACTCAGTAACCAGTACCACATAACAAAGACTAGTTGGGGTCCCACCTGTCGGCGCCGTCCGACGCCCCCAACCTCGTGTGCACACTCAGACCATACGCCCTAGGCCTGTCCTCTAGCTGGTAATTCCCCCTAAGCTCAGACTCGGCTATACGTGGGGGCCCTACGGTAACCAGCCTACTCACCGTCTCTCTTGGGTCAGCCGCTCCACTACTCCCGGGTGGGTCAGTACACGCCTACCGTAAGAAGGCTACGACTAGTGGACGTGTCACAGAACGTGGACACTGAAAACCACGCACGCACCCATTGTGAGTAACACAGAGTAACAGGTGGCACGATGCCACTAGACTCTGGACAACCCACTAGACCTACTAAGCTCAACCGTCTTTGAGTCACAAGACTCAGGGTCGAGACCGTTGCACGAGACAGCTCTGAGCCGTCAATCTGGCCTAGTCCCTAGGTTTGAAATCACGAGGCCGAAGGTCGACCACTGGGTCACAACCGGGTCGATCGGAGACCACACAACGTGAATCCGGCACAGAGAATCACCTGGCGGTCCTACCCTAGGCCGCCACACAGACTCTAGCGGTCCAGCATCAGGCCGCTACAAGGCCTCTAGCGGTCCAACCTTGGTCCGCCAGAAGACGAATCGCACTGGACCTGGCGGTCCTACCCAGACTGCCACACGGCTCTAGCAGCCCAACCCTGGTCCGCCAGAATCCCTCTGGTGGTTGAACCCACGACCGCCAGTGGCGCAAGACTCCCAATCGGTCAAAAACATGTGCTCTGAGGCACGACAATCGAAAACGGAGTAGCGGTCAAAGTCTCGACCGCCACCCAGTCTGGCGGTTTATCGTGCGGTCGCCAGAAGACAGAAACCCCTTCCGAAAAAATAGTAACATGTGGCGCACCCGCCTTGCCGCCAGAGACTCTGGCGGTCTCTGGAAGGACCGCCATACTAGCCCGAGAACGGGCCGGCGGGAAACACCCAAAAATCTAAACCACGCCCCCAAACATCCATGGATGAGGGGGAAAACAAGGGTGAAGCTCCCCTAGGACCCCTAGCATGCATCTAGACCCTCAAAACGTGAAATCGTGGCTTGAAACGGTAGATCCGGCGACCACTCCCCAAAACATGGATTTTCCCAAAAAGGCTCAAATAGACCCTCTCGGCTCACCACGGCCTACGAAACTCACGGGAAAGGAAGAGCACGAGCTGGGGGTCCATCTCCCTACCTCCACCGAAGAAATGACGCGCCGTGGACGCCGATCCATGAAGAAAACACCGCGAAACCCTCGCCGGTTCACGAACTCGCACCCGAGCTTCCACGCGCCACCGGCCCTCGATCCTCGACCCGTTCCTAGTTCCTCGCCTCCCGCCATCGCCGCCTCGCCCTCCTCCGCCCGGGGAGAGGGGGAGAGAAAGAGATGAGAGAGAGTGAGAAAGAGAGAATGGGGAGAGAGAGGTTAAAGCGTTAATATATAGAAAAACTCAAAAATTCCAGAAATTCAAAAAAATATGAAAAATTACCTCCGTGATCCTCGGGAAGAGCACAACGCGTTGGTACTGTCCCGGAGTCAGAGAACGCCACGGTTCACCCTGCACAGAGTTCCGAAGGCACATCAGGGAAAAATACGCGTAAAGCACAAAACACACTCCGAGACCCACGAAAATGATCCGAAAAATATCCAAAAAATTCAGAACATTACACCTTAGGTTACCTTCTCGTTTTCAAGGGGAGCTGTGCTCGCCTCTAGGGAACCCTTGGGTTACCTTCTCATTTTCAAGGGGAGCCGTGCTCGCCTCTAGGAAACCCTTAGGCTAACTTCTCATTTTCAAGGGGAGCCGTGCTCGCCTCTAGGAAACCCTTAGGCTACCTTCGTGAAGTATGACTGGTAATAATTCACTGAAAGAATTTTCTTAGGTTTATAGAGTTCACGTCCTGGGTACCTCTCCCCCCCCCCCCCCCGGGATTGCCAGCCTGTACGCTCCCTTGCCGAGTGCTTCCATTACCCTGTACGGGCCTTCCCAATTTGGCACGAGCTTCCCTACGGCCCCCTTTGGGTCAGACAGGCTTGCTCGCCGTAGTACCAAATCTCCAGGGAAGAAGTGTCATTCTTTGACTCGGGCATTGTAATATTGAGCCAGCTTCTGTTGGTATGCTATGAGCCTCATTTGAGCGCTTGCTCTGTCCTCTTCGAGCAATTCCAAATTTTCTCGCATTGCCTGGTTGTTCCTGGCCTCGTTGAAGTGTCCCACTCGTAACGAGGGGTTGGCTATCTCCACCGATATTACCGCTTCTGCGCCGTATGCTAGATGGAACGGTGTCCCTCCAGTGGCCGATCGAGTAGTGGTACGGTGGGCCCATAGGATGCTCGGGACTGAGTCGACCCATGAGTCGCCTGCTTGGCTTAACCGGGTCTTGATGCCATGGAGAAGTGGCATGTTGTCGTTTTCCACCAGCCCGTTGGCCTCGGGATGTCCTACCGACGTGTAGTTGTTCCAGATCCCCAGCTCAGAGCATTTCTCCTGAAGGCGGCGCTCGCAAATTGCCTGCCGTTGTCGGTTGTAAGAACTCGTGGGATCCCAAACCGACAGATAATACTTCGCAGCATGAACTTCCATGTCGCTTTACTCATAATCTTTCCCAATGGTTCAGCTTCGACCCATTTAGTGAAGTAGTCAATGGCGACTTGAGGAATTTCTTCCTCCCTTGTGTCTCAGGAAAGGGGCCTAGTATGTTCACCCCCCACCGAGCAAATGGGCGAGGCTCCATCAAGGTGTGAAGCTGCACAGCCGGCTGATGATGCCGGTGAGAGAATTTCTGGCATTGCGGGCACCTCCGGACATACTCGAGGCAGTATTGCTGTAAGGTGGGCCACCAGTACCCTTGCCGAATCAGTGTTCGTACGAGTGCTCGCCCCCCTACGTGGCTTCCGCAAAGTCCTTCGTGGACTTCTTGGATGGCCTGGCCGACTTCCGTGGGGAACAAGCACTTTAGCAGGGGAGTCGAAAGGGACCGACAGTATAATCGACCGTTCACTATGGTGAAATGAGCTGCTCGTGCTCGCGTACGTCGGGCTTCAGCGCGGTCGTTCGGGAGTTGTTGCCGTAGGAGGAAATCCAGCAAGGGATCCATCCAGGAAGGTTCGTAGTCGATAGCATTCACTTGGGGCACCGGCTCTTCTATACTTGGCGCTAGTAATTATTTTACTAGAATCGACCTCGAGCCGGAGACCATGGTAGCGGATGCCAGGCGAGACAGGGCGTCTGCTCGGACGTTCTTCTCCCGTGGAATGTGAACCACCTCCAAGTAGGAGAACTCTTTTGCCGCAGCTT
The DNA here is from genome assembly GCA_022559845.1 of Amorphophallus konjac. Lineage (NCBI taxonomy): Eukaryota > Viridiplantae > Streptophyta > Magnoliopsida > Alismatales > Araceae > Amorphophallus > Amorphophallus konjac. The sequence continues at coordinate 188,554,550 of CM040129.1, read as the reverse complement.
TGGCTTTCTCTAGGTATCTGATCATGGAGGGCTCGCGTGCCTCGAATTCTCCTTTGACTTGGTTGGTGATGAGCATGGAGTCATTGTACGCTTGCACGCTGGACACCCTTAAGTGTTTCGCCATGCGTAGTCCAGAGAGGAGTGCCTCATATTCGGTCGCATTATTTGTGGTCGGGAAATTAAAGGGCAGGGCGTACTGGAGTTCTAATCCTTCCGGCGAAAGTAAGACCAATCCTGCGCCGCTACCCGCCGCACAGGATGATCCGTCGACGTATAGTTCCCACGTGGGTGCTAAAGATTGCTCGGGCGAGTCCCCGGTGGGAATGGTGCATTCGGTGATGAAATCGGCAAGGGCCTGAGCCTTGATCGCGGTCCGTGGGTGGAACTTGACGTCGAACTCCCCCAGCTCGATGGCCCATTTGACCAGCCTTCCTGAGGCGCTCGAGTTCTGGAGGATTTGCCAGAGCGGCTGGTCGGTGAGGATGGCAATTGGGTGAGCCAAGAAGTATGGGCGCAGCTTGCGGGCAGTTGTAATGAGGGTTAGGGTGAACTTTTCAGTTCACGAGTATCGAACTCCGGTCCTTGCAATGCTCGGCTAACGTAGTAGATGGGCTTCATGACACCCGCCTCTTCCCGCGCGACTACGGCGCTCATTATGTTTGGCGTGATAGATAGGTACAGGAGCAGCTGTTTTCCCTTCTGCGGTTTGGCAAGGACAGGAGGGATCGCCAGGTAGCGCTTTAGTTCTTCAAACGCCTGCTCGCATTCTTGGTCCCAGTCTATCTGACCTTTCTTCTCCGGTGCTTGATTGGCTTGCTTGACCAGTCGGAAGAAGGGGAGGCACCGCTCGGCGGATCTGGACAAGAACCGGGCAAGGGCGACAACGCGCCCGGTGATGCACTGTACATCCCTTATTCACCCTGGTTGCTTCATCTCTAGCACTACTCGGATCTGGTCGGGAATAGCTTCGATCCCTTGGTGGGTGACGAGGAAGCCAAGGAACTTTCCCGACCATACTCCGAATGCGCATTTGGCTGGGTTAAGTTTCATGTTGTACCTTCTGAGCGTGGTGAAGGTCTCCGCCAAGTCTCATAAGTGTTCGGTGGCCTGGAGGCACTTTACGAGCATGTCGTCGATGTATACCTCCATGTTGCAACCGATCTGCGAGTCGAACATGTGGTTGACGAGGCGCTGGTATGTTGCTCCTGCGTTCTTCAATCCAAACGACATGTGGGTGTAGCAATAGAGGCCGTGGTCGGTGATGAAGGTCGTTTTGTCCTAGTCGAGCTCGTGCATGCTGATTTGATGGTACCCGGAGTAGGCATCCAGGAAGCTCAGCATTTCGTGCCCGGCCGTAGCGTCAACCAGTTGGTCGATCCGTGGCATGGGAAAGCTATCCTTAGGGGTAGCTTTGTTGAGGTCGGTGTAATCCACACACATCCGCCACTTTCCGTTGCTCTTGGGGACCAGGACCACGTTGACTACCCAGTCCGGGTATCTTGTGGGTTTGAGTAGCACGGAACGCAGCTTCTCGCTTACCTGCTCCCTGATGACGGCTTGCCGCTCGGGGTTGCAACGCCTTCGGCACTGTTGGATAGGATCGTGAGCGGGGTCCAACTTATTTGGTGCGTAATGACTTCCGGAGGGATCCCGGGAAGCTCATCTTCAGACCATGTGAACACATCCTGATGGGATGCGAGGAAGCTCGCGTAGGCCTGTTTGTCTTGCTCGGACAGCGTAGCGCCGATCCTCAGTGTTCTGCTCGGATCATCTCCCACTTGGATGAGGTACAAGTCCTCGGCCGGCGTGCTCATGCTCGGACCTAGGTCTTCAGTTCTTGCTTTCTTCTCAGGCGGTACTTCTTCGGGACGTCAATTACGAGTTAAGATGAGGTAGCATCTTCTGGACTCTCTCTGATCTCCTCGAACCTCCCCTATCCCTCGAGGGGTGGGGAATTTCAGCTTCTGATGGTAGGAGGAGGGGACGCCACGAAGCATGCCGAGAATCCCTCGTCTGATGATAGCGTTATACCCGGTTATCGCGCGAACAACTGTGAAATTGACGAGGAAGGTTACCTCTTTTGACGGGTTCCGAACGTGATCGGGAGTGAGATGCGTCCTTCCGGACGGATAGTGGTGCCGGAGAACCCGTACAGTGGTGTGTGTAGGGGCGTGAGTCAAGATACGTCGACACCCATAAGCACGAGACAGCCGTACACGATAACATCCAGTCCGCTTCCATTATCTACTAATATACGACGCACGGTATATTGGTTTATGGTGGCTGAGACCACGAGAGCAACGGAATGGGGAGTAGTGACACCTTCTAGGTCATCTTCTGAGAAGACGATAGGATCTCTCAGATGGCCTGGGGTGGTAGCTCCCGGTCGAGTGTCTTTGCTTCGCTCCACGGTGTGGATGGCCGATGCGTATCACCGTCGCCTGCTCGCGCTATCTCCCCCCGCAGCCGGCCCCCCAGAGATCATCATGATCTCTTTTCCGTTGGGTTGGTTGTCGATTGGCGGGGGCGTCTTCTGTCGCCTTTCCGCGGCTTTGGCGAGGAACTTATCGAGGAGTCCTTTGCGGATCAACTCCTCAATGGCATCCCTTAGGTTGATGCACTCGGCAGTGTCGTGGCTGTGGTCGCGGTGGTAGTGATAGTACTTTTTTTTGCTCCTCGAACTCGGGTCTGACTTCATCCGGGGAGGCCATTTGAAGAATGGCTCCTCGCGGATCTCCATCAGAATCTGGTCGGGTGGGGCCGTCAGGGGTATGTAGTTGCGGTAGTTCCCCCTTTCTCTTTCGGGGCGATCGCGGCGAACTCTGTCGCATCGCTCCCTCTTGCTCCGCTCCTCTCGCGATGAGTCAGCGGATCTCTTTCGATCGGACCGGTCGGTTCCGGTCGCACGGCGTAGGGCCGCGGTGTTTTCCTCGCAACGTGCGTGCTTCTGTGCGAGGGCGAGGAGATCATGAAGGGTCGTGGGGGCCTCCACTCCGAGCGCCCGTCGGAGGATGTGATCTCGTGTCCCTTGGGTGAGTGCAGTGGTCGCGATACCGATATCGAGATGTGGGATGTAGAGCGCCTCCACGCGGAAGTGGGAGACGAAGTCCCACAACGTTTCTTCTTTTCCCTGCCTGAGGGCGAGCAGGGTTACCGCTGACTTGGCCACCTTTCGGCAACCGACGAAGTTCTCCTTGAACAGCTTCTTGAGCTGTTGAAAGGAGGAGACAGTCCCAGCAAGCAGGGACTCGAACCAGGCCCTGGCATTCTCCCAGAGGGTCTTGACGAATGCCAGGCAGTTCACAGTATCCGAGGCCCGATGAAACACCAGGTGGGACTCAAAGTTATGCATGTGATCAGCCGGGTCGGTGGTACCATCGTAGGAGGTGAACGACGGAAATTGGAGCTTTGGCGGGATGGGGGCTTCCATGATCTCCCTAGAGAAGGGAGCATGGAAGTCCATGTCGTCGTCAATCAGGCCACGATTCTTGGCGGCCAAGAGGACGTCGTCCAGGTATCGACTTTGTCCTCTATCTCGTCGAAGCACTAGAGCCGACAATCCATCTCCAGGTTGGAGTGCAGTGGGCTGCGTACCTGATAAGTGTCCATTTCTTATGACAATTCATTGCATGTACACTATTTTATGTGCATATAATTAGGCAATTATGCATATTTCATAGTTAACCTCAACTCCGCATTTAAATTGGAGCTTTCACGTAAATTGATTAATTCGATTATCTTATTTAATAATAAATTAAAGTTGAGAGTCATGAGCATTAATTCTCCATTGCCTAATCATGAGCATTTGAGATTTATGTGCACATTGTGGTAATTTTTATGGACTAAAGTGTAATTATGTGTGTGTAGGACACCGAAGGTAATTACAAAAGAAGCCGGGGGCAAAACTGTCACCACTACTTTGACCAAGTCAAAAGCACATATTTTGATTGGAGAGAAAAGAAATTTTAAAAGTTTGAAATTGAGGAAAAGAAACACATATTTCAGTTGGAGGGAAAATTGAATTCAAAGTTTGAAATAAAGGAGAGACATGATGAGCCTTGAGAAAGGGGGTGCCTAAAGTCCAAGAAAGGGGGTGCCCACCTATTTTTCCTCTTCCCCATGCATCATATTCTACTTAAATCTCAGCCATCCATCTCCTTTTGATGCAATCTTCACCCTTCATCTACCCAACTTTCCCTATAAATAGCCCATGACAAGGAGGAGAAATGGAGTTCTTCTTTTGACATTTTTCTCTCCCTCTCACATCTTTTAGTTCGCCGAGTTCACCCTCTTGCGTCCCTCTTCTCCTCCTACTGTCTTCATGAAAGTTCTTTATTTTTACGTTCTCTACAATTTCTTCTTCTGCATCATCTTCTAATTCCTTCTGGTTTTTAAGCTATTTCATATTTTTCACTGTGCTGTCATGTTCATCTGTGAACCAGTGTTTCTCTCTCTTCTTCCCCTTATTTCTCTCTCTTCTAGTCATTTTCTGCTCTTACTGTCTTCATGAAAGTTCTTTGTTTTTAAGTGTTTTACAACTTTTTCTTCTACACCATATTCTAATTCTTTCTGGTTTTAAATTTATTTCCCGTTTTTAAATTTGTTGTCCTGTGTTTTTACTGTTCATCCAAGGTGCAAGCTTTTGTTATTCCTCCATTTTGAAGCCCTTCTGCTCTTCTTTGCTATCTAAGTTCTTCATCAAAGTTCTTCCCCTCTCCCTCCTCTTCAACTTCTTCTTCTCCAGCATCCCCTAATTCATCTTGGTTTCAAAGTCATTCTCCTCCAAGAGCGGCTTCAACGACGAAGAAGGTGACTTCCTCCCGGCGTAGATGACATCTTCCGTGAGGTGGTTCGTGATCCAAGGCCAAGAGAGGACGGCGCCGTCATCACCATTGCTGCTACCATCTCCAAACTCCAGACTTTTCTTGTTCGTATTACTTTTGTGTTATTTCACTTCATTGTAATCTCGTTGCGTCATTAGTGCAATCTTATTTCACATTTCATGTACTCTTTCTTTTAAGTTAATGAAAGGACTTGTTCTTTTGATCTAGTTCTTGCTATTCTTTCCTCTCTACCCCCTTCTTCTATCTATTCTTTCCACTTCATGCAATTATTTTCTGTAGCATAGGCACATAGTCATAAGTATTTTTAATTAATTGTTAGAATCGTTCTTTGTTTCATCACTTTTCTTCAAGCAATCAAATCGTAAATATTTTCCAAAAGAGTTCAAGGTTTTTAACTTTAAAAATCTCTTCTTCCCTGTGAATTCGACCCGTACTTGGCATAGTACTACGTTCTCTTTTGATCATTTTGTGCGAGTTCGGTTTTAAGATTGTTAGCGCGCGTGTAGTAATGACATACGCTTCCGCGTTATCAATTTTTGGCGCCATTACCGGGGAAGAATGATGAATTTTGATTTAAGAACTTTATTTTCCTTGTGTATATAGTGTACTAATAAAGCTCTCTTTTCTTTTTTTTACAGGTTAAAAACAAAACCTAAAAAATTAGAGGTAAGTTTGTATTTCTTTCTTTCATCTTTTGAGTTTATCATTCATTTTTTTAAAAAAAGAGAGAGAACAAGGGATTGCGCATCAAGTAAGTCTTCAAACCTATTCCTCTCATTTTGTGTCATTTTCTTAATGATTCTTGCATATTGTGGTTAGATAGGTTCACAAAATAATTAAAAAAAAACTCTTCACTTGAACCCAAAAAAAAATCATCATTCCAAGAGTAGAAATCACACTTTCATGCTCTAAGTCATGCATCATTTAGAATAGAAATTTTTTTTTCCTTATTGTTTAACTTTGGTCATTGCATTTTGGAGATTGCGAGGGACAAGGTGAGTTCTTTTCTAAATCACATGCTCATGCATACTTGCATAGAACCCCTTGTTTGAACTTGGTTTGTTGCATATCATTCTAAAATATTCTAAGGGCAACACCCATAAGTAAGATAAGGTGGGGATTTCATCACCCTTCCTTAGCCCACAAACCATAATTTCCTTCACTTTGCATCACCTAGACCCTAAATAAAATTCAATAGACGTTGGCCCTAGGTTCACACTATGGTTCTTGTGTTATTTGGATTTACCCTCTTGTGAAAACCAGTGCCTAAGGCAAGACGGTCGGACGGCAAACGCTTTAAGCGGGCTAGTGGTTTGTAATTAAGTCTCTACGAAAGTAGGGGGAGCCTCCCACTACCCCACCCCTTACTTGGCCGGTGGAAATATTGAGGGTGAACTCAAGTTGCACTTTAGCCATTTTGTGAAACCTAATTTGTAAGTCTAAGTCACATCTAGGTCATTAGGTAATTTGTGTGACAACTTGTTTGTGTTTGCATAAAAAAATAGAAAAAAATAAAAATAAAAAATCCTCATCTTTTCTCTCTTCGTCCTAGTTTGTGTCAAAACCAAAAATATATATATATAAATCATCATTAAAAAAATCTCTCTCATCTCTCTTCGTCCTAGTTTATGCAAAGAAGAAGATCACAACATCCAAACATACTAGGACCAATTCAGGAAATAGAGAGAGTCTTGTATCCAAGAGACGATCTCCAAGAAGATCTTATGGCCGAAAATCAAGGATCTCATCACCAAAATCTTATGGTCGGAAATCCCAATCCTCCAAAGCAAATGAAGGATTATTTTATTTCCAACCAATATCAACCTCCATCTTGCATTTACATTCCTCAAAATCAAGCTATCCATTATAAGATCAAGTCAACCACAATTCAAATGCTCCCCTCATTTTATGGAAATACCAATGAGGACCCCTACAAGCACATTGATGAATTTTTAGAAATTTGTTCCACGGTAAAAATTCAAAATTTCTCGGATGATGCCCTTAGATTGACCCTCTTTCCATTCTCTCTTAAGGATAAGGCTAAATATTGGTTAGGCACTATAGGGAAGCCAATGAGAACTTGGGCCGAGATGCAACAAGAATTTTTGAAGAAGTTCTACCCTATAGGCCGCACCAATACCATGAGAAGGGCAATCACGGGTTTTACCCAAACTCCAGGGGAACAAATGCGTGTGTCATGGGAAAGACTCAAGGAATTGCTTAGGAAGTGTCCTCACCATGGGTTGTCCAAATGGCAAATAGTCCAAGCTTTTTATGAGGGTCTATCCGATCAATTTAGACAAATGGTAGATGCATTATGTAACTCTGCCATGGCCGGTCCCAAGCCCGGATGAGAAAAGAGGAGGGTTTGTGTTAGGTCGACAGCCAGCAGTAAAATTTTGTCACATCTCCAACATGAATTCTGATCCAAATACATTATGTACTAATGCTAGGGCGTTCCCCGTAAGCGACGCGTTACATCGGAACCCGGATGGAATGACAAGTGAGCAAGGGCTGGCTAGGGCGTTCCCCGTAAGCGACGCGTTACATCGGAACTCGGATGGAATGACAAGTGAGCAAGGGCTAGCTAGGGCGTTCCCCATAAGCGACGCGCCGCAATGGTGCCCGATTGCGGTGTCAAATAGGTAAGGGTTCTCGTGTGGGGTTGGACGCACACGGGTAAAGAAGCAAGTTCAAAAACATAGGATCCATCTAGCTACTTGGAATGTAGGAACTTTAACATGTAAGGGTTTAGAATTAGTTAAGTTAATGAAGGACAGGAGGGTTAACATAGCTTGCTTACAAGAAACTAGGTGGAAAGGACATAAAGCTAAAGACATTGATGGATATAAAATTTGGTATACGGGTAATAATAACTCTAGAAATGGTGTTGCTTTAATAAAAGATAAAAACTTAAAAGACAGAGTTGTGGAAGTAAATAGATTGGGGAATAGACTAATGTTAATTAAACTTATCTTAGGTGAGGATATTTTGAATATAATTAGTGCATATGCACCTCAAGTAGGATTAGAAGATAGCATTAAAAAGTAATTTTGGGAGGCTATTGATAGTTTGATCCAAAATATCCCTAGTGAAGAGAGAATCTTTATTGGAGGGGATCTTAATGGTCATGTGGGTATAGATAATAGAGGCTATGAGAGGATTCGTGGAGGGTTTAGTTTTGGCAATAGAAATGATATGGGTAACACTATTCTTGATTTTGCTGTGGCCTATGATCTAGTAATTACTAATACCTTCTTTAAGAAGAGGGATGAACACTTAATAACATACAAGAGTGGAACACATATAAGTCAAATTGACTATTTTCTCATTAGGAATGTCGATAGAGTCTTATGTAAAGATTGTAAAGTTATTCCTGGTGAGAGTCTAGCCCCTCAACATAGGTTGTTAGTAATGGATGTCACTATCCCTAAATTTAAAAGAAAGATCATTATAAATAATTATTCTAAAATTAAATGGTGGAATTTAAAAGGTAAAAGTTTATAAATATTTAAAAATATCTATTAAAAGAAAATATTTAGAATTTAGAACAAGAAACTAATGTAATGTGGAATAATGTTACAAATTGTATAACGATGGTTGCAAAACAACTCTTAGGTGAATCTAAAGGTAAAAAGAATTTAGACAAAGAGACTTGGTGGTGGGGTGAGGAAATCCAAAATACCATTAGAGTAAAAAAGGAATGCTTTAAAATTTGGCAAACTAACAAAAATGATCAAACCCTAGAAGCCTATAAAATCGCTAAAAAGAGAGCTAAGAAAATAGTTAGCGAAGCTAAATCAAAGGCATTTGAAGATTTATATAATAAATTGGGAACCCGAGAGGGTGAAAAGGACATATTTAAACTTGCTAAATTAAGAGAAATGAAAACTAGAGATTTAGATCATGTTCGGTGCATTAAAGGTGAAGATCAAAGGGTTTTAACTAAGGATCTTGAGATTAAAGGGAGGTGACATAACTATTTTCAGAAGTTACTTAATGGAGATTCCGTCAATGATTTATCTCTAGAAGGTACCCAAGAGTCCACAATATTTGATAAATATCAATATTTCAGGCGTATTAAGATGTCAGAAGTGGAGGATGCTTTAAGGAAAATGAAAGTGGGCAAGGCCTTAGGATTAGATGGCTTACCTATTGAAGTATGGAAAGGCCTAGGAGATATTGGTATTCAGTGGCTAACTAAATTTTTTAATAAAATTTTAAAGGAACGGAGAATGCTAGAAGTTTGGAGAAAAAGTGTTGTAGTTCCTTTCTATAAAAACAAAGGAGATATTCAAAGTTGTAATAATTATCGTGGAATTAAGCTTATGAGTCATACTATGAAACTTTGGGAAAGAGTAATTGAAAAACGCCTCCGATGTATGACTACTGTATCGGAAAATCAGTTTGGTTTTATGTCAAATAGATCTACTACAGAAGCTATTTTCTTACTACGGCAGCTAATGGAGAAGTATAGAGAGATGAGAAAATATTTGTATATAGTTTTTCTTGATTTAGAGAAGGCGTACCATCGAGTACCGAGAGAATTGATTTGGTGGACATTAAGAAAGAAAGGAATCTCTCAAGGATATGTTGATTTGATTAAAGATATGTACGGCAGTGCTATTACTAGTGTTCGAACTATTGCTGGGGAGACTAGTGAATTTCCCGTTTCTATAGGTTTGCATCAAGGTTCTGCACTAAGTCCGTATCTCTTTGCCTTAGTTATGGATGAAGTAACTAAATAATTACATGAGGATATCCCTTGGTGTATGCTATTTGCAGACGATATTGTTTTAATTGATGAGAGTATTGATGCTCTAAATGCTAAGTTAGAGCGTTGGAGACTTGCCTTGGAGTCTAAAGGTTTTAAAATTAGTAGGAGTAAGTCAGAGTTTATGCACTGTAATTTTAGTAATGAGAGAGTGGTTCAAGAAGACATGGTTCTAATTGATGGACATAACATTCCGAAGAGTAGTAGCATTCGATATTTAGGGTCTATCATACAAGAGAATGGGGATATTTATGATGACGTTACGCATAGGATTAAGGCAGGCTGGTTAAGATGGAGAAGTGCATCAGGTGTCCTTTGTGATCGTCGTATGCCTGTGAAACTCAAAGGGAGGTTTTATAGAACGGCTGTGAGACCTGCTTTGTTATATGGTACCGAGTGTTGGGCAGTACGAAATGAACACATCCACAAAATGTGTGTAGCAGAGATGAGGATGTTGAGATGGATGTGTGGCAAGACTAAGAAAGACAAGATTAGGAATGAGCGCATCCGTAAGGACTTAGGGATAGCTCCAATTGATAGCAAAATGAGAGAAAATAGACTCAGGTGATTTGGACATGTGTTTCGTCGCCCTAACTCAGCGCCGGTTAAAAGATGTGATCAAATCTTAGTGGATGCTAGTAAAAGAGCTCGAGGAAGACCTAAAATGAGATGGTGCGATGTTATTAGGAAGGATATTAGTTCCTTCAGTTTAAATATGAATATTGCACTTGATAGAAATCTTTGGTGGAACAGTATTCATGTAGCCGACCCCAATTAATTGGGATAAGGCTCTGATGATGATGATGATGATGTAGATGCATCATGTGGAGGGGCATTCATGAGCAAAAGTGAGGATGAGGCGTATGATTATTTCGAAATGCTTAGTGAGAATTCTATCAATCATGCTTCTTTATCATCCTATGAGAGATCCATTGGGCCCTCAAGTGGGTCGGATTATATGAGGTCAAGGCCCGGGGTGATTTTGAACCAAGATTGGACATAAGTCTCATCACTAAAAAGTTGGATAAAGTAGAGAGTCTGACTCAAAAGTTAGATCAACTCTTGACTTTGAAAGACCCGTCTTGCCAACCATCATCACATTCCTACTCTGGTCAATCTGTCACTCCACATGAGGTATGCACTCTATGTGCAAGCCCATCCCATCACATCACGGAGTGTCCAACTACGGCTCAATTACCCCCTGCCATCCAGGAGTAAGTCTTTGCAGCTCAAGGATTCTCTAAGCCCAATAATGACCCGTTTTCAAACACATACAATCCGGGCTGGAGGAATCACCCGAACTTTTCTTGGAAATCCCTACAAGCTCTACCTCAAGCAACCAACCCCTCTATTCATCAAGCCCAAAAGCAACCCATGCAAAGTCAATTTCAAACCCAACCCAACACTTTCAATCCATTTGGTAGAGGTTCACAAGCTCAATTCCTTCCTATAGGCTATACACATTTTCAATCTAATCAAGGCCAACCCACTTACCAACCTCCGCCTCAATCCAACTTTGAAGATAAATTCAATCAACTCCAACAAATCATCTTGAATCAACAATAATTCATTTCCAAGTTGGAAAGTCAAATAGGACAATTGGCGGAAGCTACAATGAGAAGAGAAGTGGGTCAACTTCCAAGTCAACCCGTGGCCAACCCAAGAAACCAACCCCCGGGTTTTCCTCCACAACCGGGCCTCCTACCTCAACCCATCCCACAAGCCCAACCTAAAGGCCCACAATTTGAAAATGTCAATGCTATTTCAACTTTGAGGAGTGGGAAGGTGTTAGATGACCCATACAAGGATGGAAAGGAGTTACAAAATTCATAGAAAAGAATCAAGATAATAAGGATGCAAGCAAGGAGGATTGCACTCAAGATAAGTTGGGGGGAGATCCTAAAGGGAAAGGAAAGGACCATGAAGATCTAAATTTTTATCAACCCAAGGTCCCCTTTCCTAATGCCCTAGAACCCAAGCCCACTAAGACCATGCTGGCCCAAAATGAGGAATTCATGGAGCTCTTTTCACAAGTTCACATCAATATTCCACTCCTAGATGCCATAAAACATGTTCCGACCTACGCCAAATTTCTCAAAGAGCTTTACACTCCAAGAAGTGGGCCCAAGTCGACCCCTAAGAAAATTTGGCTCTCCGAGGATGTTAGTGCAGTCTTGATGAACAATCTCCCTAGAAAGTTGAAGGATCATGGTACTCCCCTCATCTCATGTGACATAGGTGGTGTAACCTTTGACCGTGCCCTCCTCGACTTAGGAGCTAGTGTCAACCTTTTACCCACCTCTATTTATGAGCAATTTGATATAGGGGAACTCAAGCCAACCCCCGTCATTCTCTAACTGGCCGATCGCTCAGTTAAGACCCCTCGAGGTTTGATAGAGGATGTGATTGTGAAAGTCCATGATTGCTACTTCCCCATTGATTTCTTCATTCTTGACATGGCCTCCTCCTCGGAGCTAAGTCACACCCCAATCATCCTAGGCCACACATTCCTTACTACTGCGAAAGCTAACATCAATTGTGCTACGGGGACGATGAACATCTCATTCGGAAGATAAAAAGTTTCTCTCAATGTGTTCAAAGCCTCCCAATATTTGGACCTAGATGAAGAATGCCACTTCATAGGCATCTACGATGAATTTATTGAGAATGAACTGGGCATGGGTCAAATAAGAGAGGTCAATGCTCTTCAAGATTCCCCTCATCATAGTAGCATTTGGCATAAGGTTGAAGCACTTCCAGCTTTGCAAGATGAACCAGCCCTTCCATCACTTGAAAGTCCTCCTAAACTTGAGCTTAAGCCCCTTCCGGACTCCCTTAAATATGTATTCCTAGGCCCCGATCAAACCCTTCCTGTTATCTTAGCTTCCAATCTTACCCCTACCCAAGAAACACTTCTCCTAGAAGTCCTTAGGACTCACAAGGGTGCCATAGGTTGGACAGTGGCCGATCTTAAGGGGATAAGTTTGTTTATTTACATGCATCACATTTACATAGAGGACAACGTCAAACCTAGTCGAGAAATGCAAAGGAGGTTGAACCCGAACATGAAGGAGGTGGTGAAGAAGGAGGTTGTCAAATGACTCGATGCGGGAATTATTTATCCCATATCGGATAGCCAATGGGTGAGTCTCACTCAAGTGGTTCCTGAGAAATCGGGACTCACCGTGGTCCAAAATGAACAAGGAGAAGATATGCCCACTAGGCCCACCACGGGATGGAGAGTGTGCATCGATTATAGGAAACTCAATGCCATGACCAAAAAGGACCATTTCCACTCCCCTTTATTGACCAAACTCTAGAGAAATTAGCGGGTCAAAGATATTTTTATTTCCTAGATGGATATTCTTGGTACAATCAAGTGGTCATTTATCCGGAAGACCAAGAGAAGACCACATTCACTTGTCCATATGGAACATTTGCCTTTCGGAGAATGCCATTCGGTCTTTGCAACGCACCGGCCACTTTTCAAAGGTGCATGATGGCCATTTTCTCTGATATGGTAGGAGAATTCTTGGAGATCTTTATGGATGATTTTTCTGTATTTGGGGAGTCATTTAAAAACTGCTTGGAAAATTTGAAGAAAGTGCTTGCGAGATGTATTGAAACCAACCTTGTTCTTAGTTGGGAAAAGAGTCACTTCATGGTTCAAGAGGGCATAGTTTTAGGCCATATTGTGTCCGAACGGGGTATAGAGGTGGATAAAGCCAAGATCGACCTTATTTCTAATCTCCCTCCTTCGACCTCTGTGAGGCAAATTCGTTCATTCCTCGGCCATGCCGGTTTTTACCGCCGGTTCATAAGTAACTTTTCTAAGATTGCTCGCCCGTTAACTCTTCTCTTGGCCAAAGACACTCCATTCCATTTAGATGATGCCTGTCTTGAGGCTTTCAATACTCTTAAAGAGGCTTTGACCAAGGCACCAATTCTCCAATCTCCTAATTGGTCTTTACCTTTTGAAATCATGTGTGATGCCTTTGACTATGCTATCGGGGCAGTTCTAGGCCAAAGAATTGACAAGTGTCCGGTGGTGATATATTATGCGAGTCGCACCCTCGCCGATGCTCAGCTTAACTACACCACCACGGAAAAGGAGCTGTTAGCTGTTGTCTTTGCCCTTGAAAAGTTTCGATCATATCTCTTAGGGGAAAAAGTCATTGTGTACTCTGATCACTCAGCTCTCAAATATTTATTCTCTAAGAAGGATGTCAAACCTAGACTCATTAGGTGGATCCTCCTACTTCAAGAATTTGATCTTGAGATCCGAGACAAAAAAGGTTCTGAGAATAAAGTTACCGATCATCTTTCTCGGATTCTCACAACTAATAATGCTCCTTTGCAAGATTCATTTCCAGATGAACATCTCTTGTCCATCACCCATAGTCAACTCCCATGGTTCGCAGACATTGTCAACTACTTAGCTGTGTGACAAATTCCTAATGGGTGGTCTAAACATGAAAAAGAACATTTCTTTGCCAAAATCAAACACTATTTCTGGGAAGATCCTGAATTGTTCCAAGTCCAGATCAAATAATTAGGAGATGTGTCCCCGAGGAAGAACAACAAAGCGCCCTGAATTTTTGTCACACTCTAGCTTGTGGGGAACACTTCGCGCGAAAGAAAACAGTCGCCAAAGTGTTGCAAAGTGGATTCTTCTGGCCCACTCTCTTCAAAGACGCCTATGAATTTAGCCAGACTTGTCTTAGGTGTCAAGCCATTGGAAACATGAGCAAACGCGATATGATGCCACTCAACCCCATTCTAGTAGTCGAAATCTTTAATGTTTGGGGAATTGATTTTATGGGGCCCTTTCCGCCATCATTCAGACATGAGTACATTCTTGTGGCAGTCTACTATGTGTCTAAATGGATTGAAGCCATTGCCACCCGGACTAATGATCACAAAGTTGTCATGAAGTTTGTCCGAAAGAATATATTTTCAAGGTTCGGGTGTCCGAGGGCGATCATTAGTGATGGAGGTTCTCATTTCACTCATGCCCAATTTCGAGCTCTTCTCGGGAAATATGGGATCACTCATAAGATTGTCACCCCCTATCACCCCCAGACAAGTGGCCAAGTGGAGACATCCAATAGGGAGATCAAAAATATCCTACAGAAATCTATTAGGCCCGATAGGAAGGATTGGTCCGAAAGATTGGATGACGCTCTTTGGGTCTATCGGACAGCATACAAAACTATCATTGGAATGTCTCCATATAGGTTATTCTTTGGAAAAGCTTGTCACTTACCCGTTGAGCTTGAGCATAGGGCCTATTGGGCTATTAAACAGTTCAATTTTGACTTGGCCCAAGTCAGATCTCATAGGGCCCTACAACTAAATGAGTTGGAGGAGTTGAGGAATGAAGCCTATGAAAATGCCAAGATTTACAAAGCCAAGACCAAAACTTTCCATTATAAACACATTGTGAGAAAATCATTTCAACCTGATCAAAAAGTTTGGCTCTTTAATTCAAGGTTGCACTTATTCCCCGGAAAATTAAAGTCTAGATGGGATGGACCATTTGTTGTGCTCAAAGCCTTTGATTATGGTGCTGTTAAAATTCTAGATCCTAAAAATGGTCAAATTTTCACTGTCAATGGTCAGCGTCTCAAACTCTACTTGGAAAACACACAACTTCCATCAAAGGAATCAATCCCACTGAGTGGCCCATGATAAATACAAGAATGTCGTCTGGCTGAAGACGTTAAACTTAGTGCTTGTTGGGAGGCAACTCAACTATTTCTCTTCAAAAATCTAGTGAGTCATTTTCATTTGTGTTTGTAAGAGCTGGAAGAAGTCGTTCGGAAAACTACCTACCAAAATAGCCACGTCTGCACACCCCAGGTTGTACCTTTCCTTTCCAAACATTCATGTATGTATTGTCCTGTTCATATATTCTACATGCCATTGAGGACAATATCATTCAAGTTGGGGGGGAGAGAAAAATTTTCATGATGCATATAATACAACCTGATAGGAGTTCCGTCTTGCATGTCATCGTTACATGAAAGAAGAAAGATGTAAGCCACATTTTGAGTTTCATGATTCATGCTTAAATTAAAAGTAATTCTGGAATAGAAAAGACTAGGGAAAAGGATGATGAGAAATTTAGTCAATCTAGCAATGAAAAACTGATATAAAAATCCCTTTAAAGTTCATGTGTACTTTAGAAGAAAAAAAAGAAAGAAAGAAAAAGAAATTCACATTGCACACTAATGAAACAAGCAAGACAAGCCCCTGCCATTTTAGGTATGATGTCTGATATTCTACACCTCTTAAGAAAAGAGATCTTTTTACAAAGCTTTCTGTCAAATTATCCATCAAATAAGTGCAATGGCATTATGAAAAAAAAAGATAGAAAAAGAAAAAAAAACATCATGAAAAATGCCCCTAATCTTAGTAACCGGACCTACTTCACCTAAGACGTGTTGAGGTTCGCGTAAAACGGAAAAGGGAACCTGGATCTGCAAAATTGGGCATACTTCTCCTAAGGCAAGAGTCGAGGTTCACGTTGAACAGTGAAGGGTAGTGCAACATCATGTGTGGTATAAAAGATCCCAAAGGGACAAAATAATAAGGTAGACAAAAAGCTAATATACTTAATGCTATGATCTAAGAGGTGCAGGGTTGAAAGACATTTGCTTGGAATAGCGAATGGGGGATGCAATTGTCTAAGCTGTGGATTTAGTAGTTACACATGCACAAGTGCTATTGAGCTTTAATTTGAATTCGTAATCATGTACTATTAAGTTCCTACATAAGGTTAGTGTGTATTAATGATTCCAGATTCCTAATCTTTGGTTGATTCTATGAAGGAATAACTGGATATGAGAGCATGAATTTTGTAAACTCTTGTTAGTCCTAAAATTTAATTTATTGGTATTGCTAAGGGACTAGCAATGAGTAAGTTAGGGGGTGTGATAAGTGTCCATTTCTTATGACAATTCATTGCATGTACACCATTTTATGTGCATATAATTAGGCAATTATGCATATTTCATAATTAACCTCAACTCCGCATTTAAATTGGAGCTTTCACGTAAATTGATTAATTCGATTATCTTATTTAATAATAAATTAAAGTTGAGGGTCATGAGCATTAATTCTTCATTGCCTAATCATGAGCATTTGAGATTTATGTGCACATTGTGGTAATTTTTATGGACTAAAGTGTAATTATGTGTGTGTAGGGCACCGAAGGTAATTACAAAAGAAGCCGGGGGTAAAACTGTCACCACTACTTTGACCAAGTCAAAAGTACATATTTTGATTGGAAGGAAAATAAATTTTAAAAATTTGAAATTGAGGAAAAGAAATACATATTTCGGTTGGAGGGAAAATTGAATTCAAAGTTTGAAATAAAGGAGAGACATGATGAGCCTTGGGAAAGGGGGTGCCTAAAGTCCAAGAAAGGGGGTGCCCACCTACTTTTCCTCTTTCCCATGCATCATATTCCACTTAAATCTCAGTCATCCATCTCCTTTTGATGCAATCTTCACCCTTCATCTACCCAACTTTCCCTATAAATAGCCCATGACAATGAGGAGAAATGGAGTTCTTCTTTTGGCATTTTTCTCTCCCTCTCACATCTTTTAGTTCGCCGCGTTCACCCTCTTCTCCTCCTGCTATCTTCATGAAAGTTCTTTATTTTTATGTTCTCTACAACTTCTTCTTCTGCATCATCTTCTAATTACTTCTGATTTTTAAGCTATTTCGTATTTTTCACTGTGCTGTCCTGTTCATCTGCGAACCAGTGTTTCTCTCTGTTCTTCCCCTTATTTCTCTCTCTTCTAGTCATTTTCTGCTCTTACTGTCTTCATGAAAGTTCTTTGTTTTTAAGTGTTTTACAACTTTTTCTTCTACACCATCTTCTAATTTTTTCTGGTTTTGAAGTTATTTCCCTTTTTTTAACTTACTGTCCTGTGTTGTTACTGTTCATCCGAGGTGCAAGCTTTTGTTATTCCTCCATTTTGAAGCCCTTCTGCTCTTCTTTGCTATCTAAGTTCTTCATCAAAGTTCTTCCCCTCTCCCTCCTATTCAACTTCTTATTCTTCAGCATCCCCTAATTCATCTTGGTTTCAAAGTCATTCTCCTCCAAGAGCGGCTTCAATGACGAAGGTGACTTCCTCCCGGCGTAGACGACATCTTCCGCGAGGTGGTTCGTGATCCAAGGCCAAGAGAGGACGGCGCCGTCATCACCATTGCTGCTACCATCTCCAAACTCCAGACTTTTCTTGTTCTTATTGTTTTTATGTTATTTCACTTCATTGTAATCTCGTTGCGTCATTAGTGTAATTTTATTTCACATTTCATGTACTCTTTCTTTTAAGTTAATGAAAGGACTTGTTCTTTTGATCTGGTTCTTGTTATTCTTCCCTCTCTACCCTCTTCTTCTATCCCTTCTTTTCACTTCATGCAATTATTTTCTGTAGCATAGGCACATAGTCATAAGTATTTTTAATTAATTGTTAGAATCATTCTTTGTTTCATCACTTTTCTTCAAGTAATCAAATCGTAAATATTTTCCAAATGAGTTCAAGGTTTTTAACTTTAAAAATCTCTTCTTCCCTGTGGATTCGACCCGTACTTACCATAATACTACGTTCTCTTTTGATCATTTTGTGAGAGTTTGATTTTAAGATTGTTAGCGCGCGTGTAGTAACGACATATGCTTCCGCGTTATCAGTACCCTCGACGGGGGCTGGCTGCGCGACCGTCAGGTCCTCGCGATCGAGGCATGGGAGGCCTTTCGCACTCGGCGAGGGTTCTCACCAGTTTGGCCTCTCTCGTCCTCCCGCTGGTTCCGCAGTTCCTGACAGAACTCTGTCAGGGCTCGGATCTGCTGGCGGATTTCGTCTAGGTCACCCGGGGTGATTTCGCGTCGGGGCTGAGTGGAGGAAGCTTCCTGTGACTCCCGGCGAGAGTTGGGTCCCTGATGGGAACCGCGCCCCCAGTTGCTAGCGTTGTGGAGGCTTCCACGGGATGCCATAGCCTTTTGCTCGTGTTCCCACAAACGGCACCAAGAAGTGTAGAGGCAGGAAAATGGTTCATATGCCACGTACCACCTTCTCTATTTATTTGTTGGGGAAGTTATCTTGCACCCGTGGAGGCCTACAAACACCAGAAGCCATAAAGGCGTCAGAAGGAGTCCCGGGTGTTACCCCAGGGGATAACCCTCCGATGCTTAAGTCAGCAACGGATTAATGAGAAATAGAGAAGAACGAGGGAGAGAGAGAGAGAGAAGGGAATCATAGTCAAGAGCTGAAGGGACGTGTAGATCCTCAAAACGAGTGCTCGCCGCTCCCAGTGTTCACTAGGTGAGTGCTCGTTGGGTGGTAATGTAACGACCCGAGAATCCGATTACCGGGAAGGCCCGATAACCCGAGACTCGCACCGCCACCCACGAGCCCGAAGACTCGGAAGGGTTAAAAGGATGGTGTGGAGACTACACAAGTATCACAAATAATTGCAGAAAATTAAACAGTTATAATAGAATAACATTTTACATGGTCCACAACAGAAAATAACACAATAACAATAGTCCACGACTAGTACAGTGACAAGAAAGGAAAGTACAGCTACACGGGGCATCCCCCGGCTCTGACCTCCGGCACTACCGCTGGGCACCCGCACCACGCTGCGCTCCTGACGCGCTCCCCGAAGGTGGCGCCTCACCTGAAACACGGTGAAAACACGCAGGGAATGAGTCTCGGAACAAGACTCAGTAGGGATCACTCGAACCCTACCTCGAAAAACGAGAAACCACTACTCTAGCGGTAGAAAAGTATCTCGGAAAGGAAAGCCCTGTACTCTACAGAACTAGACCCTAACGGCACGTAAACCGAGACACGTGCCACGGTACGAGGAAACTGAAACTCAACGGTTGAACCGTCAAAAACCCGAAGGTCGGAAACACACGACTGACAGTCTGACACTCCGTACTCGACAGGAGTACCACCCACTAGAAGCACAGCCGGTAGCGTCCCCTGGCGTCTTACACCGCACCGCAGGTGCACCGCCTGACATGGTAGATCCTACCCGAGACGCAAACACCGTACAAGTAACCACAAACAAGTAACTAGTTGGGGTCACGCCCGTCGACGTGGGTCCAACCGCCCCCAACCACGTGTGCACACACAGACCTTGCGTCACTAGGTCTGGTCCTCTGACCGGTTTTCCCCCGTAGCCGGACTCTGGCTACCGACGAGGGGCCTACGGTAACCGGTCCACAAACCGTCTCGAAAGGTGGGTGCCCGTACACCACTCCCAGGTGAGACCAGCACCGCACACTGGTGGGCTACGACTAGTGGAGGGTCGCTAAAGGAGTAGACTCTCGAGTCACGGAAAACAACACCCAAGCCCGACAACGTGTGGGAATCACCCCACGCACCAGTCCCGTCACACGGAGACCACGGTCGGAGAAAAGCGAGGTTGCCACCCTCATGGGGCAACACAGGAAGTGGCGGTCTACCCTCAGACCGTCACTGCCAAATGGCGGTCCACTCTAGGGCCGTCACTTGGAAATAGCGGTCTAAGGCGGACCGTCACACGGCCAGGGGGTAGGGGGAAGCGACGCGCCTACCCTAGTGCGTCGCTTGGAAGCGGCGCACCTAGGCCAGGGCGTCACATGGCACCCCACACCCACGAAAACCACAGGGAAAGTAACGCGCTTACCCTGGCGCGTCGCTTGCAAGCAACGCGTCGGGCTCAGTGCGTTACTCGCATGTGACGCGCCTAGACCAGCGCGTCACATGGCCCTCACGCTCGGGATGGAAAGGGAAGTGACGCGCCTGCCCCAGCGCGTCGCTTGGCCCATCCACATGGGGGACAACAGGAAGTAACGCTCCTGCCCCAGTGCGTTACACGCGTGTAACGCGCCTATCTCGGTGCGTTACATGGCCTGACCCCCAACGGTCAAAACCCAACGGTCGAAAGCATGTGACGGCCCAGCCCAGGGCCGTCACTAGCAAACGGCGGCCAGTCGCAGGACCGTTACAGCCCTCGACCCCAAAGGCCAACACCCAGGGAAGTAACGCACCCCTCTAGGGGCGTTACAAGCATGTGACGGTCACTGGAGTGACCGTCGCTTGCCCCAGAGCACGCTACGGCGGGAGAACCCCAAAAACACCAACCACGCCCCCGTACCTCCACCGGAGAGGGGGAAAACAAGGGGGAAGACCCCTGGGGACCCCTAGCATGCATCTAAGCCACCAAAACATAGAATCATGGGCTAAAACCATAGATCGGGCGGCTCACCCCAAAACATGGAAAAACCCCAAAAACGCCCAAACATGCCTCTCTCGGCCTCCCCGCGGCCTACAAACCACGGAAAAGAACGGCGAAGAGCTAGGGAACGTCACCCTACCTCAATGGAGCGAATGCTCCGCCGGATCGTCCACGAATCGCGAAGAACGCTTGAAAACCCTCGTTCTTCCTTAAGCTTCCCACGCTTGCCGCACGCCCCCACGACCGCCTCGCCGCCGCCCACGTCGCCGCGCCGTCGCCCCGCCGCCGTCTGCAGCCGAAGGGGAGCTCGCCGTGGCCAACCGGGAGGAAGAGAGGGAGAGGGAGGGAGACACGGTGGAGGAGGAAGGAGGAAGAAGAAGATGGTGGGGGGAGAGAGAAAAGAAAAAGGGTTTTATAGAAAAACCCGGAAAATCCGTAAAATTCCAAAAAATAGGAAATCACACCCCCGCGATCCTCGGAACGCACCGATCGCAACGGTACCACTCGTGTCCGTGTGAACAGCCCGGTTCACCCGCAACGAGCGTCCGAAGAGAAAAGCCGAAACACACACCGGGAATCGGAAAACACACGCGGAAAAGCCGCGGAACGCCTCCGGGCCTCCGAAACAACTCCGGATCGCGCCGACCCGAACACGAAAAATGTCCGAAACGAAATTTCGGACACAACGGAGCCGGACACTCCGAAAACCAGATCCGGGACCCACGAAGAAGGATCCGAAAGGTCCGGGATATTACAGCCCTCCCCCCTTAAGGAATTTCGTCCTCGAAATTGAGAACAACCCAAGGGGAAAGAAGAGGAAGACTCACTCAAACAGGTACGGGAACTGCTGACGCATCTCGTCCTCACGTTCCCACGAAGCCTCACCACCAGAGTGTCGTTGCCACACGACCTTCACCAAGGGAATAACCTTGTTCCGCAGGCGCTGCTCTCGCCTATCCTCCACGCGGATCGGAAACTCTGGGAGAGAAAGATCTGGAGTCACCTCAGGCCAAACGGAAAACTCGAGCACATGAGAGTCATCGGGCATATACTTCCGCAACATAGAGACGTGGAACACGTCATGCACCGACGCCAACTCAGAGGGTAACTGTAACCGGTAAGCAACCTCACCGATGCGCCCCACAATCGCGAAAGGACCAATATAGTGGGGACTCAGCTTCCCACGCCGTCCAAACCGCGTCACCCCCTTCATCGGAGAAACTCTCAAGAACACATGATCGCCCACGGCGAACTCGAGGGGCTGCCGCCTACGGTCAGCATAGCTCTTTTGCCGACTCTGGGCCGCCAACATGTTCTGACGAACCAGGTGCACAACATCCATACATTGCTGCACCAATTCCGGTCCCGTCAAAACACGCTCACCCACCTCAAACCAATCGAGTGGAGTCCGACAAGGACGCCCATACAGAGCCTCATAGGGAGCCATGCCGATGCTCGAATGAAAGCTGTTGTTATAGGCAAACTCCACCAACGGTAGGTGATGAATCCAACTCCCCTGCCACTCCAGGCAGCAGGATCTCAGCATGTCCTCCAAAGTCTGAATGGTCCTCTCAGACTGACCATCCGACTGTGGATGATACGCCGAGCTAAATGCCAACTCCGTGCTAAGAGCTCGCTGGAAACTCCTCCAGAATCCAGAAGTGAAGCGCGGATCCCGATCCGACACGATCGAAATGGGAACCCCATGCAACGGAACGATCCGCTCCACATAAAGACGAGCCAACTTAGGCACGCTCCAGCTGACCTTGACCGGTAGCAACCGCGTCACCTTCGTCAGCCGATCCACCAGCAACCAAATACTGTCCTGCCCAGTCGGGGTTCTGGGCAACCCCACCACAAAATCCGTGGTCACATGGTCCCACTTCCAAGCAGGAACATCCAAGGGCTGGAGAGTACCGCCTGGTCGCTGATGCTCCGCCTTCACTTGCTGACAGATCAGGCACCTGGCCACAAACTCGGCCACATCTCTCTTCATGCCAGGCCACCAGAACTGCCTCCGCATGTTCCGATACATCTTCGTCGCACCCGGGTGCACAGTGTACCTGCTCCCATGAGCCTCGCGTAACACCGCACGACGAACCTGCTCCTCCCCTGGGACGTACAGCCTGCCACGAAACCTCGCAGCACCGTCCTCGCCAAGCTCCACATCAGCTATCGCCAAAATCCGGGGCAACTCAGGGTCCGCATGCTGAGCCTCTGTCACCTGACGACGGATAGCAGGAGTGACAGTCAGACTCGCAAGCACTGCCAACCCTGGCTCCTGGGGAATCTTGAGCCTGAAAGATACTTCGGGCACCTGTTCCCAGAGCCTCCACTTCCTCAACATCAAGGCACTGATCACGACCTTCCGACTCAAGGCATCGGCGACGACATTCATCCTGCCCGGCTGATAAGACAGGGTGAAGTCATAGTCCTTCATGAACTCCATCCAACGCCTCTGTCTGAGGTTCAGATCTCTCTGCGAGAACACATACCTCAAACTCTGATGGTCAGTGAACACCTCGAACTTCTCACCGTACAGATAATGCCTCCAGATCTTCAACGCGAAGATCACTGCCGCCAACTCAAGGTCATGGGTAGGGTAGTTCTCCTCATGGGGCTTTAGCTGCCGAGATGCATAAGCCACCACTCTACCATGCTGCATCAGAACAGCACCCAATCCGACGCCGGAAGCATCTGTACACACCACAAAACCTCCCGATCCAGAAGGCAAAACCAACACCGGAGCCGAGGTGAGCAATCTCTTCAGTTCCCTAAAGCTCTGCTCACACTCCTCGGACCAGACGAAAGGCACATCCTTCCGCGTGAGCCTCGTCATCGGGGTCGCAATGCGGGAAAAATCCTGGATAAACCGGCGATAATAACCCGCAAGCCCCAAGAAACTTCGGATCTCCGTCACCGACCTCGGCCTCGGCCACTGCATCACGGCCTCGACCTTGGCGGGATCCACGGAAATGCCATCACCAGAAATCACGTGCCCCAGAAAGTGCACCTCGCTGAGCCAAAACTCGCACTTGCTGAGCTTCGCATACAACTGGTGATCTCGCAACGTCTGCAGCACCACACCCAAATGGTACGCATGCTCCTCGGCAGACTGCGAATAAACAAGGATGTCATCCACGAAGATGACCACGAACTGGTCCAAATACGGATGAAACACCCTCTGCATCAAGTCCATGAAGGCTGCTGGGGCATTGGTGAGCCCGAACGGCATCACCAGAAACTCATAATGCCCGTACCTCGTACAGAACGCAGTCTTCTCCACATCGGACTCGCGAATTCTCAGCTGATAGTAACCGGACCGCAAATCAACCCGCGAGAACACTCGCGCAGACTGCAGCTGGTTGAACAAATCATCAATCCGCGGCAACGGATACTTGTTCTTGACGGTCACTTCATTCAGCTGCCGATAGTCAATGCACAGCCGCTGACTACCGTCCTTCTTCTTCACAAACAGCACGGGCGCACCCCAAGGGGAAAAGCTCGGACGAATATACCCCTTGGCCAACAGCTCCTGCAACTGCGCCCTCAACTCCCTCAACTCAGCGGGGGCCATACGGTAGGGAGCCTTCGCCAAAGGTCCCGTACCAGGCACAACCTCGATCACGAAATCGATCTCCCGCTGGGGAGGTAATCCAGGCAACTCCTCAGGAAAAACATCGGGAAACTCGCACACCACCGCAATGTCCTCGACATTCGGCTCCATCCGGTCAGACACAACCACTGACGCGAGAAAACCCTGGCAACCTGAATCAAGCAATCGACGGGCTCGAATAGCAGAGATAAGAAATCGAGAAGAGGTGGAACGGATACCTTGGAAATAGAAGGTCCTCTTGCTCGGATGCTGGAAGTAGACCCTCTTCATTCCACAATCCACCACCGCTCTATGAGTCTCGAGCCAATCCATGCCTAGAATCACATCGTAATCCCGAAGCTGCAACGCATACAACCTGCCTGGCATACTCCGTCCATCGATCCACACCGGAACCTGGTCGAAGCAATACGGAGTGACCATAAAGTCACCCGAAGGCAACTCCACAGCCAAATCACAGGACAACTGGGTCACCGGCTCCTCGACGCTCGACGCGAAATCCTCCGAAATAAACGAATGAGACGCGCCAGAATCAAATAAAACCCGAGCCGCACAACCCAAAATCTGAACGGTACCTTCCACGAGCTGCGACGCTACTGCCTCTGCCCTGGTCAAGTGCGTGATCTGGCCACGAGCTCTCTGCCTGCCTCCCACACTAGCTGACCTGGGTAGCGGTGGATACTGTCCCTGCTGCTGCTGCTGCTGGGGAACCTGCTGCTGCAGCGGCCTCTGAGGACAGTCGCGCGCCATGTGCCCTGGCTGGTCACACCGAAAACAGATGATCGGCGCCGTGCACTGCCTGCCTGGGTGGGTCCCACTACACCGTGGACAAGGTCCTCGCGATCCACCCACCGATCCCTGACGCTGCAAAGAGAACGGCTGCTGTACACTGCCCGATGAAGCCTGCCCCTGATCCTTGTGCTTCTTACGGAGACTCTTCTTCAAGAACTTCTTGACCTTCGAGCCGAAGGACGCAGATCCTGTCACCGAAGCTGCCGATGCCGGTACTCCTGAACCACCCGACACACGCTGGAAGGAACCCTGCTGCTGGGTAGCCGACTGCTGGCTGCGACCTGACACAGACTGCCCCTGGCTGATCGGTCCTCGAGTCCTCTGCATATCCATCTCCAAGGAAATCGCAACACGAGACGCCGTCTCCAGATCAGTGGCCCCATTCGCGATCAAATGGTGCCTCAGCTCCAACCTCAAGCCCTGCACAAACTGCGTGGTCCTCACCCTCTCATGCTCCATGATATGAGGTGCATACCGACCCAGCTCGACAAATCGGGCCCTGTACTGCAGCACGGACATGTCACCCTGCACCAGCTCCAGAAACTCCCGCATCCGCTGCGTAGTAACAACGTCTGGACAGTACGTACGCTCGAAAGCACTGACAAAGTCATCCCACTCGATCTGCTCAAGTGGACGAAGCTGAAAGGACGTCTTCCACTCGGAAGACCACCACCTACGAGCCGTACCCTGCAACTGGTTGTAGGCCAACACCACTCTGTCCTCGGCAGCACTCTTCGCTGAACTGAACACCCGCTCCATCTCATCAAGCCAATCTCGAGCCGCATCAGGGTCTGCCTGGCCGTTAAAGTAAGGTGGATGGAACTGCATGAAATCCCTCACTGCTCGGCCTGGCCCACCCCTGACTGACGAGCCCTCACCGGCCTCTCTGCCGAACTGTTGAGCCATGAGATGGCACATGCCACGGAGAAAACCCTCGGCCCCCGGAACTCTCGCAGCATCCTCGGCCTCGGTAGCCCCCCGTGGTGCTCTGCTATGCTCCTCCTGGTCCCTCTGCTGGACCTCCTGCTGGATCTCCTGGCCTCCAGCCGACTGCCCCTGCTGAGAGCGAGAACTCCTCCTCGGCGCCATCCTCGCTCCTGAAGCAAAAGACAGAAGACACAAAAACGGCAAGGTCAGAATAAACACGCGGTGCCCAATGCCAGCGTCACCTGTACATCATCGTCATGGACTAGTGGACCACTACAATTACCTATGATTCTCATGTAATTCCACAACCGCGCTCTGATACCAGCTGTAACGACCCGAGAATCCGATTACCGGGAAGGCCCGATAACCCGAGACTCGCACCGCCACCCACGAGCCCGAAGACTCGGAAGGGTTAAAAGGATGGTGTGGAGACTACACAAGTATCACAAATAATTGCAGAAAATTAAACAGTTATAATAGAATAACATTTTACATGGTCCACAACAGAAAATAACACAATAACAATAGTCCACGACTAGTACAGTGACAAGAAAGGAAAGTACAGCTACACGGGGCATCCCCCGGCTCTGACCTCCGGCACTACCGCTGGGCACCCGCACCACGCTGCGCTCCTGACGCGCTCCCCGAAGGTGGCGCCTCACCTGAAACACGGTGAAAACACGCAGGGAATGAGTCTAGGAACAAGACTCAGTAGGGATCACTCGAACCCTACCTCGAAAAACGAGAAACCACTACTCTAGTGGTAGAAAAGTATCTCGGAAAGGAAAGCCCTGTACTCTACAGAACTAGACCCTAACGGCACGTAAACCGAGACACGTGCCACGGTACGAGGAAACTGAAACTCAACGGTTGAACCGTCAAAAACCCGAAGGTCGGAAACACACGACTGACAGTCTGACACTCCGTACTCGACAGGAGTACCACCCACTAGAAGCACAGCCGGTAGCGTCCCCTGGCGTCTTACACCGCACCGCAGGTGCACCGCCTGACATGGTAGATCCTACCCGAGGCGCAAACACCGTACAAGTAACCACAAACAAGTAACTAGTTGGGGTCACGCCCGTCGACGTGGGTCCAACCGCCCCCAACCACGTGTGCACACACAGACCTTGCGTCACTAGGTCTGGTCCTCTGACCGGTTTTCCCCCGTAGCCGGACTCTGGCTACCGACGAGGGGCCTACGGTAACCGGTCCACAAACCGTCTCGAAAGGTGGGTGCCCGTACACCACTCCCAGGTGAGACCAGCACCGCACACTGGTGGGCTACGACTAGTGGAGGGTCGCTAAAGGAGTAGACTCTCGAGTCACGGAAAACAACACCCAAGCCCGACAACGTGTGGGAATCACCCCACGCACCAGTCCCGTCACACGGAGACCACGGTCGGAGAAAAGCGAGGTTGCCACCCTCATGGGGCAACACAGGAAGTGGCGGTCTACCCTCAGACCGTCACTGCCAAATGGCGGTCCACTCTAGGGCCGTCACTTGGAAATAGCGGTCTAAGGCGGACCGTCACACGGCCAGGGGGTAGGGGGAAGCGACGCGCCTACCCTAGTGCGTCGCTTGGAAGCGGCGCACCTAGGCCAGGGCGTCACATGGCACCCCACACCCACGAAAACCACAGGGAAAGTAACGCGCTTACCCTGGCGCGTCGCTTGCAAGCAACGCGTCGGGCTCAGTGCGTTACTCGCATGTGACGCGCCTAGACCAGCGCGTCACATGGCCCTCACGCTCGGGATGGAAAGGGAAGTGACGCGCCTGCCCCAGCGCGTCGCTTGGCCCATCCACATGGGGGACAACAGGAAGTAACGCTCCTGCCCCAGTGCGTTACACGCGTGTAACGCGCCTATCTCGGTGCGTTACATGGCCTGACCCCCAACGGTCAAAACCCAACGGTCGAAAGCATGTGACGGCCCAGCCCAGGGCCGTCACTAGCAAACGGCGGCCAGTCGCAGGACCGTTACAGCCCTCGACCCCAAAGGCCAACACCCAGGGAAGTAACGCACCCCTCTAGGGGCGTTACAAGCATGTGACGGTCACTGGAGTGACCGTCGCTTGCCCCAGAGCACGCTACGGCGGGAGAACCCCAAAAACACCAACCACGCCCCCGTACCTCCACCGGAGAGGGGGAAAACAAGGGGGAAGACCCCTGGGGACCCCTAGCATGCATCTAAGCCACCAAAACATAGAATCATGGGCTAAAACCATAGATCGGGCGGCTCACCCCAAAATATGGAAAAACCCCAAAAACGCCCAAACATGCCTCTCTCGGCCTCCCCGCGGCCTACAAACCACGGAAAAGAACGGCGAAGAGCTAGGGAACGTCACCCTACCTCAATGGAGCGAATGCTCCGCCGGATCGTCCACGAATCGCGAAGAACGCTTGAAAACCCTCGTTCTTCCTTAAGCTTCCCACGCTTGCCGCACGCCCCCACGACCGCCTCGCCGCCGCCCACGTCGCCGCGCCGTCGCCCCGCCGCCGTCTGCAGCCGAAGGGGAGCTCGCCGTGGCCAACCGGGAGGAAGAGAGGGAGAGGGAGGGAGACACGGTGGAGGAGGAAGGAGGAAGAAGAAGATGGTGGGGGGAGAGAGAAAAGAAAAAGGGTTTTATAGAAAAACCCGGAAAATCCGTAAAATTCCAAAAAATAGGAAATCACACCCCCGCGATCCTCGGAACGCACCGATCGCAACGGTACCACTCGTGTCCGTGTGAACAGCCCGGTTCACCCGCAACGAGCGTCCGAAGAGAAAAGCCGAAACACACACCGGGAATCGGAAAACACACGCGGAAAAGCCGCGGAACGCCTCCGGGCCTCCGAAACAACTCCGGATCGCGCCGACCCGAACACGAAAAATGTCCGAAACGAAATTTCGGACACAACGGAGCCGGACACTCCGAAAACCAGATCCGGGACCCACGAAGAAGGATCCGAAAGGTCCGGGATATTACAGGTAAGGTCGCCGGAGGAGAACTTTCCCTTCAGCGTGGATCGTCGGTGCTTCCCTCTCGTAGCTCTGTAGAGCTAGTAGCTCTATTCTCGTGTAGTATATTTTGACAGAATTATCTCCCGTGTCTCTCTTCTCTGTCGTTCCCCTTCTTATAGGGTTTGTTCTGGAGCGAGGAGCCTTATCCCTTGATAGGGAAGGCGTACGTAGTGGAGTAACTCCTTTCCGCTATAGCGGTGGAATTTTTCCGTTGGAAGGCGAATATCCCGGCGTCGGCTGGTCCCTGGGCGAGTCTTACGGCGCTCATGGGGCGTGCTCGCCCGTTATTGGATCTGGGCCAACGTGGTAGGTGGTAACAGTCGGTCGTCGGAAGGTCCTCCGACGACTAATGCGCTTTCCCGTGCTGTAGAATCCGATGGCGAAGCTGGGTTGGGCCGCGCCTTGGCGGGCCGTTCGTCTCGAGCGCCTCTTGGGCATGTTAAGGGGATGGATCCGATTTGGGCATGTTGCTATTGGGCTGTCCATGGGCCAAATCGGATTTACTCTCCTCACTCGGTATAAATATTTTTCCTAGAAATAACTCGTTGAGGACGGTTGTTGTAGAACATTGACGTCGCAGTGAAAATAAACACAAGCAGGTCACAATCTATAAAGAAAATAATTGAGAAGAAAGAGAGGAAGAGATAGAACACAGAGTAAATCATGGGTGAAAATGAGCAAATTTAATTATGTAAACAAAAATCAAAGTATAAGATTTAAGTAGAAACACTCGACAATAATTTCTCATATAACAAGAGAGAAAGAGGAAGAAACAAACAAAGGGAGGAAGAATCAAACAAATCGCATCAAATTCTCTCGCAAGATGTTTGAAAGCAAGTGAGGGAGACAGACAAACTCACGGTCCGGGTAGGGGTCTCCCGCATCCGCCTCAAACGTCCGGCGCGTCAAACTCGCGGACTCCTTCCCCATCAGCCACCCTCGCGATC
The DNA here is from genome assembly GCA_022559845.1 of Amorphophallus konjac. Classification (NCBI taxonomy): domain Eukaryota; kingdom Viridiplantae; phylum Streptophyta; class Magnoliopsida; order Alismatales; family Araceae; genus Amorphophallus; species Amorphophallus konjac. Next base: position 188,524,406 of record CM040129.1, on the reverse strand, counting down.
ACCTTCATCTCTCGACGTATGCCGTGTTCAAGAGTCCCGCTGGCCGCTGGCTCTTCAGCATGGACACGTCCAGATTGACCAAGACCGAGTCACCTTTAGATTATGACTGCAAGGACGCCGGTGAAAGGATAAATTTTCCACCCCTCTCGTAACGGGTCATTTACTGCTTTTCTTTTCAAGTTCTAATTATACCTCTCTATCTTTCCCTTCGTCTTCTGTGTATAAAATTTTCATGGATTTGCAGTTGACACTTTAACGTTTAATGTATCAGCACCTGAACTCAATGTATGTTGCATCTTAATACTTTAGTATATTAGGACCTTAATCTTTCAGTTACACATCAATATTTTAAATAATAACTTGATACATTAGCACCTTAACATCTAATGATTGAGCTAATCTGGACAAAAGTAGGAAAATGGTTAATTAACATCATTCCTTGACTCTAAATTTAACACAACAATAAATATGTATCACAATTCCCTTTGTTTATGAAGTACCAACTCATTGTTTACCGACAAGTGATGATGTGGCGTACTTTTATTTGCCAGAGTTAGATTTGGAGTCAAGTAATGGTGTTAACGAACCAGTCTGGAAAAAGAAAAAAAAAAGAGTATTTTGCATATAAGCCACTGCTAAACATATATTTACAAATATATCATCTTTGGATTTGTAAAATAATGTACAAATATCATTGTCATCACCTCTCGTTATCCACCGTGAATTTAACCACAATTAACTTTAACTAACCCAAGAAAAAGGCAATAATATTTTTGAGTTAAAAAAAACTTCTCTCTCAATTTCATTCCCCTTTCACTCTCACCTACGGTTTGTAAGTAGAAGGGGGTCACCGGCGGAGAGATGCGTACAGCAACGAGATCATTGGGGGGAGGGTCTATGACTGCAGGGACAGGGAGGGGGACTCGTCGGCGGGATAGAGGGAGTAGAGAAGGGTGTATGGAGAGAGAGGAGACTATATGTGAACAATGATGGAGAGGGGACTGCTGAAAGGGAGAGAGGGGAGGGGGCTTTGCCAGAGGGGAGAGATGGTCAGGGTGAGGTGGGGGTGTGTGAGAGAGAGAGGACGGGGTGTGTGAGAGAGAGAGGACGGGGGTGAGAGAGATGGCCAGAGGGGAGAGGGGGAGAGGGCTTGCCGGAGGAGAGAGAGAGGGGGGGCAAGGGGAGGGGAGGGTGGGGGGTGGTCGTCAGAGGGGAGAGGGGAGCGGGGGAGGGGGCATGTGGGAGGGGAGAGAGGGTCGGGGGGACCAGACATTGGGGGGGTGGTCGTCGGAGGGGAGAGAGGGTTAAGGAAGAGGGGAGAGTGAGGTAGGGGAGAGGGGAGAGGGAGGGACTTGCCGCAGGGGTGAGGGGAGGGTGGGTGGGTGCTAGTCGGAGGGGAGAGAGGGGCAGGGGGAAAGTCGCTCCTTGTGGGAGCGACTTCAGTGAAAAGGTATTCTCACACGGAGTGACTTTTCTCTCTCTCTCCTCTCTTTCTCTCATCACTCTGATGTCTCTCTCCCTATCTCTCTCTCGCAAACCCCGACCCCGGCCATCTCCCCCCCTCTCTCTCTCACCTCTATGCTCTCTCTCCCTCTCTTTCTCTCAGACCCCCACCCCGGCCATCCTTTTCTCTCTATCACCTCTCTGCTCTCTCTCCCCCTCTCTCTCATGGACCCCCACCCTGGCCATCGCCGCGCCACCCGTCTCCTCTCCCTCGCCCCTGCCCCACGCCGACGCTACCTGCTCTCACCTCTCTGCTCTCTCTTCCCTCTCGTCCCCCCTTTTTTCTGAGCCCACTCCGGCCATATCTCTCTCTCTCACCTGTTTGCTCTCTCTCCCCCCTCTCTCTCTCACGGTCGGGGGGAGATGTCGATGGGTCTTGCTGACATCTCTCTTTCTCTCACCTCTTAGCTCTCTCTCCCCCTCTCTCTTTCTCTCTCGGACCCTCACCCCACTAGGGCCATCTCTCTCTCTCCCATCTCTCTGTCTCATAGTCTCTCCCTCCCATCTCCCCTCTCTCTCTCTACAACTCATCTCTCTTTTGGTGTGAAGAATTTGAGATTATCACTCCGCTAGATTTCCGTTATCAAAAAAAAGAATTTGAGATTCACGAAGAATATCTTAATCTTTTAATTATCAAATAGAGGGAATATTCGAATCTTTATATAATATTCGTCGATTTGTCGACGAAAGTTAACTATAATGATATTTTTTGCACTGTTTTGACGAAATTAAGGATACCTTTGCTAATGCAAAAAAAATCTGAAGAAAATGATTTAGCATTTTACATTTAAGTGTAATAAGTTAGACTGGGGAAAGTAATTTTTCTATTAACAAAAACCGTATGATGGAGATCATAACAAAGGATCTAAGACTTTATAGGAATTTGGGTAATACCTGCTGCATCAACTGATTTTTTTTAAAGTTGCTTGCAGGGAGAGTTACCCAGCCGTACCAAATTGACCGCTACGAAAAATTAAAAAGAAACGGATGACTTTAATAGACTAATTTTGATTAACCCATTTTTTGTGTGAAAAAAGACGTTTGCTCTTCTCTTGTGATTTTTTGTAGCCGGCCGATTTAAGATCACAGGGGGGCGGGGGCAATTGTCCCCTCTTTAACTTTTTTGTCTTCCCATAATATTTATAGCCCTTGACCTTCAAAATTATTGGAATTTAACTAAGTTGCCCCCTTCCCCACCCTTACATGACAATTTTATGACAAAAATTTCAGATTTGATGTTACATATTTGTTCTTCAAATTTAATTATAAAAATATTTTTTAAAATATTATAATTTTTTATGACAAAAAATCTGACAGATCAAAAAAATCTCGGATCACGCACTCCTCGACGATTGAGCACGTGAAATTTATAATCATTATATAATATTATATTACACACGTATGAGACATCGAAATATTTAAACTTCCGCATGTTATATACTTCTTTGTCTTAGATTATTTACAAAAATATTTGATGATTAATACAAGAGAAGTGCCAACTTGTAGCCAATCTCGAGCATGACATACTCTCTCTCTCTCTCTCTCATTCGATCTTGGTAGAGAATTTAGGAGTGTCACACTTAAATTTCAAAATGTGACATTAGAAACATTAAACTTAAATCAGTCATCTTTTGCCATATTGATATAAAGACTGAGCAACACTTGCCGGATACGTGCGGTTATTGCACAGCTCTAGTGTGCAGTGGGCTCTTTTGTTAAGGAAAAACAAATTATGTCGACCTCATAGACCATACGAGGCATACGTCTGTATAAGGCACACAATGATCGGGCAGTTTTGACCAAAAAAAAATATTTAGAAGAACAGACTGCCTTAATGGGCTGAAAGTGGCCAGTGTGCGTTCTTTTTTGGTTTGAAAGTTTTGAGTCATTCACTCATGATATGTCCTGTATATAGATGTGTACCTAGCATGAGTCATGAGATTGATATAATTTTAAAAATAAAAATAAAAAACTCATTGCACATCCGAAGTGTGCAATAATTCCAGATGTGTAGCAAACATTACTCATTAAAATTAGATAGTTGAAAATCAAGGTGGACAAAACATGCCAAAATTGAAATAACATGCCAGCATTCATTTTTCGTACCATATATTTTGCCCCCTCTTTGTAACTTCCCTGGCTCAGCCACAGCAGACAGGTGATAACTGATAGGTGCGTGAATCCTCAAGCTCGATCATTACGGAACAAACCGAAGGAAGCCCCATCCTGTGGCTCGGCGTGGGGTGGAATAGAGACAGGTGGGCCAACCGGCATATTCATCTAGGAAGCCCACGACCAAAGCAACCTGAAATTTAACCCAAATAAATTCAAGAGATTTTTGTATTAAAAACTATTGTTAAAGATAAATTTGTAAAAAAAATCATTCCTAAAAGTACAGACATATCATTAGGTTAATTCAAATAGTACATAAATATAATTTAAACATATTTTTTTATAAATTTCTAACAAAAAGAAGTGATATATCTACAAATAAATATGACATTTTTGCATAATTCAGATTTACGCAACGATATGTCTATTAATACATTTGCAACAATATTTTTTTTGTAAATTCTCATTTAACAATGATTTTCATGTAAAAAACCCTAAATTCAATTACCAAAATTTCTCTCTTATCAGGTTTTAGGCTTGGTCAAGTTCATTTCCTGGTGACGTAGGTAGGTAGACCAAAATGATAAATTGAACACCATAACTGAGAAGTATTACTAAGGACTAGCAAAACTTGTTAGGGTTGACCGGGGAAGATGGGGATTAAGAATTCTTGGTGACTTGAACTGTACACGCTTATCCTGACAAAAGTGGAGATCAGATAATGAGGAGATTTAATGTTTCCATAAAAAAATTGACCTAGTTTGAGCTCATCCCTTTGCCACTTAAATTGGACAAAGTTGGATTCGAGCAGCAATGTAACTCCATGGGCACAATCATTTGAACTCCTTTTTCCCACCACGTGACAGTAGATCCCGATAGTCCCATGAGACACGTGGACGGCGCAACAGAAGAACTTGGGTGCAGCCAAATGATGACGTCCCATTATCTGGACGGACCAGCTTGCACGACGCTCGGCACAATCAATCGCCACCATTAAAACTGCAACATCATATTACCCGACGCAAACGCTAACCAGGCGCTTGGACGAACGTAAGACTCAAGAGTCACCGGATGTACATGGGCTCTTCCATCATGGGATCGCATTTTTTCCTCCCTCTCCAGAATGTTCATGTATCTATTTGCTTTCTTATGCAGCCGGAGAAGGGGCTTTAAAATGGGTCCAGATCCATTAAGACCCAGCAATTATAGATATGATCCAACAACAGCCACAATATAATATGCTAATATAAAACTGTGAACGAATTTTGTAAATCTATCTAGACATAAAATCAAAGCCCATTTGCCATTTGTGTTATAGCGTAAGATAGAAGAATCCTTTTCCAGGCCCATTACATACATAATGTCGAGTGAATAAAATGAGTCCGATCGCCAGCAATGCAGCATACTTGCAGCGCTTCCCAGGGGTGCAGCCAACTTCAGTTTTTCCAAAAAGAAATTTGGTCAGCCTCAGTCCGATCGACGTGTCCATACCATCTGATCTTTTGATCAGACAGTGAAAAATCGAGAGAGAGAGAGAGAGAGAGATCGGACACTACTATTTGCCCCAAAACAGCTCATTTAGGGTGTCCAATCCTTTTTTTTTTAAGTTCAGCCCCATGGATATGCAAGTCAAAATTGCTGGTGCACAGCATTGCAGTGCAACAAGTATTATTCATAAAACAGAGATCCCGGTGTGGGCAGCCCCATTTATCCAATAACTTTATTGGCTCTGATGCAGATAGACTCACACGTTTCGGAGCTGGGTCTACCCAAACCCGTGTAACTCAGACTTCAGCCCCTACCTGGGAGATGCGGGAGGGTGTACAGCAGAAAGGCAAACCGTTTGATTATAACTTTGACCTCAGACAGTAACAACTTACGATAACCTGCCAACTGATACGGGAATAGGAGTAAAATGAATTATATAATCCCTTCTACCCTCCTAGAGATGACGACTTAGGTCACCTTAGCTACCAAGAAAAATGGCTGACCATGTCAGATTATTGGACATTAATCCTCTTGTTAATAAAAATTTATTTTCCATGAAGTTTTAAGATAGAAGGAAAAGTTCACATACAAAGAAAAATCGGCATTACGAGCAAATGAGGTTACTCCCCCCTTCAACATCTAGAAAAGACCGACCCGAGCCTCCCCCACCTCCCTTCTTTTTGGTTGAGTAATGCTTGCTACACATCTGGGCGTATTGCACGTGCAGTGATTTTTTATTTTATATTTTTTTATAAAAAATACATAGACTTTGGGACCCATCAGAGGTATACATTCTATAGGTCACATCATGATGAAACAGCTCAAAAAAATTCAAAAAAAAAATAGAGTGGCAGTGGACCAACCACTTCCAACCCATTAAGGACGTCAGAGCATCATTTTTTTTGAATTTTTTGCACCATCATGTCATGATGTGACCTATATGGGCTCACCTTGGATGCACCTGAAGTCCGCATATTTAAAAATAAAAAATAAAAAAACATTGCACGCTGTGGATGTACAAATATATCCAGGTGCAAAGTAAGCATAACTCTTTTCAGTTTGGGGGAGGGTGGGGCTTGTTCAGTGAGTGAGATGCACCAACCGCGTCCATAGTGGGCTTTGGCCCACCTCGCCTCTTAGAACTTAGAAGAAGTCAACATCAACCTCCAACCCATCCTCTATTCATCTCCGTCTTCCCATGAAGAGGACGTGTCTCTGTATCATGGTTCTGGGTGAGGATGATAGAACATGCAAGATGGTAAAGAATAAATTGGACCTATGCACATATATTACATCTGGATGTCCTTGGGGAAATCTGCATCATCTTTGGACTCTGAAAGCAGCTCACTTCTTTTCTCCACGCAAATGCTCCACAATGCTAGGCATGCAGAATGGCTGTGACCACCGAACTGATCAGCACTGTTTGTTGCTGAGGAGAACACGTCTCTCAGATGCCAATAGTAATCATCTACTCTAGGATTCACTCATATTCCCAGGGGACTCTGCATAACGGCACATTTGGGTTTGGAATGGTTCAAATCCAACAATGCTGAAAGTGAATACCAACAGCTCAGCGACCATCTATTCTTTCTTGCTCAGCTTCACAGAGCTCCTGAAATCTGGTGAAACTGCATGAAATGAAGACAGCATATCGGCACAGGTTGAAAGATGAGTTAAACATAATGTGCTGATTCCATCATAATCACATTGTGACAATTATTGCACTTTGATCTAATCAACATGCATACTGGATATGGGTTTGAATACCTTCGAAGAAGAGGTGCCGGACTATATGGGAAAAGATTCTTCCTGTGGAGGTCCTCTATAGATTTTTTTAACGAAAGAAGGCATTCTTTTGCATCTTGGAACATTTGTTTTGGCATGGCTGAAGATTCTTGCTTGCTGCCAATATGCATTGTGTCATCACCAGTTTCAAGCACCCTAAGGCCATTGATATCATCACTTGCTGAAAGTGTAAGACATAGCGTCTCACTGGACTCCTGCCCCCTCATACAAAGCTTTCTCCTCTTGAAGCATCGTTGATCAATCTCAGTACAACACAGAGAAAATTCCACAAAGGCATTCCATGACTTGCAAACTAGACGTATGCATCTACAATAATATGATATTAAAAGGTATAGATGATCAGTCAGATGCCTCAAACAAAATCGAACAAAATTTATCTTCCTCAGCCTACTATAATTTGAGCAAGGGATGGAAAACTGATGTAATGAATATAACCCGGTGGTTAGCAAATATAGTAGAATTTCAATTCCACATTATAGTAGTAAGTAGGGAAAATTACCCCTACACTCCTAGAATCTTTCAAAATTACCTCTATACCCCTATCTTTATCGTATTTACCGTAATACCTCCAAAATCTTTTAACCAGTGATCACATGCCCTTGGGGTTAAAATCGGGAAAGACAGTGGTGACGGACCATGTGAGTGGACCGTTATACCCCCGATGCAGAGACAAACAGAGAGAGAGAGAACAAAGGAGGGGGGACGCCGGAGAGGGTCTCCCCCTCTAGAGCCGGTGCAGACGAAAAGAAGGGGAGAGAGAGAGTGACACACACACACACACACCCTCCCAACACAGAGCGTAGGGGAGGGGGGATGCTGGAGGGGGTATCACCCTCCGGCGCCGGTGTAGATAGAAAAAAAGGGGGAGAGAGAGAGAGAGAGAGTGGCGGGGAGGGGGAGGGTGCCGGAGGGGGAGAAGGGAGAGAGAGAGAGAGAGAGGCAAGAGAGAGAGAGAACAGTGGGGAGGGGGAGAAGAGAGAGAGAGAGAGAGCGGCGGGGAGGGAGAGTGCCAGAGGGGGTCTCCCCCGCCGATGCCGGCATCCTGCCAAGGATGCACACACACACACACACAGAGAGAGAGAAGAGAGCGGCGGGGAGGGAGGGGTGCGGAGGGGGTCTCCCCCTCAGACGTCGACATCCCGCCAGGGACGCAGAGAGAGAGGGAGCGGTAGGGGGGAGGACGCCGGATGAGAGAGATAGATAGAGAGAGAGCGCGTAGAGGAAGGGGGACGCCAGAGGGAGCAGCGGGGAGGGGGGAGGATGCCAAACGACAGAGAAAGAGAAGAGATAGAAAGAACGGCGAGCAGGGGGAGGAAGTCGCTCCGTGAGAAAGCGACTTTCATATGAAGTCGTTCCCACTCGGAATGACTTTACAATTTCAAAATTAATAAAAAATAAAAAAATCAGAACTCCTCACTTGGGGAGAGTTCCACCCCCCCTCCACCAGCCCACCCCCTCTCTCACTCCTCTCTCTCTGTGCAACACGGAATACCCCTGCCCTCCCCTCTCTCTCCTCAATCGCCTCCCTCTTTCTCGACCTCCCACCCTCTCGCACTCCTCTCTCTCTCTCTGAATGCAGAGGATGCCTGCCGGAGGGGGAGATCCCCTCTGATGCCCTTCTCTCTCTCCCCCCTCCCCCAGCCGCCCACCTCCTCTCCGGTCCCCCTCTCCTATCACCCCCTCCACAGGCCCACCCTCTCTCACTCTCTCTCCAACCACCTCCCTCTCCTGGTCGGCCACCCCCTCTCTCACTCTCTAGATGTAGAGGATGTCGGTGCCGAAAGGGGAGATGGGGAACGCCCTCCTCTCTCTCTCCCCCTCCCCCGGCCGCCCACCTCCTCTCCGACCCCCTCTCCTGTCATCTCTCTCTCTCTCTCACTCCTTTCTCTCTCCAATAGGGGACGTCGACGCCCTCTCCTCTCTCTCTCTCCGACTGCCCCCCTCCCCCTACATCCCACCCCCTCTCCTCTCTCTCTCTCTCTCTCTCTCTCTCTCTCTCTCTCTCTCTCTCTCTCTCTCTCTCTCTCTCTGTGTGTGTGTGTACCTCTCTACCTACTGGGGTTGTCGACGCGCAGGGGGCTCCCTGTGTGCTCTCTCTCCCCCCCCCCCACATTTCTCTCTCTCTCACCCTACGGTAGTTTAGAGATTTAACCAGGGGTAGGTTAAAGATTTCCACCTCTCACCACCTGTAGTTAACCAAGGTAATGGCTCGGTCACGGCAGGGGCACAATGGCTTATTCTTAAGGATTTTAGGAGTATTACGGTAAATACAATAAAGGTAGGGGTATAGAGGTAATTTTGAAAGATTCTAAGGGTATAGGAGTAATTTTCCCTAAGTGTCGATTCTTAGAATTTAAGGCATTAGGCTTTGGTTCGAGAGCATCAACCAACATATTTTTGTGCACAGAAGCATAAGATTTTAAACATAATAGGTCATATGAATTTGGTAATTAAGCTAGAGAGATCTTACATAAAAGGTGTAAATATGATGTAAAACAAAGAGGGAGAATGGGATTAGTGGATCAGTTCATCCTAAAGGCGAGCTAAGCGTAGAACCGAAGAATAAAAGGGGCCATGAACCTCACTATATGCATAATTGTGTTACAATAATCTTATCAATAACATGATTCCTGGCTTAAGGTTTAATAAGCACTTTGCAATATCATATTCTATGTTGATTCAATGTTCAACATGCAACCATGTCAGACATGTGTAACTGGGCTCAAACAACTGTAAGTCATTGCCACCAAAACAGCTCAAAACTTTGAAAGGTGCAAAAGACTTCATAAGGGATATCCCTTTTTCTCTTCTAAACTAAGAGTTAGCCACTACTTCATAAAGTTGAAAAATATTCTAAATTTGTCTGGCTAATGGTCATCATCTGGAATGGTGCAATTACCTTACTAACAGTATGCGGATTAAATGTTTCTTGCTAGCAGGGAAAGAAATGGTAGTACACTTCAGCTATAATGTCTCTTTTTCTGTTGATCTAAGTGGAGATGTGTACAAGGTGTTCTGTACACATTTTCCTTAAAATTCAACCAAGCAAATTAATTTGTGTCCTCCAATCTAACCATGCTCAATGAGATAAGTTCAGGACAGAGATACCTCAAAAGATACTGTACAAAATGAACTCCTGTATCTTTGGAAATAAGATAATCAAGTAGCACCAAATGATCATAGTGTACCTGTGGAAAAGAAAGTCATGCTTCTAGTGATCACTTTTTGCTGCATGAAACATAACAGCTAGATAGATGTATAGACTTAAAGTTGTTAAAGTGGTTAAAAAAACTCCTCCCAGTCCTAAGGTTAGTAATTAGCCAATCACGTTGAGTCATTCACAAAACAGCCGAGGAGCATGGGGTTTGACAACCCAAAAAAAAACATGGAATACAGAAGAACGAGATTTGAATCATTCGCAAAGAGACCCTCTGTTCTCAAATAAAATCAGCAACAAGAGGTTACAGCAAATAAATGGCCATTTTCAGATAATGACAGTTAACATAAGGAGGTCAGACAATGAACATACAAACAGAATCCTCGGTACTGACCAGTAGGCCAAGCAAGGCTATAGTGCTATACATTCAATTCAAGAAGATAACACAAACAAGCAGTATAGGTAAAAAGCTAAAAGGTTATTATTTTGAGCCTCCACATATGCACTATGCTCAAACATATACTTATTGTTAAACATTGGGCAGTTTTGTAATTTGGTTATTTTATTAAGGTTTTTTGTATTTTTCCCTTCTTTCTTAGTCACCCTCCGCCCTCTCTAGTAAAGAGCAGATATGTAATTTTGTTCTCTTTTGGGAATTAATATAAGAGGGGGGCAGACTGGCCAGTTGGGCAGTTTACTACTTCCCCTTCTCTCTCTTCTCTGCATCGCCCTCTCTCTCTCGCCCCCCCCCCCCTACATGGTATTAGAGCAGCGGCGCTCCTGGATGCCATCTCCATGCGCCAGAAGACCTTCAAGACTGGATCGCCCCTCTTCCGAGGGGCTTCCGGTCCCTCTGCAGGTGGCACACAGCCCTCCTGCGCTATTCTTGTTCTTGGGAAGAAGTCACCCCTCTCTTCTCTCTAGGGCTTCTTTCTCTCTCCATCTCCTATGGAGAAAAACCCTAGGAGCGGCCAAGGATGGCAGTACCGGTTTCGATCGGGACCGAAATCGAAACTTACCGGTTTCAATTTCGGTTTCGGCCGAAACCGGCTGAAACCGATTCAAAACATTTTTAAAAAGGCCAAAAATACAGAAAATTTTGAAAAAAAATAAGAAAAATACAAATAATCAGAAAAATCAGAAAAAATCATTAGACATGTATTTGACTGTAAAGAAATAGCATTAAGTGTAATAAACATGAAGTAGGCATTGGACATGTTAAAGTAATATTCTTGAATACATATTAAACATGAAGTAGGTTCAAGCAGTACAATAAACCAAATTAGACACAGTAAATATTACAGAAATTAAATGATCCTTACCCAAATGATGATGCACTAATATGGATAATAGCTACAAGAACCTTCTCCCTCATCGTCTGACTTCTGATGTTGATAACCATAAAAAGGTTGCATGTATTCTGTATATTCACTATAACCAAACAATGAGGTAGCCAAGTCCTGCATCCCTCTTTAGATCTCTCTTGGAGTATCAGGTTGTTGGCTTGATTGGAATCCAGAATCAACATAAGAAACAGAACCTTGAGGATGAGAAGAGGATGGTGACCCATAACTGCTACTGGGTGGAACTGGATGGAATTGAAATTCTAGTTGATGACCCCACCCATACAAACCTACTTCTTGTTGGCCACCTCCATAACCTGATGGATGTCTATATTGGCTTTGTGAATCATATCATCCTTCACTATGACTGTATCCTCTGCCTGTGTCAGCGTGGAAGGAGGAAGTAGGTGCATATGTGCCACCGCCAGTAGTAGCACCTGCAGCTGCACTGGGATCATCATCATCATCATCATCATCATCATCATCATCATCGTCGTCGTCGTCGTCGTCGTCGTCGTCGTCATCAGAACCAGAAGAAACCAGTCGCCTTTTAGCCTTTGGAGACATTTTTTTTCTCTTTTGGTGTGATCATTTCATTCATCTTTGAGAGGAGTCCTTTTCTCCTTGGCGTGTGCCTCACATAAATTTACTTTAATTGCTCAATTGTCGGGTCCTCTCGAGCAGCAACACTAGTCCTCTCAGTTAGCTCACGCACTAATGTACTTCTTCTTACGGATGGAGGTGGCTTGACCATTCTAAAAGTGACTGGTCTACTATCTGATTCTGAGTGTCTAGCTGGCTCAAACTCAGGTTGTTGCTCAGTGTCATGAACAAAGTAAGTTGGGTCCTTTATCTGATGCGCATGAGTCTCTCTAGCCCTCTTTGTTGGTCTTTTGAATTCTGGATCTCTTGACTCATCTTCATCTAATATGCACTCTGCCCATGTTCTATCATCAACATCAAAAACGGGCTCATCAACATGCTCTCGTATATCAACCCAAAACTACAAGGGATTGTCATCATCAAATAAAGCGTCCACATCAATTTCTGGAGCTGTATCATTTGCGACGCGTTTGTCCCGCAACTGTTGTCTCAACTTCATATTTTTTATTCTCAGTCTCATATTGTAGTAGCAGTAAACCAATTTTTCTAACCATTCAGCCATTAGCCGATTGCGAACCTTTGAGTGTATAAGGCTGAACGTGCTCCAATTTCTTTCACATTTGCTTGCTGATGTTGTTTGACTGAGCACCCTAATTGCAATAAAAACCAATACATTACTGCCCACATCTCGGTTGTTCACCATTATCCACCAGTCAGCTGTTCCACCAACCATAAACAAATAAATGTAAGATGTAAATAAAGATCAACTCTCCATGATGTATTAATACATATTGACTCAATTTAAGCAGAAAGATTTAGTATATCTGGACTCACTCTTCCCACAACGTATTACAATTGGGAGTCAGAATATGTCCCAATCCTCATTCTATAATTGTTCATCTATAAAGATAAAGTAATAGATTAACATAACTACTTAAGTAAATTCTATACGTCTTATTGATAAAATCAATAAAGGCCAACCTCTATTTCGGCTTGAAGTCTCTTTTTTGGTGTCCTCGATAAACGACCAATGACTTTTAAAGTGTCTTGAAGTACCTCGCCATCAACATTTGCATTGGCATTGTACATAAATCGAGGGTTGAGGAAATAACATGCATTTGTGTATAGTTAACTAAATGTTAGACATAAATTAACCTAAAGAACAATGTATCAATACAATTAATCACTCACCAGCTGCATACAAGTCATGGTGTAATGTGTTGTCCAATCTGTGGTCAATAATTTTCCACCACTTTGCATATTCTCTGGGAAGGGAATTCTACAACTCTAATTTGGCACGGTCCATGGCCTCCTATAGATTTCGCATATCATTCTTCTCATCGCCATCCACCATTCTTAGGACCTTCACGAGGGATGTGACTACGTTCATATATCGTGAGACCCTGTCCCAAAATTTGTTATCTTCCACGATATGGCAGACATCCAAATAATCCATCTGAGCATCAACATTAGATTTGTCTATGTATTCCCGCAGAGCATTGTGGTACATGAAAGCTTTCAGCTCATTCTTATACATGTGCAAAGACTCCAAAGAAATGAAATTCGAATCAAATACGGATGATATCTATAATGATAAAGTAGAAAGAATTGAGTTCATTCTTATACCTGTGCAAAGACTCCAAAGAAATGAAATTCGAAGGAAATCTGGTTGGCCTTGCACGGATGATATCTCGCCCCTCACTTGCATGCTCCCTGAACATGTTCAATATCCTAGGATGGCCATAAATATACTGGGTGATTTTTTGTGCCTTCTCAATTATCTTCTTCACATGATTTTCCTTCCCAATGTCTTCAAGTATCAAATCCAGATAATGTGCTGCACATGAGAGCCAATATAAATGTCTGTGCTTCTGCATCAACTTCTTCCCTGCAGCCTTATAATTGGCTTCATTATAAGTGACTACTTGCACAACATTGTCCTCTTCAATTTGGTCTACCATTTTATCCATCAAATAAAATAATTAATTTACATTCTTTTCATAATTTGATGCATTACATATTTAACAAATATTGTACCTTCGATGCAATAGACCAGAAAATTAATCATAGACCTCTTCGTGGTACCAGTCCAGCCATCACACATGATGGTACATCCTCTCTCCATCCAGATATGCTTAAAACTTTCAACCCACTGATAGAGCTCCTCAACCTCTCCCTCAAGGCCACGTCTGTATATGTCTCGACGTGACGGGACCTTCAAGCCAAGGCCAACATCTACTATGGCATCTAGCATAGGTTGGAAATATTTGCTTTCAGCTGTATGTGCAGGGACACCTGCATGGAAAAACCATTTGCAAATACTTTTAAATGCATGCCCTACAACTTCTGCTGATTTTTTTACCCCTCTCAATGTTTGCTTGGTTTTTGGTTATATAGCACTTTGCTTCGGTGCAGATAGCTGTCCATGGGGCCTCCTCTCTGCGGGGTTGCACTAGTGTCAGGACATCGTGCAGCTCGTGCTACACCAACTGTACTGGAGTATGTCCCTGAACCTATCGGTGCTTTTCCTTTCCTTCGAGCGGCTTGTTCACGCTCTATTGCTTCAGTCAGCTCTGGATTTGAATCCTCAGTGCCTTCCTCATCATCGCCATCCCTCCTTCCCCTTCTGCCCGAAATCTCCTAAGCAATTTCAGCCTGATCTTCAGCCCTTTGTTGCATCCTCTTTTTTTTGCCCAGAAGGCACTGGCGCATTTCTTCTCGGACCTCTCGAGGACATCTGTCACATTGTTTGACCTCTCCTCTTATACCTGCCAAATGTTGCTTTCCTCTAATAATTCTGCCATATATCTCCTTACCACAATAATTGTATTTCACTTTTCTTCTCCTAGTATCAACTAAGGAGAGGTGGGCCCACCCTGATCCTCCTGCCCTTTTTGCTCCTGACCTTGTTCACGTCTAGGCATGATGCTGCATTAAGACAGTCAAAAACAAATGGTTGTAAGTACAATGAAAAAAATGCAATGAAGCATAATTGAGCTTCAAATTATGTTGAATTGAGATAATTAGACAAAAGTCTCAAATTTAAACAGCTAATTAGGGCTTAATTTAGAGTTTTACCCTAATCACCCTTCATTAAATGCAATTAGCAGCATGCTCCCGCCCTAAATTATTCAATAAGCTTAAATGAGCTTCAATTGACCCTAACTAAACCTAATTAGACAAAATCCCCAAATTTAAATAGTTAATTAGGGCTTAATTTAGAGTTTTACCCTAATCACCCTTTATTAAATGCATTTAGCAGTATGCTCCCGCCCTAAATTATTCAATGAGGCTTAATTGAGCCTCAATTGACCCTAACTAAACCTAATTAGACAAAAGTTTCAAATTAAACAGCTAATTAGGGCTTAATTTAGAATTTTACCCTAATCACCCTTCATTAAATGCAATTAGTAGCATGCTCCCGCCCTAAATTATTCAATGAAGCTTAATTGAGCTTCAATTGACCCTAACTAAACCTAATTATACACATTTAAATAGCTAATTAGAGCTTAATTTCGAGTTTTACCCTAATCACCCTTCATTAAATGCAATTAGCAGCATGCTCCCACCCTAAATTATTCAATGAAGCTTAATTGAGTTTCAGTTGACCCTAATTAAGCCTAATTAGACAAAAGTCCCAAATTTAAATAGCAAATTAGGGCTTAATTTGGAGTTTTAACATATTTCACATATGAAAATTAATATATTTAAGAGACCCTTACCTACAACAAAAAAAACTATCAAACCAATCAAAAATAAATAAAAACTTACAAGATCTATTAGGAATGGGAGCCAAGAAAACTCTTTGGCTGTGGCTACACGCTGTAAACTCCAACAAACGACAACGGCGGCAGTAAACTCTCCCCCTAGATGAGGCTCCACCTGCTGCAGCAAGAGACTTCTCCCTCCAATCTGAGAATCTGAGGGAGAACAGAAGTGAGGGGAGTTCACGTCCGGTTTCGGCCGAAATCGGGCGGTTTCGGGCCTAAACAGGTAAGTTTCGGGCGAAACCGGTATCGATTTCGCCCGAAACCATTAAAAAAGTTTTTTTTTAGTTTCGGACCTACTACAGTGAGCAGGTCCGAACTCGTTTCAGTATGCGCCAAAACCGATACGTTTCGGTCGAAACGTATCGGTTTCGGCCGATACTGCCATCCTTGGGAGCTGCATCCTCTCTGCTTCTCTGGCCATCGATTGCGTCTCCTAGGAAAGGCGATCCATTCTTTGGAGATCTCCGCCCTTTCTGCTGGTCATTGAGGGCCACCTCTCACTTTCTATCTCTTGCAGTTACCAGTGCCTTGGGTTCCTATGCCTCCCTTTTCTCGTCTTCTCCTACTCGTCGTCATGGCAAAATCTACTTCTGTGGATTCACATGTGTCTACTCAGCTGTTCAACCCGTAGCTCCAACCTCTCTGACGAGCGCTTCTCTACAGATCACACAGAGAACAACCATGCCTCTTGGGTTGTGGCAGCAAAATTGTATATTGTCAATTGTGACAAGCTCGGATATTTCACTAGTGATCTCAAGAAGTCAGATGCCACAAATCCTCAGTATGCAACATGGCATCGGGACAACAGTATGGCTATGTCCTGGCTCCTTGACTCAATCAATCTGGCTATTTGATCAACGATTCTTCACAAGTCCACTATTATTGATACGTGGAAAACACTAGCCGGCTTGTATGGTCGTGACAAAGAATAAGGTACTCCTGTATCAACTGAATCATACTATTCATGAGTTGAAGTAGGGGTCTCAATCTGTTACTGCCTATTTTTGTGCCCTTACAAGTCTATGGGATGAACTTGACTGTTCTCGTATGCCTACTTGGACTTCACTAGAGGATTAGAGAACTTTTTTGTATCTTCAAGAGGATGACCGCATTGTAAAGTTCTTCAGCGGACTGAATCTTGACTATGAGGCACTCCGAGGACATATTCTGAATATGGATCCCTCTCTAACACTTGAATAAACATATTTTAAGATCTTCATTGAAGAATAATGTCGACAGATTATGGGCAACAAGCATGTCCTTTCTGCACCTTCTGATGTTGAAGAGTACTTTGCACTAGCCAGTGCCTCTGGTAAGACTCCTCTAGTTGGTGATAAGAAGCATGGTGACAAGAAGTGATGTCATTATGGTTGCACCAATCATGACTTTGATTTTTGCTAGAAGTACCAATTTCCACAGCAATTAAAAGGAATAAAAGTCTCAAGGTAATGTGGCTGTTGCACAATCTTTTGTTGTCCCTGGTGCATCTACTTTAGGTAGGTCTCCTGCTATTGCATCGCGAGTGCTCTCCTCCTCACATATTGTTAATCTCCAACATCTTCTTGCACAGCTTCAGGGCAACCCACAGACACCAACTTCTTCTTTCCCTTCAGGTACACATGGTGCTGCCCTGAGTGCTACTACTCGATCCCCCATAAATTCTTGAGTGATCGACTCTGGTGCTACTGACTATATAACTGGTATATCCAATTCTTGTCATTTTTATTCATTATCTTTGGGTCATGACAAGGTCACTATTGCCATTGGTACCCGCGCTACTATTGCTAGCAAAAGTTCCATTAGACTCTGATCATTTGACCCTTTCTTCCACACTTCGGTGTCTTCTCTTTCTATTATTTTACTTTAGTGAGTAGTCTTACTAAACAGTTGAACTGTTTTGTAACTTCTTTCTGTATTCATTGTGTTTCAAGATTTAAAAACCAAGCAAACAATTGTGGTTAACCATGAAGTAGATGGGCTACAATTCTTTGCGCCTGGGGAGACACTGGCCTTTCAATCCTCTACATCTCCACGTGTAGACAGATGAGCTAAGAAGATTATGCTATAGCATTCTTGATTTGGATATTTTTTGTTACATTCATTGAGAATCTTGTCCCCATCTTGTTTTAAGTCAATTGATGTTTTGTCTAGTTCATGCCAAACTTGTTAGTTGACGATGCATTGTAGAACATAGTTTCCTTCTTCAATAAAAGTTCAACTCTGTTTGAGATAATACACTCTGATGTTTAGGGAACTTCCCTTGTTCCTTCTTTGGATGGCTACAGATATTTTGTTACATTATTGATGATTTCTCTCGTTGCTCTTGGCTATACTTGTTACGATCCCGGAATGAAGTTCGCCGTGTTGTTTAAATGTTTTGTAACATGGTTCACACTCAGTTTGACACAAAAGTGAAAATCATTCGTTCTAATAATGCCTGAGAAGACTTTGCTAGAAGTGTTAATATCTTTCTTCAAAGTGAGGGTGTGCTTCATAAGTCGTCTTGTGCATATTCTCCTCAACAGAATGGTTTTGCCGAATGCAAAAACTGCCATCTTCGTGAGACCCCCAGGCCTCTTCTATTTCAGCGTCATCTGCCCAAATCCTTTGGGCTGAGGCTGTCCTTACTACCAACTACAGTATCAACAGGAAGCCATCCAAGAGTTTAAGAGATCGTTGTCCTTTTGCTCTTCTCATTCCGGACAAGCCATTGTTTCCTCTGTGACCTCGAGCTTTTGGTTGTCTTTGTTTCATTCATACTCTTGTTCGGGGTGGTACCAAGCTTGATCCACAAACTGTTCGTGATGTTTTTCTTGGTTATTCTTCTATTCAGAAGGGTTACAAGTGCTATGATCCTGTCTCTTATCACTTTTTTATTTGTAAAGATGTTACTTTCTTTTAGTCTGAGTCCTACTCTTCTTCCCGAATTCAATCTCAGGGGGAGAATCCAAGCATCCTACCATCTATTTTGTTTTCTTTCGTTACTCCCTTGTTGCAAGTACCTCCTCTTTTTAGCTCTGCCACAAATGGATCTCTTGGTGTTCTTACTCCTACTCCAATGGCTGATGCAGAGTGTTAAGAAGCAGAGACAGAATATTACTTACAGGTGGAAGAAGTTTAAAGAAAAATCCTCTACTCATCAACCAACTCTAGAGGATACTGATTTTTTGGGTCCTACCCAACCACTTGATGACATAAATCTACCCATTACTGTCCAGAAGGGTGTTTGAGACTGCACTAAACATCCCTCACCAACTTTAAAGAAAAATCCTCTACTCATCAACCAACTCTAGAGGGTACTGATTTTTTGGGTCCTACCCAACCACTTGATGACCTAAATCTACCCGTTACTATCAGGAAGGGTGTTCGAGACTGCACTAAACATCCCTCACCAACTTTGTGACCTACTCTCATGTTTCTCCTTGTTATTACTTTCTCTCTTCACTATCATCTACCCATGTTCCTAGTACCTTTTCTAAAGCAGTGAAGGATCCGAAATGATAGCATGCAATGGATGAGGAGTTCAGTGCCCTTAGCTAGAATGGAACTCGGGTCCTAAATGATCTTCCAGATGGTAGAAATCCAGTTGGATCCAAATGAGTGTACACTATTAAATACAATGCAGAGGGTATGATACAAACATATTGTTAAAATAATTAAGTTTGGGGTATTTTTGTTATTATGTTCTCAGTGTGTGTCTGGGCCTTAATTGTGAGTTCCCAGGTACATATAACACTGTAATCTCTTTGGGGAAAAAAAAAGGATATAGATAATTTTTTTCTTTTGGCCCTAAATTCACATGGTATCAGAGCTATGGGGTAGGGAACCACCACTGCGGTGTCCTCCCTCCGTCCTCCCCCCCTTCACCACCGTCTGCCTCTGCTTACAGTTCGCCAGAGGAGAACGGAGCTCGACGCGAAGGCCACGCGGGTGAGCGGCGCGACGTCGCTGGCGCTCGCGTGAAGGGCGCGAAGTCGCAGTACGACCCTTGGGCGTCGTGTGCACGGCGCGTCGGACGTGAGCGCGGCGACCTGTCACCTTGCAACCCTCACGGGTGGGTGACGCAGTCCCGATCCTGCCCAGGTGTCTCCCCTGCGGTGCAAGGGGTTTGAAGTCTCTAAAAAATCGCGAAATTTCTAATCACGGCGTAAATCGTTTCGTTTGACGGCAACATCATCTTTGGTGGTAAGAAAGTGTACCCTTATCTTCTAACAGAGTTTTCTCCACACCGGCTCATTCCTTTAGGATGGTCAGCGCATGAGGGCTTCTGATCTTCTCCCTATGTGCTGACCCATTTGTTGCTGTAAGAAGATTGTTTGAATCCCTTTTTGCGCAGCAGAGGCTTTGGTTGTTTGGTTTGTTATTGTCATGGTAGAATCGTCGAGGTCCACTTCTATCCCGACTTCTGACGGGAAACTTTATTATATGATGGCTACTGCTACAAAATTAAATGGCACTAATTATTCTCAATGGGCACGGTCTTTTCGCCTCTTGCTGCTTTCTTTGAGAAAACTTCGACATATTGAGCAAGACCCTCTAGAGAAAACTGATAAGAAGGCATATGAAGCTTGGGAAGTTGATGATGGGATGGTAATTTCAGTTCTGAATAATAGCTGTGAACAGAGTATTTTTAATAGTATTGTCTTTTTAGACACCGCTAAGGAGATGTGGGATACTCTGAAAAAGATTTATTCTGCATAGCACAATAATTCTCATATTTATAATATTTATTCAAGATTGTTTAATCTAAAGCAAGAAGGAAGACCTATTTCTCAGTATTTTGCTGAAATTCGGGGTCTCTGGAGTAAATTAAAACTGTATCAGCCTAGTGCTGTAGATGCCGCTCAACTGGAGAAACAAAAGGAAGAGTTTATTGTTGCTAAATTTTTGTCTGGAATGGATGATAATCTCGGACATGTTAGAGACAATTTGCTTGCAGACACTCAGGTTCCTACATTGGCTGGTGCTTACTCTCATGTTCTAGAGCAAGTACTAAATTGAATCTGACTGAGACAACATCTAGTGAGATTGGAGAGTCTGGTAGTGCTTCAGCTCTTGCAGCAGAGGGGCGTGGCCGTGGTCGTGGCTCTCCATGTATTCATTGCAACAAAACTAGACATCAGCCTGATTTTTGCTGGAAGAAATATGGCAAAGGGGGGTCACGTCTACGTCCTGTTACTAATCTGGGTGCCTCTAGTGATTCCTCATCTCTCACTCCTGAGTCTATGCCACAGCCTGTGCAGCAGCCACCTACCGGACCACCATTTGAGAAAGGGGTTACACTGTCTCTCGAGGAGTACGAGGCATTCCAAAGGCTCTTCAACACATTCTTCATCCTTTCATGCCACCACTTCAGGTAGTGCCTCTGCAGTTCACCACAATTCCTCCTGGATTGTGGATTCTGGTGCTTCTTGTCACATGACAGGTAGTCGTTCCCTTTTCTCCTCTCTTCATTTATCTAATACTCACTCGTCTGTTACTGTAGCGGATGGGTCTTATAGTTCTGTTGCTGGGAAAGGGACTGTTCATACCTCATCTCTAACCCTGAAAGATGTCCTTTATATTCCAAACTTTCCCATTGGCTTGTTATCTATTAGTTCTTTGACCCGTTCCTTAAACTGTTCAGTAACATTCTATCCTTCTTATTGTGTATTTCAGGATCTCCAGACGAAGAAGCTGATTGGTGGCGATCATGAGTCTGGAGGATTGTACTACCTCGTTGATGGGCCTCTCCAAAGACATAAGGCTTCCTCAGCATCTGATACTTCTTTTCAATGACACTGTCGGCTTGGACATCCATCCCTTTCCAGGCTACGTGAGATTGTTCCCGTTTCTTCTTCAACAAATAGACTTTTGTGTGAAGCCTGTGAGCTTGGGAAACATCATAGGGTCTCCTTTCCTTCTAGTAATAGTAAAAGGAGCATTACTCCATTTCATCTTGTACACTCCGACATCTGGGGACCGTCTCCCATCACCTCCAAACTCGGATTTCGATACTTTGTCATTTTTGTTGATGATTTTTCTCGGATGACTTAGTTATTTCTTTTGAGATCTCGTTCAGATGTGTTTGATGTATTCAAATCTTTTTATTCAGAAATAAAAAATCAGTTCTCCACTTCCATCAAAATTTTGCGTACAGACAATGCCAAGGAATATGTCCAGTCATCCTTTGCTTCCTTCTGTTCAATGCATGGAATTCTTCATTAAACATTTTGCTCCTACACCTCTCAACAAAATGGAGTTGCTGAGAAGAAGAATTGGCATTTACTTGATGTTGCTCGTACTCTTACGTTTCACATGCATGTTCCAAAGTACTATTGGGGTGATGCCATTCTTACCTCGTGCTATCTTATTAATCGGGTTCCGAGCAAGGTGCTAGATGACAAAAGTCCTTTTTCGTGCTTATATCCAAATGAAGATCCATTTCCTCTAATTCCTCGGGTCTTTGGGTGTAAGTGCTTTGTTCACACTTTTGGACCAGGACATGATAAGTTGACTCCCAGATCTATTCCTTGTATCTTCTTGGGGTATTCTTGGACCCAAAAAGGGTATCGATGTTTTGACCCTCGGTCCAAGAGGTCATTTGTGGTTGCTTATGTGACCTTTTTTGAGTCTGTGCCCTTTTATGATTCCCCTTCTTCTACACAACCTTCTCCTGCACAGACTTCTCCTTCACCTATTCTTCTTGATCTTGTTTCTCTGGATGTGCCAGCTGCAGATACTGATTGTTGTGTTGAGCCTAAGGATGCGGATAATAGATTTGGACAGGTCTATCAACGACGGACCCATAGTGCGCCGCCTGCCGTCTTGCCACAGTCAACTTCTTCACTGGAGGCTCCTCCTCTCACTAGTGAGACTTCACTTCCCGCTTCTGATCTGGATCTTCCTATTGCCCTTCGCAAGGGAAAACGATCCAGTACGAAGCATCCTCTTGATGACTTCATTTCTTATCATGCTTTGTCTCCATCTTTTCGCCAGTATGCCTTGTCTATTTCTGATGTTCACCCTCCAAAGTCTGTCTCTGAAGCACTATCCAAACCTGAATGGAAGGTGCTATGGATGAGGAAATGTCTGCCTTACTGTCTCGTGATACTTGGGTCCTTGTACCCCGGCCAGCCGGTGTTAACCATGTTGCTTGTCGGTGGGTGTTCACTATAAAGTACACTCCAGAACGCTCCATTGACAAATATAAGGCTAGGCTTGTGGCCAAGGGCTTTACCCAGACTTATGGAGTTGATTATTTCGATACTTTTTCTCCTGTTGCTCGACTTAACTCTGTTCGGGTGTTATTTTCTCTTGCCATCAATCAAGGATGGAATATGTTGCAGATGGATGTCAAGAATGCCTTCTTGTATGGTGATCTTAAAGAAGTATATATGGAGCAACCTCCTGGGTATGTTACTCAGGGGGAGATGGTGTGTAAACTACAAAAGGCAATTTATGGCTTTAAACAAAGTCCTCGAGCATGGTTTGAGAAATTCAGTCAGATTGCTTCTGGGGTTGGATTAAAGAGGAGTCAAGCCGATCATTTTGTGTTTGTTCGCCATACAACTGATGGTGTGGTGATTCTTATTGTCTATGTTGATGATATGCTGCTCACGGGAAGTGATAAAAATGGTGTTAAGGAAGTTCAGAAATACTTTCAGTGTCATTTTGTTACTAAGAACCTAGGGAGACCGCACTATTTTCTTCGGATTGAAATTGCTTGTGGTAATGATGGTGTTTCCTTATCTCAAAGAAAATATGCTCTAGACTTGTTACAGGAGATGGGAATGTTGAGGTGTAAACCTGCTGATACACCCACTGTTCCTCAGTCTGATCTTGAAGTGGAGGATAGTCCAATGTTCAATGATGTTACTCAATATAGGCGGTTTTGTGGAAAGCTGATATATCTGACAGTGACTCGCCCAGATATTGCCTTTCCTGTATCAGTTGTTAGTCAGTTTATGCATAATCCAAAGTTATGTCATTGGGAAGCGGCTCTAAAGATCCTGCGTTATGACAAAGGAGCTCCTGGATGTGGTCTTCTATATAAGGAAAATGATTATTTATCTATTGAGGCTTTTTCTGATGCAGATTATGCGGGATCTCAGTTGGACCGGCGATCAACCTCTGGGTTTTGTACCTATGTTGCAGGTAATCTTGTCACTTGGAGAAGCAAGAAACAAAGTGTGGTTGCTAGATCAAGCGCTGAAGCAGAGTATAGAGCAATGGCTCAGACAACTTGTGAAATGATGTGGCTAAAATCTTTGATGGCAGATTTTGGGGTCACTTATTCTGAACCTATGGTGATGAGATGTGACAACCAGGCTGCTATCCATATTGCAAAGAATCCAATATTTCATGAGCGCACAAAGCATATTGAGGTTGATTGCCATTTTGTTCGGGATGCCGTCATGTCTCAGAAGATTAGTACTCCTTTCACTCCTACTGAGGACCAACTTGCTGATCTCTTCACAAAGTCGCTTGGAGTTGGCCGATTCAGTGCTCTATGTGACAAGCTGGGCATGTTTGATACATATGCTCCAGCTTGAAGGGGAGTGTTAAAATAATTAAGTTTGGGGTATTTTTGTTATTATGTTCTCAGTGTGTGTCTGGGCCTTAATTGTGAGTTCCCAGGTACATATAACATTGTAATCTCTTTGAAAAAAAAAAGGATATAGATATTTTTGTCTTTTGGCCCTAAATTCACACATATAAAGTTAGACTTGTTGCAAAAAGTTTTACTTAGACATATGAGATTGATTATTAGGAGACATTCATTTCTGTGACAAAGTTGAAGTATGTCAGGGTAATTCTCTCATTGGTTTTTCGGTACTATTGTCCTCTACACCAATTGAATGTCAAGACTGCCCTCTTGAATGGTGATTTACAAGAATTGTACATGCTGCCGCCACCTGGAATGGACACAAAAGGGAAAGCCTATCGCCTAAAGAAGGCCCTCTATGAGTGAAAGCAATTGCCTAGAGCTTGGTTTGATGGGTTGCGCCTTGCTATGATTAGATTTGGTCTTAAATAGTCAAATGTTGATTGTACTACATTTGTCAAGTGGACAAGGGACGTGACTGTGCTGCTTGTTAATATGGATGACATGATTGTTACAAGTGACTATGAGGCAGGAATTAAAAAATTGAAAGAAGACCTAGCTGCTGAATTTAAAATTAAAGACTTGGGTGAGCTAAAATACTTCTTGAGAATTGAAGTAACCAGATCAAAAAATGGCTGCTATATTTGTCAGAGATAGTATGCAATGGAGTTGCTGACTGAAACTGGGAAGTTGGGGCGTAAACCACTAAACCTGCAGCTATACCAATTGAATTAAATCATGGATTGACAGAGACAGAGGGAGAAGAATTCTCACTTGAAGATAGGAGTTTGTATCAGAGATTGGCAGGAACACTCTTGCATTTATCATTGACTCGGCTAAATTTGATTTACGTTGTTAGTATAGTCAGTCAATTCATGCATGCTGCGTAGACAGTGCACATGAAAGCTGTGGAACGCATATTGAGGTACTTAAAGTCATGTTCGGGAAAAGGAATACTCTTTTAGAAAACTGATAGCTTGAGTCTAAAAGAAAATATAGATGCTGATTAGGCTTGATCACGAGATGACAGAAGATCAACTTCTGGTTCTTGTACTTTTCTAGGTAACAATTTGGTTACTTGAAGCAATAAGAAGCAGACAGTGTGTGCAAGGTCAAGTGCAGAAGCTGAATATTGGGCCATGGCACATGGGTTAGCAGAGTTGATATTGTTGAAGTTTCCCCTGTTAGATTTGAGAGTCCGAATGAAGCTGCCTATGAAGCTCTACTGTGACAACAAAGCAGCAATAAACGTTACAAACAATCCTGTTCAGCATGACAAAACAAAACAGATTTAAATTGATAGACATTTCATCAGAGAAAAACTGGACTCAGGAGAACTTCCCTTAGGTCACTGATGTCTTCATAAAGACTATGACTGAAGCTCAGTTCAGATCTGCCCTTCACAAGCTAAGCATGAAGCATATCTATGCTCACCTTGAGGGGGAGTGCAGGAAAACAGGGTGGTTTTGTAATTTGGTTATTTTATTAAGTTTTTTTGTATTTTTTCCTTCTTTCTTAGTTGCCCTCTCTAGTGAAGGGCAAATATGTAATTTTGTTCTCTTGGGAATTAACATAAGAGGGGTGAGGATTGGCCAGTAGGGAAGGTCACTGCTTCCCCTTCTCTCTCTCTCTCTCTCCACATCACCTGCTCTCTCTCCCCCCCAACAAACACCATCTAATATATACACAGAGGCACAAATAATGTTTAATTATAGAATTTAATATTATTGTAAAGAAGGCAGGGGTAGTTTAGTCATCTTTTTGGTTTGTTATTCCTGGTCCATGAGGTGTGCGCCCTGAGTTGTTACTAGCCAGGGGCATTTCTGTCATGGTCTGTAAGGTGGCGGTTGCCCTAAAACCTAATTTATATAAGTGGGGAGCGGCTGGAGGAAAGGACTCTCTCTTTCCCAAAAAACCAGCGCAACCCTGTTTTGGTTCCCTCGGTGCTTTCTCCTCTTTTTCCTCCCTTGTTCTTCTGCATCCTGGCTGTAACATGGTATCAGAGCCAAAGGAGGTCTGAAACAGGGGCAGAGACAGCACCGCTGAGGTCCTTGGTGATCCGCCCTAGGGTTTCTCCCTAGCACAAGCCGGAGGTGGTCTTCTTCTGGAGGTATCCTCATCGGACAACCCTTTCTGGCCTGGGAAAGGTCTGCGGCCCCTCCTTCTATCTGTCTAGCAGGGACTGCACCCTTCTCCTCCTGTTTCTTTCCTTCTTCTGTTGAGCTGCAGAACCCTGCCCTTGTGGAGACAGCCGCTGCCTGTCTCCTAGGGTTTTTCAGGTTTTATTCTGCATCAAGAAGAAGGGGAGATTCTCATGGCCAAACAGCACTCCCCATCGGTCTCCAAGTCCACATCCACAGATGCTGAGGAAGTTTCTGTAGGAAAAAGGGTGTCTGGCCCTATGTCGGGTCATGAACACCATGCCCTACAGATCAAGGATGACAGTATCGGTTTCGGTATCAGTTTTGGCCGGTACCGAAACCGATACGTATCGGTTTCAGTTTCGGTTTCGGCCGAAACCGGTTCAAAACAGTCAGAAAAGGCAAAAATTGTATTGAGCAGGTCCAGTTTCGGCCAAAACCGGACGGTTTCGGTCCGAAACCATTAAAAAAATAATTTTTTTTGGTATTGGACTTGCTACAGTGACAAGGCCCGTTTCGGTTTCAGTATAGGCCGAAACCGATACGTTTCGGCCGAAACGTATCGATTTCGGCCGATACTGCCATCCATGCTGCAGATTACCCCAATCAAGCTGAACAAAACCAATTATGTTGAATGGTCAGCGGCAGCCAAGATGTACCTTGGAGCGAAGCGGAAGACTGGTTATATCAATGGTAAAATTGAGAAACCAGATGAAGATAGTGCTGAGTTTGAAGATTGGGCTGAACAGAATAGTGTTGTGATGACTTGGTTAGTCAACTCCGTTGAAGATGCTCAGAGGAAACTGATTATGCGAAAGGAGACAGCTAGAGACATGTGGGTATTCTTAGAAAAGATGTATGAGGAAAAAAAAATGCTGTTAGGGTCTATCAACTGGAGACTGCCTTCTATGGAGCAAAGCAAGGTACTCTTTCTGTTACAGATTATTCCACTACCCTACAAACACTGTGGGATGAACTCGACTACTATGATGCTGATAAGTGGGATACCCCGGCTGATCACAAAAGGCACTCGAAGTTTGTTCAGAAGGGGAGAGTTCTGAAGTTCCTTGGTGGTTTAAACCCAGAGTGGGAGCCACTTCGGGGACAGATTCTCAATGAAACTAGTGCTCTATCTCTAGATGAGGTATATCAAAGGGTGCTGGTTGAAGAGAATCGAAGGGAGGCTATGCTGGTGGACATTCAAACACCAAGTGGCCATGTTCTTCATGACCATTCTGCTCTGACCAGCAATGCTTCTAAGTCTAAGAAGGGTAGTGGTAATAGTCAAAATGATGATGGGAAAGCCAACAGGAAGTGTAGTCACTGCGGCAGACCTAACCACCTTGTGGATGACTGCTGGGAGCTCTATCCTGATAAGAAGCCTCTCATGTTCCGTGGTAAGAAGGGCAGCAAACAGGCCAAGGGAAATGCTGCCACTTCCCTGGCTTCTTCCCAGGATGCTGGATCACCCAATGCTCAAGTACCTAACACAAAGGGCCTCTCCTCAACTGATATTGCTACCCTTCAAAGGATTCTTTCTCAGTTGGACACCTCTGCTCTGGGTAAGTTCAGTGTTGAGGGAGCTGCACTTAGTGCTACATCTCAACCAACCGATACATCATGGATCATTGATTCTAGAGCTACTGATCATATGACCGGTAACCCTAGTCTCTTCTCTACCTATTCTCTTTCTTCTGGCCAAGAAAAGGTGATGGTAGTTGATGGTACTCAAGCCACAATTGCGGGTTAAGGTACCATCAGACTGGATGATCATCTTTCCTTGTCATCTACCTTACATGTTCCTTCCCTTCCGATAAATCTCCTATCTGTTAGCAACTTTACCAAATCCCTTAATTGTTCCATAACCTTCTTCCCAACCCATCGTGTGTTTCAGGATTTGAAGACCAAGCAAACGATTGGGAGTGGTCTTGAGGAGAGGGGCCTTTACAAGCTGAACATCAAACGGAAGACTGCTCTTCAGTCCAAGAGAACCATCCATAGTTCTGCTAAAATTCAGTAGCTCAAGTTATGGCATTGTCGTCTAGGACATCTTTCTTTCAAGTCTTTGAAACTCTTATTTCCCACATTATTGAAGTCCATTAAACCAGAGTCATTTCAGTGTCCTATATGCCAGTTGGCAAAACATTGTAGATCCCAATTTTTCACTTCAATAAAAAAGAGCAGTGCTCCTTTTGATTTGATCCATTCTGATGTTTGGGATCCCTCACCCGTGTGTTATGTGAATGGCTATCGCTACTTTGTCACATTCATTGATGATTTTTCCTTGTGCACTTGGGTGTATCTCCTGAGGTCGAGAGAGGAAGTGCCTAGAGCAGTTCAGATTTTTTCCAATATGGTGTTGACACAATTTGAGAAAAAAATCAAGACGTTTAGATCTGATAATGCAAAAGAATACTTCACGAAAAATCTGAATGTGTTCATGCAAGATGAAGGGATGGTACATGAATCCTCTTGCCCGTATACTCCACAACAAAATTGAGTGGCGGAGAAAAAGAATCGGCACCTAATGGAGACTGCTCGGGCATTCCTGTTTCAGCATAAGATTCCCAAACAGTACTGAGCAGATGTCCTCACAGCAGCATATGTCATTAATAGGATGCCATCCAGAGCCCTAGGGTTTCGTATTCCTGTGACTATCTTACGTCCAGATCACCCAATTTTTCCTTCGACTCTGTGGGTATTTGGGTGCTTGTGTTTTATCCATGTCTTGGGTCCAGGTCATTCTAAACTTGACCCCAAAGCTGTTAGGGGAGTCTTTCTTGGTTATTCCCCCACTCAGAAAGGGTATAAGTGTGTTGACCCCAAGACAGGGAAGAACTACTATCAAAGAGATGTTACCTTTTTTGAGTCACAGTCATACTTCTCCTCGGATCTGTCTGAGGGGGAGATTACAGTGGATCCCTACCTGATTCCTTGTCATATTTCTGCTGACACCTTGGGTTCCCCGCCCTCTTTAGTTCTAGATGTTCAAGATACCAATGCCAAGACTGCTGAAGAAACCA
This sequence comes from Amorphophallus konjac, assembly GCA_022559845.1. Classification (NCBI taxonomy): domain Eukaryota; kingdom Viridiplantae; phylum Streptophyta; class Magnoliopsida; order Alismatales; family Araceae; genus Amorphophallus; species Amorphophallus konjac. Next base: position 188,494,873 of record CM040129.1, on the reverse strand, counting down.
ACTCTAAGGAGAAGAGCAGATTTGGAAAGGTCTACTCTAGAAGACAAAAAGAGGAGATTGAACAGCCCCAAGAAAAGACCCTTGCTGAGGACCACTCTCATGAGGATGCTGGGTCCTCATCTCCTGTTGTTCCTGAAACAGAAAATCAGGTTTCTCTCATTGACCTTGATCAGCCTATTGCATGTAGGAAAGGTGTGAGAGAGTGCACCAAGCACCCAATTTCCAAATACTTGTGCTATTCTAAAATCTCGTCATCGTACCAGTCCTACCTATCATCTATTTCCAGCACCACTGTGCCTTCGTCTTTTTCAGAAGCTGTGAAGAGTCCAAGGTGGGTTAAGGCAATGGAAGAAGAATTGGAGGCCTTAAGGAAGAATGGTACATGGGATTTGGTTGATCTACCTTCAGGGAAGAAGCCAGTGGGCTCTAAATGGGTATATACCATAAAGTTCAAGTCTGATGGAACCGTGGAAAGGTACAAGGCAAGGTTAGTTGCCAAAGGGTTTACACAGACCTATGGCATCGATTACCAGGAAACATCTGCTCCGGTTGCCAAGTTATCCTCTGTTCGGGTTCTGATGTCACTTGATGTCCACCATGACTGGGAGTTGCACCAGTTAGATGTAAAGAATGTGTTCCTTAATGGGAAATTAACAGAAGAGGTGTACATGCAGCCGCCCCTAGGTTTGACTACAGATGGGAAAGTTTGTAGGCTTAAAAGGGCACTGTATGGCCTGAAACAGTCCCCTAGAGCATGGTTTGAAAGGCTAAGGACAGCTATGCTAAAGATGGGATTTAAACAAGGAAATGCTGACCATACTCTCTTTGTGAAGTGGAAGGGTGAACAGGTTGTTATCCTTCTTGTATATGTGGACGATATGGTGGTTACGGGTGATGATCTTGTTGCCATCCAGCAGCTGAAAGATAATCTAGCGAAGGAATTTGAGATTAAAGATCTTGGTCACTTGAAATATTTTCTTGGGATTGAAGTGGCAAGATCTCACGGCAGCATTCATATTTCACAAAGGAAGTATGCCCTTGATTTGCTGAAAGAGACTAGGAAAATGGGAAGTAAAGCCGCTGATACTCCAATTGAAATGAACCACAAGCTGAGTATTCTTGATGGAGAAGTGCTCTCAGACGCTGAAAAAGGCGGGTATCAAAAAATGGTTGGAAAACTTATATACCTGTCCTTGACTAGGCCGGATATTACGTATGCAACCAATGTGGTCAGCCAATTCATGCATGCTCCCAGGACTAAGCACATGCAAGCTGTTGACCGGATCTTGAGAGATATCAAAATCTGTCCAGGAAAAGGTCTGCTATTTAGCAAGAAAGGTCAGCTATGTTTGGAAGGGTTTACTGATGCTGACTGGGCTGGATCACCAGATGATCGGAGGTCAACAGCTGGGTATTGTATTTACTTGGGTGGAAACCTTGTTACCTGGAGGAGTAAAAAACAATCTGTTTGTGCAAGGTCAAGTGCAGAGGCTGAATACAGAGCCATGGCACAAGCTGTAGTAGAGTTGTTGTGGGTGAAGATTCTTCTAGTAGACATTGGAGTTAAGGCAGTGCTTCCCATGAAGCTCTACTGCGACAACAAGGCAGCAATTAACATTGCTAACAATCCTGTTCAACGTGATCGTACAAAACACAGAGAGTTGGATAGGCACTTCATCCGGGAGAAGTTGGACTCCGGGGAGTTGTGCCTCCCCTATGTCTGGTCTGCTGATCAAGTTGCTGATGTCCTTACTAAGAGTTTGTCAAGAGATGATTTCAGAAAAATGCTAAACAAGCTAAGCATGTTAGATGTCTATGCTCAGCTTGAGGGGGAGTGTAAAGAAGGCAAGGGGTAGTTTAGTCATCTTTTTGGTTTGTTATTCCTGGTCCATGAGGTGTGCGCCCTGGGTTGTTACTAGCCAGGGGAATTTCTGTCATGGTTTGTAAGGTGGCGGTTGCCCTAAAACCTAATTTATAAGTGGGAGCGGCTGGAGGAAAGGACTCTCTCTTTCCCAAAAAACCAGCGCAACCCTGTTTTGGTTCCCTCGGTGCTTTCTCCTCTTTTTCCTCCCTTGTTCTTCTGCATCCTGGCTGTAACAATTTTAAACACAAGTTTAATGATAGCTCAAAGGTCAAGCATAAACTCGGTCAGACATGATCCCTTTTAGTACATTTAATAAAAGTTTTGCTAGGATGGCATCAATATTTTTGTGAAAAAAGCCAAACCATCATCTCCTGGCCTCTCCAACTACCCTATCCAGCAACATTGTCAACCAAGCACAAAAAATATACATCTCTGTCTATGCAATTTGTTAGCTTCTTCATTATCAATCAGAAAGTCAATCACACACCTCATCTAATAAATCTGGATTTAGTTTCAACACCACTTAATGCAGTCAAATGAGTCAATAATCAGTGTAAAAGCCATGCACAGAGAACCCAAGATGCATGAAGAAGTCCATGGAAGATTATTGAATGGTTCTAAGCAGAAAGTCTCACCAGTGAGAGGAACAGATGGAAAAGATGAACGGGACTGAAAATATTCAAGATATGAATTTTATATCTTCGCCCAACTCAAAAAGATTCTCATGATTGTCATTCCCCCTGTTAACATCCAGAGAAGAAAAAGTATAAGAATATTCTTCTAAGATAAACCAGTGATCTCCAAAACACTTGGGCATAGAAAATGCAACATTCATACCCTTGCATCGTGCTGAATGGAGCATCTAACAATTGCAAAAGCATTTCAAACAACAAGTCATCCTAAAATTTTCACAATTCTCACTTTAGTTAGATAGAAAGCAGAAATTACAAATAAAATATAAGAATATGAGTCCCAGAAACATTTCAAGTGGGCTATAATCTGTTATTAAAGGCAAAGAAGAGAACACTTCATAAGAGCCACATATAGTAGATTAAGGATCAAGGTTGAAAATTATTGATACATACAACTACTGTGAGATAAAACATTGACATAACGGATCACAACTTATGCATAAACAATGATAATGGTCTATGCCCTACAGTTCTGAGTCTAATTTCTACAACATGCATCAGCATTTTTATGTTTTTATCAAAAAAGGTACATGTTAACCTTTGTTCCTCATCTTGGATTTTCAGAGTCCATATCAGCTTCCACCCTCCCCAGCCAACACAGCCCTTTCAGTGAGAATGCAGACACATTGTAATAAATAAACATAAGAATCTTCAGAATGAATATGAAACCTTCAAACTATAATGTGGATATCAAAACCAAAAAGAAAAAGTGAACTATAGTCACAATACCAGGACAAAAAGTAAATTTATTGTTTTTCAAACTAAATAGTAAAAGAAGTCCATACCCTTTTTCTGGAATGTACCACCAATTTTACCAAAGAAATAAATAGAAGACGTACTTGCTGTTCTTGCAACAAGTCTACAAAAAATCACCTAAAAGCCCTCACATAATTTCCCAACTCTCACGCTTGAATCTTAGCTATCACAACACAGCCCAATGGACCAGGTAAGTATGCTCACATAAAATGTTTACAGCAAATTGTTCACTGATGAATTATAGCTTCATGTTTTCCCTCCAGAGTCCAGATGCTTCCACAGACAGCATGGATAAAAAGTTGTGACATGCTGGCCATTATTTCTGCTGCCTTAAGGTCTAAACTGAAAAAAAAAGGCACATTTCTTGGACAGATGAAAGCTGAAATGTCTCTTGTACTATGATTCCAAAAAATCTATGAATCTCCTTTTTAAAGCAATGTTTTCTCACGGGATGATCAATGTCCTGCTCAGCAGTCAAACAAAGAGGGTACAAGTGGCTATCACCAGGCCTCCATTTGCCTTTGAAGATCTTGTAACAATTATTTTCTTCTACTGTTCTACATAAGCCACATAAATACTTGGATTCTGAGAAGAAATTTAACCTTCCAAATCAGATCATTCTTCACATGTTTGTTACAGTTATTCTAGAATAAATTGTATGAGTCGCAGAAAATAGACCCTTATTGTCCAACCTTTTAAACCTGCCATCGTCGTCCTCCTAGCAGTGGCTTCATCCATAGATTCCTTGTATCTCCCGCAAGCTTCAACTACTTCAATTCAAGTCCAAGCAACGGACAATTCCTTTAACCATGACATAAATGGCAGCGCAGCCTTTGACCCCATGGCAACACAACTTGTGTGATTACCTCACAGACCTTCAGCAACTTCATGCTGAGTCCAATCACAGAGGATTCCTTCAACTTTGACATAGGTGGTGGACTTCCTTTGATTCCAGGTCCAGCCAACTTGTGTGAATTTTTTGGAAGGTGGCCATAAAGGCCACAATTCATTCCCAACTTGTGTGATTACCCCATTAGATCTTCATCTTCCCAAGGATTACTAAGGGACTCTACACTTTAACAAGGACATTCCCCTTTGTCAAGCAGTCCCAGTTGAAGATGCTATGGGGGATTGCTCGCAGTCTTCCAAAGGATGCAATCAATTGCCTAAATATATTAACTCTCGCAAATGTAGTGGCAACCCCCACCCCCCGAGTATACCAGCAAAAGTAAGTACCTAAATCTGTTTCCTCTGCCAAAATCTAGATTCAACTTTTTCAATTCCAGTCTCCTACAATCTTTTATGTTTTAGCCTCAAGCACCTCTTTTTTCTTGGAAAGTGACCTCAAGGCCACATTTCATTGAAGAGAAAAAATCACAAAGTACAAAAGAGAAAGCCCAACTAAAACTTGGAAAAAGGCCGCTATCAAGATGATAGAATCTTCCCACCCAAAAAACCTCGTGTCTCTCTAATAAAATTTGAGACAGATTACAAAGTAAGCCTTTTCCACCCACCCACCCCAATCTACTCACTAAAGAAGATTATTAGCTCAGTCGGTTAGTGTGTGTGGTTAAATAGGTGAGGTGGCGAGTTCGAAACTCAGATCGTTCATTTTAGGAGACTAGTGCCTCTTCTGGAAGGACAGATGGTGTGGAGACTTCACCTTAGAGGCCTCCTTCCCCAGTTTGTTTGCTGTCTCTGACACCCCCTTGGAGATGGTGTCCTAGGCTTTTGACTCCCAACTTTCTGGGGGCACTTGGGCTCCGATCTTCAAGAGGGACCTCAGGGATGTCGAGTTAGAGCAGCTCCAGGACATTCTCTCCTTCCTCCTCCCATTTCATCCTCTGCCAAATAGAGAGGACGACTGGGATTGGAGGTGGGGAAAGGAGGACACTTTCTCGGTCAACTCAGCCTATGCTATTATTTCAGATGGTGGTGTTCGCCATAGGCTTTCTTCGCAATTTTGGAAACCGAAGAGTCTATTGAAGGTGAAACTTCTCACTTGGAAGATCTCTCATGGGAGACTACTTACTCGGGATAAAGTGAGCAAGTTCCTCCCGGGAGTCTAGCCGACTTGTTGCTTGTGTGGAGTGAACGTCAAGGCCCTGGACCACCTATTTGTAGGTTGTACCTACCATGGATGGCAGTATCGGCCGAAACCGATACGTTTCGGCCGAAACGTATCGATTTCGGCCTATACTGAAACCGAAACGGGCCTTGTCACTGTAGCAAGTCCGATACCAAAAAAAATTATTTTTTTAATGGTTTCGGACCGAAACCGACGGAAACCGGACCGAAACCGTCCGATTTTGGCCGAAACCGGACCTGCTCAATACAATTTTTGCCTTTTCTGACTGTTTTAAACCGGTTTCGGCCGAAACCGAAACCGATACCGAAACCGATACTGCCATCCTTGGTACCTACTCACAGAGGGTGTGGGAAGAGCTTGCTGGAGGACTCGCAGTAGTCTTGGTCGGCACAGCCAGGTGCACCACTTGATGGAGCACTGGGGCAAGAGTTGCGCCCTTACAAGCGACAAGACCGTGTGGTGGCTGATCCTCCATGCCACCTATGGACGATATGGGGGGAATGCAACAACCGGATCTTTAGGAGGGAATCGAGAGCTGTGGAGTCGGTTGTCTCCTTTGTTTGTGATCGAGTGAGGGAATGGGTTATTCTCTTTTGTAATGTGAATTCCCTCAACTCGCCACTTTTTGTTTTGATCGGGGGTTAGAGTGATCCACACTTTCTCTGTGTGGCATTTTGTATAGGGATGGTTGGGGTCTTTTAACTATTCTTGTATATCTCATTTTTCTTTTTATACATCAGCGGTACCACCCACTTTCAAAAAAAAAATTTGATCAATATTGGACTCACACATTCTGAAGTTCCATTCATGAAGATATTGTATGCAATTTTAAATGATGGTCGTGGGATGTTTCAAGTCCTCATTGAACACTCTATTGTTTCTCTCTTTCCAAATAGACCACAACATAGCTACCAAGCTCCTCATCCAAATGTCCTTTTCAGTAGAAATTGGATTGTACTTGATCCATTTTGTCATCCAATTGCTCATGTGGTTCTCCTTGACCCTCGATGTTCCAACAGCTTTGATATACAGCCTGAATGACATCACCATTTATAAATATATAGTCCAAGGTCTCCTAATAATACCCGCAGAACATACTCTGTTTCCTGATGTCTGACTTAACTTGCTCACCCTATCAGCATTAAAGATTCTCCCCTGACCTATCTTCCAAAGGAAATTTCTGATTTTAATTGGTAGTTTAGAGTCCAATGCTTGCACAAAGAAACTCTCCAACCTCCTAGGATGAGGATTTGAGTAGCAGACTTGACCGAGAATTTCCCTCTTTTTTCCCATCTCCATCTTCTACTGTCCCTTATCCCCTGGGTGATCCTTTTACTATCTATCAACTTGGAGAAATGAAGAAACTCTTGCAACTCCACTTCATTCAGATTTCTTCTAAACTCTATTCTCCACCCTGGTCTTTCTCCTGAATGAGACCACATAGTATTTATGTTGACATCAGTCAAACATGAAATGCCATAGAGACTAAGAAATGCTTCTCTCAGCAGCCTATTGTTAAGCCATGGATCTTTGGAGAACCTGGTCCTCCTGCCATCACCTACAAGGATTTCAGCTGAACATCTGTAAAAATCTAAATTGCACACACTATTTTTCCAGATGGTAGACAGTTGGTTCCCTTGTATTCCCCCCAAAAACCAATCATCACCATCTTTGTTATATTTCTCAGAGACTATTTTGTGCCAGAGTGCATTGTCTTCCATGTCTACCCTCCATAACCACTTCAGAAGGAAAGCTTGAATTACAATATGAATGGGCATGAGGCCAACTCCTCCTTCCTCTCTGGGCCTACACACATACTTCCAAGCGATTGGGTGAACACCTCTATCTTCTGGTCCTCTCCCCTTCTAGAAGAAGGCTGCTCTCATTGATTTAAGTCTGTGACAAACATTCTTTGGAATCTTGAATATTAACAGATAGTATGTGGCTAGGCTAGTAAGCCCCACCTTTGATAAAATCCATCTTAGTCCAACAGTAGCTTACCCCTCCACAAAGCAATGTGATCCTCAAATCTTTTCACAATATCATTCCAATCAGCTGCGTTCAACCTTCCAGAAGTAAGAGGAAGCCCCAAAATACTTGATAAGGAAGGATCCTCATCTGACCCCTAAGATGTTGACAATGGTATCCCTCATGTCCTCCTTGATATTAATTCCCACTATTTCACTCTTGGAATAGCTTTTCTTCAATCCAATAATAGCTGCTAATAATCTGAGTAAAATCCTCAAATCAATAAGCTTATCCTCCTTGGCTGAAGCAAAGAGAGTGTCATCTGGATAGTGTGTTACTTCTTTGATGTGCTATCGAGACAAGATCCGATCAAATAGGACGAACAATGCTAAATAAAAGAACGACGAGAATTTCACATGATGCAATAATCAAAGTACAGACCTTTTAAAAAAAAAGTGGGTAGTACCACTAATTGTATTACAAAGTAGTACAAAGTACGGACTATTGCATGAAATTACTGCCACGTTCAGAACTAAGGACGAAATCTTGATGCTAAATTACAAAGTATGGACTATCGCATGAAATTACCGTCACGTTCAGAACTAAGTACAAAATCCCGATGCTAAAGTAGGAGTCGTCCCACATGTAATGTCTAGACAGTCGGTACAGGGCTGAACAGATGTGCACACGCTCACGATTAGGTAGTGGACAGCTAGCAAGATACTACAATGGAGACAAATTAAGGTTCGAGCAATTATTTAATCAAATAAAGTAGCCACAAGTAGGGAACGACGTTACCAGCGATACACGTATGTGCCGACGTCGCCACGGTGCGCGGGTGGGTGGTGGCATACGAACGGGCACGAGTTGCGGCTGTCTGCAGGTGCGAGCGAGGCTGGCCGGCCTATTCGCAGTAGGGTGTCGCGGGGTCGGGCTGGCAGCCCATGAGTGAGGGAAGCAGCGGCCCAGCATGTGCGGGGCTGATCCGGGCAGGAGTTGGGGCCGGTAGCGACTTGAAAAGAAGAGAAGAAGACAAGAAGAAGTCCTGGTTAAACCCTCGCAAGAATGAAAAATTGCGAGTAAACCCTTGCTCGAGGGAAAACTACAGAGATCTCCCCCCCCCCCTTCCTAAGGGCGTGGGTCATAAGGGCAAGAAATGACCTTTAGCAGTTCAATCAAGGGTATTCGGACTTGTCCGATGTAAATTAACACCGACTCTGACCGGTGGAGAAAAGTCCAGTACACGAATCTAATTGTCTGATAAATCCGAAAGCGCGGAATTAACAAATATGCCAAAATAATAGCAATAGGCATATTCATCCATCGAAACGGATGTCGAAAATTCCGCGTGTAAACAGTCGGTAATCACTGATTGAGACTGCCTCCTCTTTCTTTGGGATTAGCACCACATAATTAGAATTGAAATTCCTAACTGCCCATGGATTCCTCTGAAATTTCCTAACTGCTGCCATGATGTCTACCTTTAGAACTTCCCAGAATTTTTGATAAAAACGCATAGAAAAACCATCAACGCCTGGATATTTATTGGATCCATTCTGATGACAGATTCTCTAATCTCTTCCTCTGAAAAAGGTTTGATCATATGCAAAGCCTCAACTTCAGAAATCTTATCAAACGCATCAACACAAATCTGTGGCCTCCACTGCTCCCCCTCCTAAAAATGTCGCCATAATATCTTAAGATAGCTGTCTGAATTTTTGCTCCATCCTCAATTCTCTGACTTTCAACCATTAAAAATTAAATACTGATGTTTTTCACACTTGCCGTCGCATGAAAGTAAGCTGTATTCTTGTCACCTTCTTTGAGCCAACATTCCTCTGCCCTTTGCTTCCAATTAATTTCCTCCCTGAGTGCACTTTCATAAAAAATTTCCTCCCTAAGTGACCACTCATACTGCCTTTTTGGCTGTGCCCATTGAATCCTATCTTCCCCTGACAACATCCCTTGGTCATTCTTTATGTCAAATTCCTCAAAATTCTGCAGAAGCTCTTGTCTAATTTTTGCACTCTTTCAAAAAGTCTCCTTGCTCCAATCTCTCATCTTATTTCTTACCCATTTGAGCTTACTGCCTAGGTTCAAACAAGCAAAAGAGTTAGAGGGGTCTTGGGACTGCCAACATCTGACTAGATTATTGAAGCCTTCGTGCCTCTGCCAAGCTCTTTTATATCTGAACATCCTTGCCTGTTTCCTATCAATGCTGGTGTCTAGTAGAATTAGAACATGATCAGAGATCACCATAGGTAAGCCACTGGCAACTGCATTGCTGAACTTCTGATGCCATTCCACATTCAAAAAAATTGTCTAGTTTTGATTTTGCCTTACTATCTCCTTCCCTGCCCAGGTAAAGAATACTGAACAAGTCTGCATTTCTATCATTTGAGCAGTCTGCACCCATTCTTCAAACATATCCATTTCAGCTGACCATGTTTTTTGGTTCGACCTTTTCCCTGGCCTCCTTACTGCATTGAAATCTCCAGCCACGCACCATGCATCGCTCCTGCAGTTGTGTATGTCAGATAATTCTTGTAAGAAACCCCTTTTCAGGTCTGGTAGCACTGGTCCATAAACTGCTGTAAAGGTCCAAGGGAACCCATTCTTTTTCAGTTTAAATTTTACCGTTATGCTAAACTGTTTGATAACCTCGTCACAGCTCTCTAACACATTTAAATCCAATGAAGGCTTAAAAAGGGGGCTCACAAGATCCCATATCGGAAACTACAAAAATGGGCATGTACTTATAAGCAAGGCCCAAGCCTTCTCCTTTGAGGGCTCTTTTACCAGCAAAAAGAACAAAACCCTAACCGCCCCCGAGCATAGCGGGGGACAATACCTCAAAGGAGACGCCCAAATTTGTACATATACATAATGACGCCGTATGTGGGAACCCCCGGCCCAATAAGCACAAGCCCACCTTTGCTGGGGGGCTAGTGTGGAGACTTAAAAAGGGGTAGAGGCTTAAAAAGGGGACTCACAAGATCCCACATCGCAAACTACAAAGATGGGCATATGCTTATAAAGAAGGACCAAACTTTCTCCTTTGAGGGCCCTTTTACCAGCAAAAAAGATAAAACCCTGGCCGCCCCCGAGCATAGCGGGGGGCAATACCTCAAAGGAAACACCCAAATTTGTACGTCCACAAATCCCAAAGGATTAAATTCCTCACTTTAGTCCCTCCGCATGCTTAAAACACTACCCTTGTAACTTGTTGCCCCCTAATGCCCTCATCTCATCAATTTCCAATTTCTCCGTTTTAGTTTCTTGCAAACAAAATAAATCCATTCTTATCCCGAGGACCATTGAGCAAACCTCCATTCTTATCCTATTCCCCTTGAGTCCTCTTAACATTCCAAGATACAATCTTCATTGGATTACCTTCCTTTTCCCTTTCCCAACATCAGTCTTGCCTCTGAGACATCAAGCAGCGGGTACTTTGCAAATATATATAAAACTTCTCTCTTTCCAATTTTCTGCCCTCCCCCATCTCCTTTCCTTTTAGCACTCAACAGAAGATTAAGATCTCTTTTGATTTTCTTAAAAGCCATCCTCACACAGCCCTCCCTGCCCTCAAAGGAGATTCCCACTATCATATTAATCTCTTTAATCAACTCAGCTAATGATTCTGACCAATCTGTCTCACATGTCGGCCCCGCGGTAGCTAGTGATTTCTTGGTCCTGCATATCCAAGCTGCACTCTGCGATTTCTTGGTCCTGCATATCCAAGCTGCTTCTCTCCCGCATTACCAAGGCTGCACTCTAGTCAAGAAGAACATCCTTGCTGAGACCAAGAAACCTCTTGTCTTCTAGCAATACAGCTAATTAGCAATCTCTAGCGTGTCTACCAATCATCCTCCCTTCCAGTCGACCACCGGGCCTAGAAAGGCTTGTTTAACACGCGGAATTTTCGTACATCCAATTTCGTTGGCTGTGTATGTGTATACTTTGGCATGTTTATTAATTCCGTGTTTTTTAGGGTTTATCAAACGATTTAGGGTTCGTGTACTGGACTATTCCCCACCGACCGGAATCGGTGTTAATTTACATCGGACAAGTCCGAACACCTTTGATTATTGCCAAAGACCTCTTTCACTCCTACAATATCAGCCCTGATGTCAAGGGTCCGCCCTTAGAAAAAAGCTCTCATGCCCGGGGGTATATCCACAATCTTCCCTATAGTTAGAGACATATTTGCGATTCTTTTTGAACGAGGATATACTCGAAATTTTCCCATAACTGGGGGGTGTATTTGTAATTTTCCCATACCCAAGGGGTATATTTGCAATTTTCCCTTAAACGGAGGTATATTTGCAATCTTCCCTCGATCGGGGGGTTGTTTTTACAATTTGTTGTTCCCTGGGGACATTCTGTAATTTTCTTTTGACTAAGATGCCATTGTGTCTTTTTTTCTGAATTTTGCTGTACTTTACTATATTTCTCCGGACTTTTATGAAATTTCTCGTAAATTCGGGGTAAAACCGTAATTTTTTGAGTCTTCATGATAAAACATGGACTTTTGTCATATTTCTGACTTTAAACCCCCCTCTTTCAATAGATTTGCTAAAATTTGCAATTTCCTGGGTATTCACGCAATTTTACAATCTTTCAGAATATAATTGTAATTTTTTTATGATCTTTTGCGGCTTCCTTCCACATAATGCCTCAAGGGAAAAATCCTATAACCATAAGTTAAAGGGCTCCATTTGACATTTTCAATATTCGTGATGGATAATATAAACTTCCCCTCTCATAAAGGTATTTTTACAAATAGCCCTAATATGAGGGTTTTTACAACTCTCTTCTTTCTTTCTTCTTTTTTTTTTTTGAACATAAGTTGAGTGGGGAAGGAGGGTGCCCCCCTCCTCTCACCTCTTGCAAGGTTGCAACAGAGCCCCGGGCTTCTTCTCTCAAGTTCTCTTCTCCAAAAGTCCTCTTCTCCTTTTATACGTGGCGGAGGAGACCAAGGAGGAGATCCCCCGATGGAACTTTAGCGGAGGTAAGCTCCCCGTCTCCTCCTCTCCCCCATCTCTTCCTCTCCCGGTGGTGTAACAGCAAAAAGAGGAGGGGGAGGGACTCCCCCAGGTAGGTGCGCAGGCAGAGAGGGCCGGGGGGGCCTCCCCCCCGGGCTGGTGCGCAGGCGGCAGATCCAGGGGGGCCTCTCCCGGTGGAGAGCGGACCGGGGGGAGGTCCTCTCGGGGCAGGTGGGCCCGAGGGACTTGCCCCGAAGGGACTCCCCCGGTGCAGGCAGGACCGGGGGGAGGTCCCCACAGTGTGAAGGGGCCCAGGGGACCTCCCCCGGTGCAGGCAGGACTCGGGACAGGTCCCCCCCCAGTGGCAGGTAGGCCCGGGGGCCTCCCTCGGTGCAGGCAGACCAGGGGGGTCCCCCAGGGTGCAGGTGGCCCCGGGGGCCTCCCTCGGTGCAGGAGGACCAGGGGGAGGTCCCCCCGGTGGCAGTAGGGCCGGGGAGGGGGGGGGGCTCCCCCGCGCAGGAAGAAGAGAGGGAAGAGGGAGGGAGACTCCCCCCCTCCTCTCTCTCTGTGGTTTTCTGTGAGGGCTATAAAAACCCCCTCTTTTTGGAAATTTTTTTTACTGTTTCGTTGACTTCTTCCAGCAGAACGATGCGTGGAGAGTTGTTTATTTGTTGGACGTCCCCAAGTGCCGCCTTGCTGCCCGTTTGACTTCAAGTTAACAGGAGTTTAATTAAATGCCATGGGAATACACGATGGCACTTAAACACTTGATTTTGCATGGATTTAATCCCACGAGCGTGTAGTTTCATGTCGCCCATGAGGTGTTTGTTAAAATACCCACTTGTCATAAAAAAGAGCTAAAAGCTTGACTTATCTTGGGACTTTGTTGAGGACTTGGCGGCCCTACGCCGCACGCCAGGCGCTTGCCCAAATGTCTTTATGGAATTTGTAGGCTCGAACACTTGATGTTGTAGAGCAAGTGCACATGACTTTGTACCACCCACAAGGTGTTTGACAAAATGTCCATGTGCGTCGCCACGACGGTGATGATCGAACATTACTTCGAGTTGTGTCATGTGATATTTTAATTTCTGAAATTTTTCTGTAATTATCAGAAATTATTATAAACTTTATGGGATTCAACAAATACCCCCCACAGGGTGTTCGTCGAAGCCGAAGGCGACAGCCGGCGCCCTGTGCCCCTTAATTTTGTTCGACCTTCGACTGCTATATGTCTTGAATCAACTTGATGTCCTTTATATAATGTTCCATTTTCATGCTTGACTGATCTTTTTCCTTCTTCTTTCTTGCTTGATAGGAGTTGAGAATGTCTCGCGTAAGAGAGATGCGTTCCCGGAGAGGTGCTGGCCGAGATGGGGAGAGAGATAAATCTCCTCGTTTGTCGAACCAAATGATGCCTCCCTTGGGCCCACCTCGAGTTACGAGGGATAATATGTTCTTACTTGATCGAGGCTTCACCACTGTGGCTAAGGGTCCATTTTTAGAAAACTTCGTAGAGGGTGGAGAAGTTGACCCCTCACTTATCATTCAGGAGGGGGGTTTCTACTAATACCAGCGGACCGGGCGCTATCCAAGGCATTTTCCCTTGGACGAGCATTTGTTTCCATTTATCCAAAATTTTGTGCCAGAAAATATGGATGAGGAAGATCTGATGGTGTCGACTGAACGGGTGTTGCTCGAAAGGGCTATTTTGGTGGGGAGAGACAGTATGATGGGGACTTGCACTCTCTCTCATCCTAGTTTCCCACTGGGCTATTCTCCTCAGGCTCAGCTTCCAGGGACTGCTAAGCTCGGTTTTTCCAAGACAGAGGATTTTGGGCATTCTAAATCATGCACAGTGATCTCAGCCATATGGGAGTTATTTGGGCAGCACAAGACAGGGCCTCCTTCTTCCGGGTTATTCTTGATGCCGTCGGGCACACAGTTTGCTGCAGAGGGTTATGACAAGTTATGTTTTCTTGACCGAATTGTGAGTGGTTCTGCATTCAGTTGGTATGGGAAATGGTCGGTAGCTGCTTCACATCGGTTTCATTTGGGCGCATCAGAGTGGCTGATGGGTGTCATCCACCACTACCGTGACATTTTAGATCATGTGGGGATTCGACATGCTGTTACTGCCGCCCTCTACCGGTACCCTTGTTACACTGGGCTTCTCCAAGGTCTGGCAGAGCGATTCAACTGGCGTTTTAATACCTTTGCTACTGCTGAAGAAGAGACATCGCTTGACTTGTGGAGCTTCCATCGCATTCCAGGGCTCCCCATATCCGGGAGCATGTATGAAGAAGCTTGTTTAGATGATTTACACAGAGAGTACTCTACTGGCGCAGGCTCTTATGGCTTGCCTTTCGGCTTCCGATATCTGATGAAGGTCTGGCGAGACCTGGCCCGTGTTGGAAAGAGGAAAACCCCATCTACATCTACGAGCACTGTGAGGGTCAGCCTCAATGCCTGGGTCCGATATTTTTATAACAGACCATTCTATTTTCAGGATAGCTTTGCAGAGGATGACAAACCTCTGGATCAGTATTATCAGCTACTTCTAAATCCACCAGAAAATAAGCGGTATTTATGTGCGCCGTCAATTATGGGGTGGAACCCCCAGAAGCTACCAAACAAAACCTACTTAGCTGCATATCTTGTGTACTGGCTAGCGACCTTTGTGGTCCCATACGGGGAGGAGGGCATTGTGCGCCCCGAGTTGATTTACCCGGCCTGCCTGCTTGCTGATGGCCGGAAGCTTGCTTTTGCTCATGCCGCTCTGGCTAATATATACCACGGATTGGGTAACTTGACAACCTGTAGTTCTCCACGGGAACGCAGTGTCCGGTTGGCGACACATTATTTGAGTGCATGGGTGGGATTATTGTTGCCCGAGTTATGTCAGAGTGTCAGGGTGGACAATCCTACAGCTCTCTTGATTTTTCAATTTCGAAACCGTCCAGATCAGAGCTCTCTATAACAATTGATAGGTGCTAGAAAATTGCTATCTTATTTGCCTACCCAGGAGCAGTCGGGTAGAGACTTTGCTTGTGTGACACATGATTATAGCCCTTTCACCACTGAAGGGCCCGACGGCTTGACCTATCATCTTTCTCATCATTCTAGCCCCAGTAGGACTTTTTATGATGATTGGCTGTGTTGCACGCGCCCGAGTGTTCTTGTCTTTCGCAAGGGCACTACCACATTCTTGGAGCATTATTATCCACACCGCTTTGCGCGAATTTTAGCTATGATCAAGGGGTACCCCCGAATGCGGACTTTCCATTGGAGGTGCAGCTATACAGAGGGCAAGATAAACATCTAGTGCCAGCCAACTGGTGACATTATTTCATCCAACGAGGGCCAGAGCCAGGTTGTTCTTTTCCTTCTGGGGAGAGGGTTGGGCGTATTGATATATATTATGCCCGTTGGTGGTTCCAGCACAGTAATATCTTCAGGCAACCTGCTCATAAATTGAAAGAAGCAGAAGAAGCCCGCTTAAAGAAGGTTGATGCACCTCCGCTTATTATTGAGCATTCTTTTCTCTATTCCCAGTTTCCTCATCTCGCCAGATCGGTTCAGGAGCTTCGCACTAAATGGGAGGCAGCAAATGGGCCTATCCCTGTGGACAGGGATACTTATGTGGGGGCCATGAAGCCCCTGAAGCGCCCAGAAGACCCGTCCTTGTAAAAGGGAAAGGCCCCAGCAAGCGAGAAGGTTTATTCATGGTGGGGACACTTACTTTCAGATTATGGCTATCCCCCAAGTGCCCCTTTTTCCAGTCCTCTTCTTCTTGACGGATTTAATAATGAACTTTGGCTCAAATGGGAGAGGCACTTGATTAGTGCCATTGCACGGGTAGGTGCCCTTGAATGTATCTCGTGGATTGAAAACGGGGCCACACTTCACGACATTTGGGATAGTGTTTGCTGGGCAGGAAAAACCATAGGCCTTCCTCCAGAAGAAGTGGTATTACAACCATCTTTTTCTCCTGCACCAGCTGGTATTTATTCATAACTCGTAACCCTTCATATTTGGTTTGCCAAAGAGGGACTATTATATGTACTAATTAATTTTCTTGCAGTGAGCTTCATCCCTGCCGAGACTTTCAAGAAAAAGAAAAGTTCTCATCATTCCAAACGGCAGAGGGCAGGAGGCGACGATGGCCCAGCCACAAAATCGCATCGTCGTCAATCCAAGGGAAAAGCTCCGTCAAATGAACAACATGGTAACTTGTTGTTCCCTCCTTTGACTTTATTTGCGAAAGCTTCATTGTATATAATGAGGATTTCTTTGTCTTTTTCAACTGTTCCAGATGCTGTTGGCAATATAGCAGGGAGTCTCCCTCCCATGGACACGAGTGTCCCTTTGGACATTGGGCAAAATGATAGGGAGGACGAAGGGCTAGATGACCTGGGCATGTTGAATTACGATTATAACCCAGTGTCGGACGCTTCTCCTTCCTCTCTTGATGAAAGCTCGCCGGATATGGCTTCTCGCGGCAGAGATAGATTCTTCCGCTGCTTCCTCGCTACCTCATTTTGCTATCCCCCCTCTCTTTGGAGCATAAATTGTTAATCCACTTATTGCCTTTTGGCAAGGGGTTTAGAGGATGCAATGGCACAGATAGGGACGTATGCTGCATTATTAAGTGCCACATTAAATAACGAGCTCCCGGCGTATTCTAATACTCCCACAGTCGGGGAGAACACGGTATCAGGTTATGAGGCAGATTTATTGCCAAAGCTTTGTGCTCAAGGAGCCAGTTCGACTTCTGTGGGGGCCACGGGCAGCCATTTTACTCTCGAGAGCAGTCAGCTGCCTCCCCATTGCAGTTTAGTCACACAGCCGACTTCCTATTCAGCTAGTAAGCATAACTGACCTTTCTTGCCTTCTTCTTTTTATATCAATTGAACGTTCTCTGCTGATTTGGCTTATTTTTCTGTTCCTTTTATGCAGTGACCATCTCTGCTACTATAGGGTCTTCTGCTCCTCCTTTGCAAGAGGCGACTCCCTCAATAGGAGAAGATCTCAGGGTTGGGGTGCCTGAGATGGGGACTGATCCGATACTTAAGATAAGGCCTCGGGAAAGTTCAGTAGCAGATCCGCCTGAAAATTTGGATGGGAGTGCTAAAGGTGAACTACTCTCCCTTCCTTCATTTATTTGCTCATTAAAATTTCATCTTTTAAAAGTTATAAGCCTCAGGGTGCCCGGGCGACGGAGTTGACGAGGTGCCTCAAATTACAGAGAGAGGGGCCCCAGGTGACAACCCGGTTCATAGACCACTCGCACCCATGGAGGAGGCCCCTATTGAGCTTGCAGGTGATTGGTCCTTCTCCCCTTTGTCCTTTCTCTATCTTCTTTTTTTTATGTCTTGATCAGCACGACACATTATCATCTTTCTTCTTTCAGGAGAGAATGGCTCACAAATTGCAAAGGCTGACAACCCGGTGTCGGGTCTTGAGCAGGAGCCTCCTACCATGATGGCACCTTCTTGTGGTATGTCGCCCCTTGCCAAGGGGCACGATACATTCGATTCCCTTTTGTCCCTTTTTTTTCATCAGAATAATCATTTGTTCTTTTAAACGCTGCTCTCTCCTCTTCTTTTTTTAGGCTCCGAGGACATCGTCCCTTCGGGAAGAGGGGGCTCCAATCGCGTACCAACTCCCTTTGCTGAGTTTTCGGAGCATGGTATCAGTTGGCCAGACTCTCCACAGCCTGTGCCTTTTATGGGGGCCGAGCACATGGCTGACACACTTATCAGTGGTGCCCGAGCCATATTCCAGCGGGAGAGTCCTCCCTCCATAGAGGCCGTGTCTTCAGGCCGGGACGCGGGGTTACCATGCACTGGGGCTACCCCGGGATCCTTGAATGGCAGCAGTGGACAAGCTTTGGGAGGAGATGTGGCATATTCATGAATCTTTAGCCCGGGAGACTTATCGCTTAGAGATTCAACAGCTTGAGACTGAGATAGATGCTTTGTCTAGTGAGGACAAGGAACTTCAATCCAAGGTCGAGGAGGTTCGCGGACGTCGGGACTCCTTTGAGGTGGCAGAGACTGAGGATAGAAAAGAAGCCGCAATGCTCCAAGAAACTATTCGGTGCATAGTGCAAAAAGTCAAAGAATTACAAGCCTCGGCAGAGTCAAATGCTAAAGGAGCACAGCTAGCCCGGGCTGAGGAGAGCTCTCTCGTTGTACGGCGCTTGGAGGTGCAGGATAATATGGCGGCCCGACAGAGCCGGATTGAGGACTTAATGAAGAGAAAGCCCCGCCATCGATGAGGTTGAGTTTGTTCTTGTACATTGTCATTCTTTCTTTCATGCTCTCTTGTTAGCATTCATTATTTTTGTGGTTACCCCGAGGGCTTGTCTCGGGCTCCGATTTTGTGAATGAATGGTAATAGATTGATGGTAGATAAAAGTTTTGTGCTCCTCAAGTGTTATATGTCAATTGTCTTCTTTTTTTTTCACTTTACTAGTCTTGGCGCCTTTTCGGGTTTTCACTAAAACTAGCCCCCTTTAGCTTTTCCCAGCGCGCCGTTTCGGGTTTACACGCCGAGGGGTTACCCATTTTTGCCTGAGAGACCCTTCCGGGTTTTCACCCCAGTCGGGTTGTGACCTTCTTGCCCTCGAGCGACTGATAGAACGAAACACTCAAGTCCGTCAGGGCACCTCTATTTTATGTCCCATTTTTTTAAGAGATGTGGGAAATAATCCCTTCAAAAGTCTGAAGATGGGGATTGTTTCTTTGTGATGCATGACTTCGAACTCATCCCCTGGCTAACTCCTGACGGTTTATGAGTCAAACTTGGAGTTTATGACTTAAGATTGGTCATCGGGTGATGCAGGAGCCAAACTTAGGATTTAGAATTTGGAATTTGGGGCTGACCACCTGAGTGGTTTTAGGGCCAAACCTAAGATTTACGATTTGGGATTTGAGACTGACTAGCGAAGTGGTTTAGGAGCCGGCATTTGGGATTTAAGATTTAGCATTTGGGGCCGACCAGCGAAGCGATTTAGGAACCGAAATTTGGGATTTAGGATTTAGGATTTGGGGCCGACCAACGAAGTGGTTTAGGAGCCAGAATTTGGGGTTTAGGATTTAGGATTTGGGGCCGACCAGCGAAGTGGTTTAGGAGCTAGAACTTGGGATTTGGGATTTAGGATTTAGGATTTTAGGTTTGGGGCGGTGGGACTAGAACAGAGACTGTTAGACTTAGTCAAGCCAGGCTCTTTTCTTTCCCTTCGTTCCTCTTCTTTTTTCTCTCGTTTTTTTCTTTGCTCTCTTTTTTTCTTTCTTCCTTTTTCTTCTTCTTTTTCCTCTCTTTTTTTTCTTTTTTAACCTTCACTAGGAGGGGAGACGTCCGACACCGAATGTCGTAAGAATTCGTGCTCTGGAGCATAATATAACTTTAAATGTTTACTGTTTAATGGAGGGAAAGGATTTTCTCTCTTGTGGTCAACGACCTTATAGGCACCTCCTTCATAAACTTTGGAAACAACATAAGGCCCACGCCAGTTAGATTGTAATTTACTACTAGATTTGCCGGCCATGACCTCTCTTTCTTTAACCATAACGATATTGCCTTCTTTAAACGCCCTTTGTTTTACAAGCTTATCATAGGCTCTCGTCATTCGGGCTTGATAAGCCTGAAGATGTTTGTAGGCCTCGAGCCTCTTACCTTCTAGGTTAGATAGTTCTTCCAATCTTCTTTCTATTTCGTCTTGTTCTTGAATTTGCAAACCGTTATGTGCGGCCACCCGATAAGATGACATTTCAATTTCAATCGGGATCACGGCTTCTGCCCCATATACCAGAGAGAAAGGGGAGCACCCGGTGGGAGTCTTATAAACTGTCCGGTATGCCCAAAGAGCTTCATGTATCTTCTCACCCCATTCTCTTTTGCGACTGCCAACAATTTTGGCGAGAAGCTTGCAAAGGGTTTTGCTGAATGCTTCAGCCAACCCATTAGCTTAAGGATTATAAATTATTGAAGTTCTCCAATCTATATGGAATTTGGCGGCTAATGCATATATTGTTCTATTTTTGAATGGCGTACCGTTGTCCGACATAATTCGGTGAGGGGTGCCGAATCTACAAATAATGTAATGTTTGACAAATTGAGCAACTGCCTTGCCTGTAACTTCCGGCAGAGTGACGACTTCGGCCCACCTGGAGAAGTAGTCTATTGCAGCTAGTATGAACTTGTGGCCTTTAGAGGACGGTGGAAAGGGTCCAACAATAGCCATTCCCCATTCTGTGGAGGGCCATGTAGGCGTTGTAGGATGCAAAGAACTTGGAGGTCTTCTCGACACCGGGCCAAAGGCTTGGCACTGATGACATGCGCGGGTGTAGCGATTACAATCCGCATGCATAGTGGGCTAATAGAAGCCCTTGAGTTTTATGTTGTTCTTCATCTTATCCCCTGCTTAGTGGGCGCCGCATAGTCCCGAGTGAACCTCACGCATAATCATCTTAGCTTCCTTTGGCGAGAGGCAGCGCAGGAGAAGGGACATGTCTTTTTCGTGGACAAGCCTATACAATTAATCTCCTATCAATTGATATGACGTTACCCTCCGTAACAGTTGAACTCTTTAAGCTCGATTTAGAGGGAGGCGACCCTTTTTTATATCGATAATTGGTTGACGCCAATCTTGTCCGCCTTCCACGGCAGGATCAATTTCTTCAACTATATTGACCTCAGAAATTTTGGGACTAGCATCTTCGTCCAACACACTTGGCATGAGCTTCCTGTGTCTGACAGTTATATTCAATTCGTCTTCGGGTGGAAGTTTTATGGCAGAGGCCAACTTGGCCAGGGCATCGGCTTAGAGAATTTTTACTTCTAGGGACGTGATCTATTTTGAACGAGTAAAATTTCTCCTTAAACCGCATCACGGTATCATGATAAGGAATCAATTCTTTCTTTCTAACATCATAGTTGCCTAGGACTTGCCGTATGACAAGTTGTGAATCCCCATAAACTTTAATACATTTGATGTCCATTCCTAAGGTCAACTGGAGCCCGATAATTAGTACTTCATATTCTGCCCCACTATTTGTTAAGGACTTCATGAGCACACAGAAGTTATGCAGGATTCCTCCTTGAGGAGTCTGTTGAGTGGTGGATAGCGGATCTAGAGGGGAGGGGTGAATAGATCAGCTCCACTTTTCGCAATGCGGCCCTCTCAACAGCTAGTTAAAATGAATTGCAGCGGAATAGAAACTAGCTTCCAAGTACGCTATGATTCACTTAGCAAGATAAGCAAGATATATAATAATTCGATCCTAAGCATGCATCTAGAACGAATCAATCACACAGGCAAACCACACTAGACAGGATTTTTAAGGTGGTTCGGACTGAATCCTCAGTCCTACGTCCACCCCTCACCAAAACCCGGTGAGGCTTCACTTGTGCAGCGCACAGAACCGCAAATCGGAAACCACCGATTGCCTTCCTACTCACCACCTGGTAGGGATGTCAACCGCAAATTGGAACACCCTCCAATTGCCTTCCTACCAACCACCGGTAGGGATGAATCACACTTTCAATATTTAAACAATAATGAAAATGAAACAAATGTGAATGAACTAAGACAAGAGATTGAGTTATGAGTGAAAATGAATTGGCCCTTGTATGAAATGTTGATCAGCAACAAGGCTCCTCTTGGCTTCAACTCAATCTTCTTGATTCACCCTTGATTGGATGAATGTTCTTCACGGAGTACTGTTCACGTGAACAGTACCTCTTCCTTCAATTCTTCTCTCTTGATCTTCTCTTTGAACTTCTTTGAATGAATGAAGGAGATGATGAAGCTACCTTGAATCTTGATTGCTTCGTTAGCTCCTAGGAGTTTGAATGCTTGAAAGATCACCTTGGATGAGCTTGAAAGAGCTTGAATGGATGTAGATGATTTCCCTTGAAGAACTTGAATCAAACCGGCTTCCTTGGATCACTATGATAGCCTTGCTTTGATGTAATCTTCCTTGAAGTTTGCTGGCTTTGATTTGAGCTTGATTCCCCTTTGATTGGATGAAGAACTCCTTCACGAACTACTGTTCACGTGAACAGTAGCTCGTCTCCAAGCTCTCTTGCAACCTCCCTTGCAGCCACCCTAGATCTCACAAGAAGCCCCATGAAGCATTAGGGTTTCCAACCCTCTTGTATTGGTTTTATAGACCTTGAATGGTCTATAGACAAGCCTCAGACCAGATCCACAATTTGTGGGTGTTTAGGTGACTTTTGAATTAAACAAATCCATGTTGAATGGCCCTTTTCGAAGTTGGAAACAAAGTCAACATTGAAGGCTCGGGGCTGGCGGTCGACCTGCAGCTCTTGGCGGTCGACCGCTACTGTGAAATGCTGTAGACGAATGGCCCCTGGGATTTCCGGTCGACCGCCACTGGCTGGCGGTCGACCGCTACTGAAACATCTTCGGCCTGGCATTCCCTGGCTGGGGCGGTCGACCGCCCCTGTGCTTGCGGTCGACCGCCAGCTGGGCAGGGCCCGGGTCAGCCCGGTTCGGTCCGTTGGCCGCACCAACTCCGTCGCTTGAGTCCGTTAGCCGCCCGTGCATGTTTGTGGCATCGCCCTTGACAGTCTTGAAGGTTTTATTATTGAGTCTTCAATCAAATTTTTGTTCCGGGGGCTCCGCCCCCGGAAACCCCCGCAAGGGGCGCTGCCCCCTTGACCCCCGCGACCTGACCGGGCAGGTCGATCCCCGCGACCTGACCGCGCAGGTCGATCCGCGTGCGAGGGCGCAACATTGAGCGTTCACTTGTCCATTTATTTGCATATCTGTCATGAACACAACAGTATATATGTTAGTCATATAAGATTGAAAAACAACAATGACTAATAGTGTTAAGCCATTATCAAAACCAAGAATACCACAGAACTCATATGACTATAGAATGATGTCGAATGACCCAAGTGACCACAGAATGACTCAAATGACCTCAGGGACATAACAGAGTCATGAAGACAATGCTTGCTCCTGACACGAGACTTGTGGTGCCGTCACTGTTCAAGAGGCACCATCAAAGTAGAGCTCCCAATATGGCACATCAATCACAAAGGCATCTTCTTTTTCTTGTGATGGGATACCCTGGAGCTGGCCCTGTGCTTCTGATTAGAGCAGGAGTGTTTCTTCATCAAGGAGTCCAATGTGGAGGGGGGATTCCGTCGGTACTGGATGTGCGGCCAAGAACTCCGTCATTCCTTGTCCCTTAATTGCCTTTTACGGGACAAAGGTTATGTCAAACTCCATGAGGAGTAAGGCCCATTTCCCAAGTCTCCCTGATAGTACAGGCTGTTTAAGGAGAAACTTGAGTGGGTCGTATTTTGAAATTAACTCCACCGGATGGGATAGGAGGAAATGTCTTAACTTTTTGACGGCGAACACCAACGCCAAGCATACCTTTTCCATTGGAGAATAACGATATTCTGGACCAACCAGTTTTCTACTAAGGTAGTACAACGGTTGCTTTTTGCCTTCTTCATTTATTTGTGCCAGAAGCGCTCCCAATGGATCCATGGATGGCAGTTTCGGCCGAAACCGAAACGTTTCGGTTTCGGCCATACCCGATCCGAGTTTGGACCTATTTACTGTAGCAGGTCTGAAACTTAAACAACATATCGGTTTCGGCCGAAACCCACGTGAACCCCCCCCCCCCGATTTCGGCCGAAACCCAGTTGCTGTTTGTTCTCCCCCCCGAAACCCCATCCCACGGCCGAAACCCTGCGGCTGCTGCGAACTGCGATGCTGCTGCCACCTGCTGCTGCTGCTGCCACCTGCTGGCTGCTGCTGCGACTGAGGCTGCGAGCTGCTGGCGCTGGTGTGCTGCTGCTGCGAGTGTGAGCTGCTGCGAGGAGCTGCTGCTGCCGTGTTGCGAGCCTGCGACCAAGGCTGCTGCTGCGAGCCTGCTGCTGCGCCTGCTGGAGGTGGACAAGGAGAGGCCGAGAGGGAGCTGCGCTGCGCACACCGAGGGCCAACAGTCAACGCAACATCAAGGGTTTGATTGTTTTGTTTGAGGTTAATTTGATTGGGTTAATTTAAAGTTTGATTGTTTTGTTGTGTTATTTTGGTTGGGTTAAAAATTTGGGTTGAGCAAGTCTTGCTTATTAAATTTCTTCCAAGGGTGATTAAGGCCTTAAGGGTTAATTGCTAATTAAACCCTAATCAGTTTATAAAAATTGGGGCTTTTGTCTATTTTGATTTGTTTAAGCTCAATTGAACTTAAATTAAGCCTCATTGAGGATTTTGGGGTGGGAGCATGCGGGTAATTAATTTTTTCCAAGGGTGATTGGGTTAATTGCTAATTAAGCGCTAATTAGGTCATAGAAATTGGAGATTTTGTCTATTTTGATTTGCTTAGGCTCAATTGAAGTTAAATTAAACTTCATTGAAGATTTTGGGGTGGGAGTATGCGGATAATTAATTTTTTCCAAGGGTGATTAAGGGTTAATTGCTAATTAAGCCCTAATTAGTTCATATAAATTGGGGCTTTTGTCTATTTTGATTTGATTTGGCTCAATTGAAGTTAAATTAAACTTCATTGAAGATTTTGGGGTGGGAGCATGCGGCCATGCGGGTAATTGATAATTAAGCCGTAATTTTTCCAATGTAGTTAGAACTATACTATTTTTCTTTGACTGTCTTAATGCAGCATCATGCCTAAATTTCAACAAACACAAGAGCAGCAAGGGCAGGAGGATCCGGGGTGGGCCCACCTGACCTCAGTTGATGCTAAGAGAAGAAAGGTGAAATGCAATTACTGTGGTAGGGAGCTATATGGCGGAATTACCAGAAGAAAGCAACATTTGGCAGGGGTAAGAGGAGAGGTGAGACAATGTGACCACTGTCCCCGAGAGGTGCGAGAAGAGATGCGCCAGTGCCTTCTGGGAAAAAAGGAGAGGGTGCAACAAAGGGCTGAGGATGAGGCTGAAATTGCTGAGGAGATTTCTGGCAGAAGGGTTAGGAGGGATGATGATGAGGAAGGCACTGAGGATTCTGATCCAGAGCCGACTGAAGCAAGGAAGCGTGAAGAAGCCGCTCGAAGGAAAGGGAAGGGGCCCATGGGTTCAGGGACCTACGAGAGTACAGCTGCACGACGTCCTGACATTGGTCCCATAGACAGCTATCTCCACAGAAGGCCCCAGGCTACACAACCTAAAATCAAGTCTGCATTGAGAGGGGTCAAAAAATCAGCAGAAGTTGCACGGCATGCATTTAAAAGTATCTGCAAATGATTTTTTCATACAGGTGTCCCTGCACATGCAGCTTCAAGTGAATATTTCCAACCTATGATAGATGCCATAGCAGATGCTGGCCCTGGCTTGAAGGCCCCCTCACGTCGAGATATATACGGGCGTGGCCTTGAGGGAGAGGTTGAGGAGCTCCATGATGTTAGGGATGAAACGGAGTACCTAGACGAGGAGGACAACCAGCGGAGGAGGAAGAAGAAAGGAGAAAAGAAATTAAACCATAAGAACACACAGGGATTTTTTACGTGGTTCGGAGGCAAGATGCCTTCCTACGTCCACGGCCGCAGCAGGAATCCACTAAGATAATCACAGACCAGGTTACAATACAAGAGAGAGTTCACCCTTTTATACTAGGAGATTAGGGTGTCATTAGTCAGGGCATTAAGGACAACAATGCCCCTATAAAACAGAAATCCTCTTCCAGGGTACATTAGACGTGCATGCTCGCCTGTCTCCAAGGATGCCCTCCTGAGACCGAGTATGCCCTCCAGCGACTGCAGATGCTCCCCCACCATCAGTCAGATCAATGCATTGCCAAGACCAGGTCGACACATCTTCATGCAGGTCGACCTGCTCCAGATCACATCGAAATGCCTTGAGCCCGCAATGCATGTTCCCCTGACATTGAGGATGCTCCCCTGGAGCAGCGATTGCTCCCCAGAGACAGCATGTGCTCCCCATGCTCCCCTGACGCTGAGAATGCTCCCCTGAAGCAGTGGATGCGCTCCTGAGACAGAGTGTGATCCCGTGCAAGGCCGCACGATGAAGAGTTCTGACTCCACACTCTAACAATCTCCCACTTGGAGTCTGAACTCCAAAGAAAGCAAACCTCTCAATGTATTAATCCTGCTTAATGTAACAATGAAATACTGCTACAGCATCCCTCCATTAATCATCCATGGAGGCCAACTAAGGCCTTGCACAACCTCAGTTTCTCTGTGGTTACCACCTTGGTGAACATGTCTGCTAGATTCTCTGCACCAAGTATTTTCTCCAGCAACAAAACACCATCTTCAAGCAAACCACGAATGAAGTGATACTTTAGTTGTATGTGCTTAGTCCTTGCATGAAAGACTGGGTTCTTGGCAAGGTGAATTGCACTTTGACTGTCACAAAACAGCACACTATTGCCTTGTTCCTTGCCTAACTCCTTCAGAAAATTTTTCAGCCATACCATCTCTTTGCTAGCTTCAGAGATAGCAACATACTCTGCTTCTGTTGTTGAGAGAGCAACAACCTTCTGAAGTTTTGAAACCCAACTCACTGCAGTGCCACCCAAGGTGTAAACATAGCCAGTGATACTTCTTCTGGTGTCCAGATCACCACCAAGATATGAATCAACAAAGCCTTGTAAGATAACATCACTTTTCCTGAAACAAAGTGACTTTCCTAAGGTGCCTTTTAGGTATCTCAGAATCCATTTCACTGCCTCCCAGTGTTGCTTGCCCGGATCTGCCATATGTCTGCACACAACTCCCACTGCATGTGCTATATCCAGCCTGGTACAAATCATGGTATATATCAGACTTCCTACAGGTGATGCATAAGAAATTTTCTTCATAGACTCACGCTCTTCAGCAGACTTTGGTGACTGCTCTTTAGACAACTTGAAGTGACTTGCCAAAGGAGTGCTAACTGGTTTTGCATCCTGCATGTTGAATCTGCTCAACACCTTCTGGATGTAACTTTCTTGAGATAGCTTCACAGTGCCAGCTGTTCTATCTCTCACAATTCTCATCCCAAGAATTTGCTTTGCTGCTCCTAAGTCCTTCATAACAAATTCCTTTGATAATTGTATTTTCAGATTGTTAATCTCTGTCATACTTGATCCTGCAATAAGCATATCATCCACGTACAACAACAATATGATATAACAATTATCAAACTTCTTAAGATAACAACAATGGTCCATATTGCACCTAATGAAACCATTGTTACATATGAATCCATCAAACTTCTTGTACCACTGTCTGGGGGCTTGTTTCAGACCATACAAACTTCTCTTAAGCTTGCACACAAGGTTTTCTTTGCTTGGGACTGAAAAACCTTCTGGTTGCAACATGTAGATGTATTCCCCCAAGTCACCATGAAGAAAAGCTGTCTTCACATCTAGTTGCTCTAAATGTAAGTTCTCAGCAGCAACAATGCTCAACACCAATCTAATAGTGGTTAGTTTCACAACTGGAGAAAAGATCTCAGTGTAGTCTATACCTTCCTTTTGCTGGAAGCCCTTCACTACCAACCTTGCTTTGTACCTCTTACTGCCATCAGGTTCATCTTTGACTCTGTAAACCCACTTGTTGTGCAATGCCTTCTTGTTCTTAGGGAGTTTAATTAGCTCCCAAGTCTGGTTCTTTTGCAATGAGTTCATCTCATCTTTCATGGCTAACTCCCACTTAACAGAATCTGTAACCTACATTGCTTCATCATAACACTTGTGTTCACCTTCGTCAGTCAACAGTAGGTAATGCAAAGATGGAGAATACCTTTGTGTAGGCCTAGGTATTCTTGCAGATCTTCTCAGTTGTACCGGTGTACAAGGTTGTGCTTCTATTTCATATACATCCTGTATCTTGTCATTCACATCATCTTGTGAAATTTCTTCTAACTCAACCTGTCCACCATTCTCATTTTGTTTCCCTGCACTGTCAGATTCTACAACAGCCCTGTCTTTGTACAAGACATTTTCATTGAATATAACATTTTTCCTTCTGAGAATTTTTCGATTTTCATCATCACAAAATCGATATCCAAACTCATCAGAACCATATCCAATGAAAAAGCACTTTATAGACTTAGCATCTAGCTTATCCCTATCATTAGAATCTACATGCACATATGAAACACAACCAAAGACTCTCAGGTGTGACAGATTTACCTCTTTCTCTGTCCAGGCCTCCTCTGGAATTTCACCATCCAAAGGGACAGATGATCCTCGATTTATCAAGAAAGCTGCTGTGTTAATTGCATCTGCCCAAAATGTTTTTGGCAGTCCAGCATGTATCCTCATGCTTCTAGCCCGTTCATTCAAGGTTCTATTCATACGCTCGGCAACTCCATTCTGTTGTGATGTTCTTGGAACAGTTCTTTCCATCCTAATACCACTAGCTGCATAAAAGTCCTTGAATTCTTTGTTGTCATACTCTCCACCATTGTCTGATCTCAGACACTTCACCTTCAAACCTGTCTCATTCTCTACAAGGGTCTTCCAATTTTTGAAAGTAACAAATACATCAGATTTCCTTTTCAAAAAATAAACCCATACCTTGCGAGTAGAGTCATCAATGAAAGTGACATAGTAGAGTGAGCCTCCAAGAGATGGTACTGGTGAAGGACCCCATACATCTGTATGTACAAGCTCTAGCTTCTGTGTCTTCAAAGTTCTAACTGTCTTTGAGAATGTAACCTTCTTTTGCTTCCCAAAAATGCAGTCTTCACAAAGACCAACTTCCACAGATTTCAAGCCAGACAATTTACCTTTTGACAGCAGTACCTTCATCCCTTTCTCACTCATGTGACCAAGCCTGCAGTGCCATATGTTGGAGTCAACTCCTGAATTTGTCACTGCCACTATATCTTTGTTGTTGCTAGTCATGTAGAGAGTACCCATCTTGTTGCCTCGTGCTATAATCATAGCACCTTTGGTGATCTTCCAAGATCCACCCACAAAGGTTGTTACATAACCTTCATCATCAAGCTGTCCAACAGATATCAAGTTCCTCTTCAATCCAGGTATATGCCTTACTTTCTTTAACTTCCACAAAGTGCCATTTGTGGTCCTTACACTGACATCACCCTTCCCCACAATATCTAAAGGCTCATCATCAGCAAGATAAACCTTCCCAAAGCTTCCAGCAACATAATTTTGCATACTTTCTTTATGTGAGGTAGAGTGAAACGACGCATCTGAGTCAAGAATCCATGACTCTAAAGGAGTGTCAACACAAAGAACTAAAGCATCTTGAACTTGCTCTGCTGCAGTTGCATTGGCGGACTCTTCGTTATGGTTTTTCTTCTTTGGAGCCTTGCAATTTTTCTTTAAGTGCCCCTTTTTACAACAATTCCAGCACCCATCACCACCAAACTTTGATTGACCTTTCTTCCTGGATCTGCTCCTATTTTGACCCCGCTGCTTTGTTCTTCCCCTGCTCTCTGTATTCAAGGCAGAACCTGAGACTTCACCTGATTCCCTTCTGCGAATATCTTCGCTTAGAATCAAGTCTCGAACCTCATTAAGCTTCAATTTGCTTGAACCGGAAGAACTACTTACAGCCGTCACAGTAGCACCCCAACTTTCAGATAAGGAGGATAAAAGAATCAAGGCCCGAATCTCATCATCAAAGTTTATTTCTACAGAACTCAACTGAGTTGTAATCACGTTAAATTCATTGATGTGATCTGTAACAGAAGCACCTTCGGCCATCTTCAGATTAAATAAACGACGCATCAAATATACCTTGTTTGAAGCCGAGGGCTTTTCATACATATTTGATAACGCCCTCATCGATCATGCCGTGGTCTTCTCGTTCACGATGTTGAAGGCGACGTTTCTGGCCAACGTCAAGCGAACAACTCCGAGTGCTTGTCTGTCTAGTAGATCCCAATCTTCTTTCTTCATCCCTGCCGGCATCGTTCCAAGAAGCGGCTCATGCAGCTTCTTCTGATACAAGTAGTCTTCGATCTGCATCTTCCAGAAACCGAAGTCCTTGCCATCGAACTTGTCGATCCTCACCTTTCCTTCATCCGCCGCCATTGCTCCCACTGTTCTCCTCGAACCAGAACAAGGCTCTGATACCAGTTGTTAGGGATGAAACGGAGTACCCAGACGAGGAGGACAACCAGCGGAGGAGGAAGAAGAAAGGAGAAAAGAAATCAAACCACAAGAACACACAGGGATTTTTTACGTGGTTCGGAGGCAAGATGCCTTCCTACGTCCACGGCCGCAGCAGGAATCCACTAAGATAATCACAGACCATGTTACAATACAAGAGAGAGTTCACCCTTTTATACTATGAGATTAAGGCGTCATTAGTCAGGGCATTAAGGACAACAATGCCCCTATAAAACAGAAATCCTCTTCCGGGGTACATTAGACGTGCATGCTCGCCTGTCTCCAAGGATGCCCTCCTGAGACCGAGTATGCCCTCCAGCGACTGCAGATGCTCCCCCACCATCAGTCAGATCAATGCATTGCCAAGACCAGGTCGACACATCTTCAAGCAGGTCGACCTGCTCCAGATCACATCGAAATGCCTTGAGCCCGCAATGCATGTTCCCCTGACATTGAGGATGCTCCCCAGGAGCAGCGATTGCTCCCCAGAGACAGCATGTGCTCCCCATCCTCCCCTGACGCTGAGAATGCTCCCCTGAAGTAGTGGATGCGCTCCTGAGGCAGAGTGTGATCCCGTGCAAGGCCGCACGATGAAGAGTTCTGACTCCACACTCTAACACATGATTGGGTTGAAAGCTTCAAGCATATATGGGTGGAGAGAGGATGCACCATCATGTGTGATGGTTGGACTGGTACCACGAAGAAGTCCATGATAAACTTTTTGGTTTATTGCATCGAAGGTACAGTATTTGTGAAATCAGTTGATGCATCAGATTATGAAAAGAATGCAAATTATTTGTTTCATTTGATGGATGGCTGTGGACACTAAAAAATCTCACCCCATGTTTACGTGCAGGGGAATAAAAAGGAGGAGAGAAGAGAAGAGAAGATGAGAAGAGGAAAAGAAGAAAAGGAAGCCCCTTTGGTGCCTCCCAACGGCACACCTGTTGGTGCCTCCCAGCGACACACCCTGCTGAACCCCCAGCGGTACACCCCTGCAAGGCTCTTCAGCGGCACATCTTTGCAGGTTCCCAACGGCACAACCTTGGCCCCTCCCAGCGGCACACTTGCAAGTCTCTTCAGCGGCACAGCGCTACGTCTTCTTCACCCGTTGTAGCGTTCCACCCTTTGGACCGGCACCAACCAACGGCAAACACGCTGGTCATTGCGTGGGATCATTGGCGCGCAGTCCAGTCAACCTCGGAGACAGCTAACCTTGCCTGCGTGTCGACCCGTGATTCATGGGAAGGCCTGTCGATGGTAGACCGGTCAATCTCGGACGCCAGCGGCTTTGTCAACGCCGGTCTGAGGTATAAAAGGCTACGTCGAAGACGATCCCAAAGAGAGGCAGTCACTCACGGAGGGGAAGGAGGTCTTGGGTTCTGCTGTGAGAAGCCCCACCCGCTCAAAGGGGGGGCCGGAGAGGGAAGAGGAAGAAGAGAAGCAAAAAAGAAGAAGAAGAGAAGAAGAAGGGGAGAGGCTCTTGCCCTCCGGTGCTGCTCCATCACCACGGTCTGAGTGCAGAGAGAAAAGAGAAGAGAAGAGAGAAGAGAGTGAACTATGGGAGGGGAGGAGCTAGCGCCCCATTCCCCTCCCCATCGTATCTTGTTTTATTTCTTTCCATTCCCTTTTTTTTTGTTTACCATGATGTATTAGCCTCCTTGGGGCTGCATGAATAAAAGAAGAGAATGTTAGAACCATCTTCCTATCTTGCCGTGCCATGCTCGGCCTCCCTTCCAGTGTTTGCGGCGTCGTTGCCCTAGGTTGCACGTTGGTTTCCTTCTCCGCTGCATTTCTTCTCCGTTGTTCTTTTCCCTTCGTCATCTGCTCTGCTTACCTCCCCTAATAGTCAGGTCGTTTGCGTTCAACCATGGCCTCCCTGGTGTTAGCACTGCAGTCATAAGCTCCCGGCACACCCCCTGCTGATCGTGTGTCACACTCATTGATTTCTCCCGGGTTTTCCGAAGTTTTCTCCAAGGTGCTGCTGCCTCTGGCACCCACCTCAATTGTTGGGTCATGCCACTCCTTGTGGGCACGTCCCTTGTTATCCCCTTCCATCTCTGGTCAAGGGGAGATGCTGCCAAATTTTTGCCAGGAATGATAACAACAAGTTAAAAAACAAAAAGAAAGCAACAAATAAATAAGAGAAACAACAAGGCACTCCCGCGAGCTGCACAAACAAGGAAAGGATTTAATTAACATTTCTCACATGCATTGCATGAATAAAAGAAGGGATTAATGAACAAAAGAAATTCTGCAAACGTATTCCATGAATAAAAGAAAGCTAATGACCTGCACTTCAAGAATAAAAAAAAATAAAACCAAAAAAAACTCCCCACATGCGTTTCATGAATAAAAGAAACCCCCCCCCCTTCATTTGCATTTCGAGAATAAAAGAAAACCAAACGAAACTCGCATGCGTCCATGAGAGAGGGAAACCTCCCCTGAACCCTCCTTCAGCGGTACACCCTAGCCCATTTCAGCGGCACACTGCCCAGCACCGCACCGACCTTACGGTGAACCTGCACTGACCTCAGGGTGACCATTGCACTGACTTCGCCCTTCTCAGTCCAAACCTGCACGGACCCCAGACCCCGTGCAATAGTTGCACTGACTCTAGCCTGCATGCATTGCACCGACCTCCTCAGCCCTTCACAGCCATTGCACTGGTCTGGCCCCTTGCATAAACACACCCTGCACGGACCTCTCCCCAGCTTGCACAGACTTAGCCTGAACCCTGCACGGACCTCGGCTGCAGCTGCACCGACCTTGCCCTCCCCTCTTTCGCAGTTCAGGGCTGCACCGACCTCGTCTGCACCGACCTTGTCCCTGTGCATGCACTGACTTCACCCCACATTGCACCGATGCAACCCAACATTGCGCCGACTCAGTTCCCTTTGCATAGACCTCGTCTGAACCATGCACCGACCTTGTCCCTTGCATGCATAGAACATGCACAGACCTCACTCCCCCAACTGCACGAACCTCATCTCTCCCTCTCTCTCTCTCTCTCACCATCTCTCTTTCTCTCTCACCTCTCTCTCTCCCCATCCGTCTCTCTCTCTCGCACTCCCATCGTCTCTCTCTCTCTCCCTCACCATCTCTCTTTCTCTCTCAGCCTCTCTCTCACGCTCCCACCGTCTCTCTCGCGCTCACCGTCTCTCTCTCTCGCACTCCCATCGTCTCTCTCTCTCTCATGCTCATCGTCTCTCTCTTTCTCTCTCACCCCCACCGTCTCAGCCTCTCTCACGCTCCCACCGTCTCACCTCTCTTCTCCCCACCGTTTCACCGCTTCTCCCCACCGTCTCATCTATCTCTCTCTCTTGCTCCCACCGTCTCTCTCTCTCTCAGCTTCTCCCAGCGTCTCACCCTCCCTCTCTCTCACCGTCTCACCTCTCTCACCCCCTCCGTCTCACCCTCTCTCACTCCCATCGTCTCGTCTCTCTCCCAGCTTCTCATCTCTCTCTCTCTCCTACTCCCACTGTCTCATTTCTCTCTCTCAGCGTCTTCCTCTCCCTCTCTTGCCTCGCCACGTCACCCTTGGTGCCTTTGTGCACCGACCTCCATCAACCCGGTGCACATTGCACCGACCTTCTATTAACCCGGTGCCCATACGCACCGACATCCCTTAACCCGGTGCCTTTGTGCACCGACCTCCCATCAAACCGGTGCCCATGTGTACCGACCTCCTCTTTCTTAACCCGGTGCACATGTGCACCGACCTTGCCTCCTCTGTAGCCCCAATGTGCACAGACCCTTCCACGCACGCCCCAAGTGCAAATAGGAATAATAATAATAACAACAAACTCATAAAAAGGGATGAATAACAATAGCAATAAATAATAATAATAATGAATTCAAAATAAATAAATAAATAATAAACATATCAAAAAAAATAAGAAATATATAACAAATAATAATGATAAAAATTCAAACAATAATAAAAATGATGAGCTCTGCTCCGCAGCCCCGTTTCTCCTCAAGACCCGGTGTAAAGGGAATATTAACGTCGCCCCTCCAAGTCAGGTTCGGACCTTGGAAACCATCCTGATACGGCCGTAATCCGACATTGCTCTGGGCCGATAATTCGTCAAACCGGACTCGTTCCCTTGGGATTCGTTTCCGCTCTTTCATTGAAATTGCCGTAAACTCGGCACACATTTGTACGGGTTTGCTTCTGTTTGCGTCGTACCTTCAATACGGATCTTTGTCCGAACATAAAGTGGTCCACGAGTGACCGACAAAAATTTGAATGGAACGAGAAGGCTCTCATCATCCCCTGACCCTTTGTACAGGAATATCAATAAGGCCCCCGTGGGCCACGCTTAGACCTCGGGTCCGTCCCGATTATGGTCATCGTCTGGCTCATATCCTCGGTCTACAGCCCGCTCCCTTTGAACACGTTTTCTTTTTTGGAGTATAGTCCCGGGACTTTTCCCCGTTGCCCTCCGGCACCGGAAACATTAACGATGCTCGCGCAAGCCTCGTTTGGACCGCGGGAGGCGCCCCCGGTATGGTCCTGACGCGATCTCGCACAGGGCCGATAAATTCACTAGTCTCCTACTACGCTAACTGGGATTTAACCGAATGCCTTCAGTCCCTCGGAATAATAAACTTGACGTACCACGGCATATATACGTTCCAGGTCCTCCCCCGGCGATTACGATATTCTCAAGCCGGACACCCGTCCGAATATTAAACGGTCTCCCGAATGACCGATACGTTCGAACGTTCGCTTCCCAAGATATGGGGCTTTCCAGCCGATTCTAGGGATACTCCCCGTTGCCCCTTGGCACCGGAGATATTAAAGATGCTCATGCAAGTCTTGTTTCGACCGCGGGGGGCCCACCGCAGTATGGTTGTGGCTTGATCTTGCACCGAGCCGACAAACTTATCCGTTCACGACCGCTTTAACCGGCATTTAACCGAATATTTCTCGTTCCTCTCGATAAAAAAAATTGCCATATCCTGGCATACATATGCTCCGGTTTTCCCGCGACAACCGCGATTTTCTCGAGCCGGACATTCGTCCGAACATTAAATGGTCAGTACACGACCGACATGATCGCGAATGTTTTCTTCTTACCCTCATACGGGGATTTCGGTGCTTCCTAATAGACCTTTCGTGCAATTAACTTTCTGGCCATGAGGCCCTGAATCCCGGCGATTAATCAAGAGTGTTCCCTCGTATGGGGGATGTAAATGACGTCGTGACCTTTATGGCGCAGCGGGTTTTGGTCCCGACACGAACCACACAATCGTCTGACGACGTCAGATCGAGCGCACCATGGGCTCTTCGGAGCCCGAATAAATTGTCACTTCGGTGACTGGCACGCCCACGCACTCAATAGACGAACCACTTGAATAAGCGAATTTTAGTGCGTCCACAATGACATGGTAGAACAAATTGGAGAGGAGAATGTTGTGCAAGTGGTGACTGATAATGAAGCCAGTTACAAGGCTGCAGGGAAGAAATTAATGCAGAAGCGCGGTCATTTATATTGGCTACCATGTGCAACACATTGTCTGGATCTGATGCTTGAAGACATAGGGAAGGAAAAGCATGTGAAGAAGACATTTGACAAGGCACAAAAAGTCACACAGTATATCTATGGCCATCCTAGGATATTGAATATGTTCAGGGCGCATGCCAGTGGAGGGCGAGATATCATCCGTGCAGGCCCAACCAGATTTGCTTCCAATTTTATTTCTTTGGAATCTTTGCACAGGTATAAGATTGATCTCAATTCTATTAACTTTATCATTACTGATATGTAACAGTTGATGCAGCTTCAAATTTCATTTATTTGCACAGGTACAAGAATGAGCTGAAAACTTTCATGTACCACAATGCCCTGCAGGAATACATCGACAAGGGCAATGTTGATGATCAGATGGATTATTTGGATGTCTGCCACGTCATGGACGACAACAAATTATGGGACAGGGTGTCACGGTACTTGAAAGTAGTCACACCCCTCGTGAAGGTCCTAAGAATGGTGGATGGCAATGAGAAGAATGATATGGGCTATCTGTACGAGGCCATGGCCCGTGCCAAATTGGAGTTGCAGCATTCCCTTCCCAGACATTATGCAAAATGGTGAAAAATTATTGACCAGAGATGGGACAACACATTACACCACGACTTGCATGCAACTGGTGAATGATTAATTGTACTGAAAGTGAGGTAATGCCTTTATGTTATTTTATAAATTTCATTTAGTTAATTATACACAAATGCAGGTTATTTCCTCAACCCTCGATTTATGTATGATGCCGATGCACATGTTGATGGCGAGGTGCTCCAAGGGACTTTAAAAGTCATTGGTCTTTATCGAGGACACTAGAAAAGAGACTTCAGGCCGAAGTAGAGGTTGGCCTTTATTTGATTTTATCAATAACAGGTATAGAATTTATTTAAGTAGTTATGTTAATGTATTACTTTATGTTTGTAGATGAACAAATATAGAATGAGGACTGGGACATATGCTGACTCCCAATTGCAATACGCTGTGGGAAGAGTGAGCCCAGGTATATTTTATTTTTTGGATTTCTTAACCTGAATATATATTTCTACAACTTATATGCATTTGTTTATGGTTGGTGGAACAGCTGACTGGTGGATAATGGTGAACAACCGAGATGTGGGCAGCAATGCATTGACTTTTATTGCAATTAGGGTGCTCAGTCAAACAACATCGGCAAGCCAATGTGAAAGAAATTGGAGCACGTTCAGCCTTATACACTCGAAGATTCGCAATCGGCTAAAGGCTGAACGGTTAGAAAAATTGGTTTACTGTCATTACAATATGAGACTGAGAATAAAGAACATTAAGATAAGACAAATGCTAAGGGACAAACGCGTCGCTGAGGATGGGAGTGCAGAAATTGATGTGGATGCCCTATTTGATGATGAGAATCCGTTGCAGTCTTGGGTAGAGACACGAGAGCATATTGATGAGCCTGTTTTTGATGATGATGATAGAAGATGGGCAGAGGGCATACTAGATGAAGATGAGTCAAGAGATCCCCAATTCAGAAGAAAATCAAAGAGGGCCAGAGATACTCATGCGCACCAGTCTAGGGTTGTTGAGGACACTGAGGAGCAACATGATTTTCAGCCAGCTAGACACTCAGACTTAGATAGCAGGCCAATCACTCCTAGAATGGGCAAGGCACCTACATCCTTAAGAAGAAGTACATCAGTGCATGGGCAAACGGAGAGAACAAATGTTACTGGTCGAGACGACCCGGCAATTGAGCAGTTAAAGCAGATTTATTTGAGGCACACGCCAAGGGGAACGGGATTCATGTCAAGGGTGCAAGAAGAAAGCACACCGGCACAACAAAAAGCATCCCCAAAGGCCAAAAGGCGACTGGAGGCTGCAGGTGCTACAGGTGCTGCAGGTGCTACTACTGGCGGTGGGGATGCTAGTGGTCCTTCCTCCTTCCACGCAGACACAGGCAGAGGATACAGTCAGGGTGAGCAAGGATATGATTCACATACTCGATACGGGCATCCATCAGGTTATGGAGGTGGCCAACAAGAGACAGCGATTTATGGGTCGTGGGGTTATGAACTAGCATTCCAGTTCCATCCGGCCAGTTCCTCTTCTCTTCCTCAAGATCGTGGGGTCCTTCCTCCTTCCACGCAGACACTGGGTTTCGGCCGGTTTCGGCCGAAACTGAAACCGAGTCGTTTCGGACTCGACCGAAACCGAGTCTGAAACCGACACTGCCATCCCTGCTTTGAGGTTACCTTGCATATCCAGCACTCATTCACTCATTCATCCTACCAGGCAGTTGAGGAGAAACTCCAGATTAACACGAATTTCCTGGGTCATTTTCATCTCAATTGATTAAAGAGCTTCCCATCCTGCTCCTTTGCATATAGCAGGCCAAAAATCATGATAATTTTATATTTCTTAGAAAAAGGAAAGTTCAAATCTTATGCATTTAGCCGTTCACTGTGATTACATTAACACAAAATAACAACAAGAACAGTGCAAAAACATATTTATACATATACAGAGATTTCTTTCCCACACCACAGTGCCATCTTTGTATGTTGGAGAGGATAGATCCAAAGAGATGTTGAAAAGACCTTGGAGAGATCAAGAGATTCTTCAGTAAACAAGCTGCATTAAAGCAATGTTTAATTTGACCTGTTGAACCCTACATAAACATAAAGAGCTAATGGATTATCAAAGAGATATTATTGCATTTTGTATCATTGAAAATATGAAAATGAGGAAAGAAGTATGATTGCCTGAACAATTTGATTACATGTGATAAAGATACTGACATAAGGAATCATGTAAGCAAACTTATAAGATGGGAAAGGGACAGGTTTGGAGACATGCAACTTAAGATTTGGTAAAGAGGAGATAAATATTTGAAGGAAAACAGCCCCTAAAACTCCATGGGGGGTGACAGTGAAGAAACAACAGACACATGAAGATTACCTCATCCATGTAAAGCTGCAAAAATAATAATGAGAATCTTCTACACGATTTTATGTAATTCAGATCATCTGCATAGTTATCCAGTGGAACATGTCTCCGAAGCCAACCAGAAATCTCAGCTAAACCATCAAAGTAGCCGCTTTCTCCATGTTTTTGCAACTCACATGTAAATGAAGTTACCGACCCACATGTGCATTCATGACACCCTTGATTACTGAAGCAGATCAAAGCAAAGCAGCACTTGAAGAAGAGAAAAATGGTTTGCCTTTGTAAGTGCATGGTGCATATATTCTCCACCTTTCCTCCATCGATAATACTTGACAAAAATGGAGACCCTTCTACAGAAATATCATGACCAGCATGACATATGGAGATAGGCTGGTACAGAATATCTTTGAAATACTTGTGGAGAAATTGTAACCAAGAAACAAGATAAGAACACTGCCAATGGGACCAAAAGCTAAGCCTGATCATTAGCACCTAGAACACAGTGACAAATCTATAGTTATATCTTGTTCCAAAAAGACGCAATGGATGAGCAAGTGATGATGAAGATTATATAAAGCAGATTGATTAGGTCACCAGTTCAATCAGTTGAACCATGAACTTCATTTATGGGTTAGGTTGGTACCTCGACCATTATTTCTTATAAAACCATTCTACATTTTTTTCCTTCCTAGTTCTTATTTTATTTCAATTGGATTTTCTGGGCAACTCTCTGCAACATATCAGTATATCTTTGTTTCATGCAATCAGCATCCACAGATACCAGATACCTCTTCATTTTTCTGAAGGTGCCCAGATGCCTCTTGATTAACTTCCTTGAACCTGAATCTCTGATCATTGGGTTAATTGTTGTGACATTCGCTACTTTCAAAATCAAATATAGTTATGTACATTCACTTGCCTAGAATCTCTCTCTAAAAGCCTCATTTCTCAATGTTTCTAGCCCCTCTTTGTCGTGAACCAGTATTGCATGTTACAATTGACTTTTAAGTGAGGAAATGAATACACAATGCTACAATAAAATCGTGAATCCTACCAGTGAGGTTGACGATATGCTTCCCCAGGAAACTAAACTAAGAATGCACCTTCACCCTTAACACCGGCCACCAATCATCATAAAGATAAGGCTTTCGAGGAAGAACAACTCTCCAATCATTTTACTTTGGACTCAAGAAATTTGAGCAGGACAATTGGACAGTTATTTTGAGCAAAGATCGTTTCCAATGTTTAATTAATTCTTGTGAGTTACTCTTTATTGATTCCTGTGGATACTATTACCTATTGGTCTCTTTTATATAGCATGATGAAACTGACCGACTACTCAATATGTGAAAGGGGGAAAAAGGGAAAAGCTTACCAACACCTTGTGTCTTAGATACTGATACATGCATGAATTGTATCTGTGACTATTGTAGAAACAGCAGACCAAGAGCTCAGAGATGAGGTTAGTGAATTTGAAATATACAGAACTTTCATTCAAGGGGCTATCACCCCCAACTTCTAAATTATTTTGTTCCACAAGGGAGCACAACAGCTGAAGCACAGCACCGAGAAACACACTGTTCGACTCCAGCTTATGAAGATCTCCACCAACTGCACTTTGAATGATACATGATCCATTGGACTGAGCAGCACAGACTTTAGTCAGTAAACTCCAGGGCACCTTCAAAAGCGAGAAAACAGCAAAATGCAAATATGACTCTGCAAGACCACCATCTTCTTTTTTCAAGGACTTTTGTATGATATGTAAAACTTGCATAAGGGCAGCAGGCATAAGCCAGTTGGAGGTTTTCAATCTTTTTCGCAAAAGAGCAACAAACTGAGCATCATTGTCAGAACCTTCCATACTTGTCAATGCCCCATCTTTGTTATGAGGGAATTGAACCACGT
The DNA here is from genome assembly GCA_022559845.1 of Amorphophallus konjac. Lineage (NCBI taxonomy): Eukaryota > Viridiplantae > Streptophyta > Magnoliopsida > Alismatales > Araceae > Amorphophallus > Amorphophallus konjac. The sequence goes on along the minus strand of CM040129.1, from coordinate 188,454,058 downwards.
GGAGGGCAACAGATTCATCTGATGTGCATAATGTTGTGCATGAACTTATTGCCACTTGTAAGCTGATCCATAGCAAACGAATAAATTCTTCCCACCTGTTCAGCTGAAAATATGAACAGCTTAAAAAATGCATCACATAAAGGCAAATATTCCAATTTGTGAAGGTTCTTTAAAAGCTATCAGAAACCAACATATTGCAGAAGGAAATTGGAAATAGCCACCAAGACTTTGCCAGTCATATGCCGAACATATTGATTATTGCCTACCAGGAAAACCACCTGTCAGAAAAAAAAACTCATTCATTAGACTACAGTATATCCTCCAAGTTATAAAAAAAAAAAAACAACTTCTAACAAGTAAACATTACAAATCAAGAGGCTAAACGAAGCATCAATAACAACTATTACTAGCAGAAAAAATGGTCAACAATAATGTTCCTTTAGTCCAAATTAGTTTCTACAAATGGATAGTTAGCAAAACAATTTATTCATAAATTCTTTTAGACCCAAAGCTTTTTTTTTAATTCAAGATATTTTTAAAGCGCAGAGATATGTAATATATCGTGTTATTTAGATCCCCAGTTTTATTCATGTAACTTGACGTGATTTTTCTCTACACGTCATGTTTACTTTGGTCCTTTCCTTATCCATAATCAACTAAGCTAGTCAACTGGGTTAAAAGGTCTAAACAATATGCACAAGAGATACAGACAATTCTTCTGACGGAATAGCTGTCATCTTTAATGAGGAATAAAAACTTGCAACAGAACAATACCTGACCGTGTTAAACTACAACAGAGAAGAAATACTTATCAGGCATTTGTTTTTTGATGTATCTTTCTCACTACAGTACTTGGATACCAACAACTTGCTGATGTAAAAACTTACCGACAAGGATATGATGTTAGCTGAACAGTTTTGACATTCAAAAGGAGGCTCCAGATGGCATGGACAATCATCACGAATGATGGAGTGCCCAACACTATCCTACAAAAGAGTGCAACAGGAAATCCCCATGACCATCAGTAACAGAGTCCCGAAAAAAGGAAACGTTGTGCTGCATATATGAAAGAGGACAATGTTTTAGTCCCCGAAAAAAAAGATGGCATGTATTTTACCCATTGATCACTTTAAGATATTTGTGCTTCCATTAAAACAGAGTAGTGGAGTGGACGGAATGGACGTGAACTTGATCAAACAGTGACATGATGAACGGTTACATGTTTCCAACAAGGGCATGCTTTTGATGATGGTGGTAATCCATTTGGCATGATATCATTTAAAAATAGGAATTGAAAAGTGATGTAATTCCTTGCGCTTGTGGACCATGGGTGCATGACATTCAAATATTCGATCAGAAAGAGAGAGAGAGAAAGAGAAGAAGAAGAAGAAGAAGAAGAAGAAGAGAAGAGAAAGTCCCAGCAACCAACTCCAACTTTCAGATATTGAAAATGATATCCCAACCCTGGTTGAGGAAAGTAAAATAAGAAAAAGATAAATTTCTTCCAAGGTTACTTAAATGCAGAATTCATTCTAAGGCCTGCACAAACATCCGAAGGATGATCGAGCAAGGTGGAATAATGGAAACTGAGAAATCTTGAAGGGGCCATTCGTTTTGACGTAAGACGTCATAAAATGCCATAAAATACTATATTGGCAAAACTCACAAAATACGGTGTTTTGTGGTGTTTTACGCCAAACCAAATGACTCCAAAGAGAAAGAGCGCATGAAAAAAAAAACGTGATAAGTTTAACTAAACAACCTTCATATTACTGTTATCACTAGCGCATGTTACATTCCAAAACCAAGTGCTTGTACGTTTGACACAGTGAACAGAGCGCTAATAAGGTTTGCCTCGCAGACTCCTCTTAACAATAGCATAAGTTTCAAATTCCATCTATCATTTATTTTTCAATTAGTTCGTGAAAATTCTTTGATACTAGTACTCGAGTGAAGTAAAATCTCTACAACCTACTTGCTCGTACTCGCACTCGACCTCTGTTGTCCACCTCTTGATCTCCCTGCAAACCTTCAGATAACACGAATACCCCGACCGAAGTCACAGATGGTTCCCAGCATTCAAACTTAGAAATGATTTCAAGTGCACTTCGAGGTTCAAACTTAAAGCAAGTACCACCGTCAGAGATATGAGGAGATCCTTCTCCGCTTCCTTTGACAGAGCCAGCGAAGCCCCTGCTGCTTCCTCCGCGGACGAGGAAGACAAGGGTTCATCCAATCGCCCACCAGGGAACAGAGCCACCGCGTGCTGCCGGAGGTAGCGGCCGACGAAGCCGCAGAGACACGAGCAGTCCTTAGAGCTGCCGCCATCGGCCATGGCTGGTCGTCTCCCAAGTTCGATCGGGCGCGAGAAGCAAGCAGAATGGAGTCTCAAAGCGGAAGCATTGTTCCGTCTTGCAAAGTTTCGAATGATCCCAATTATAAAAGTAACCCTGCGAACATCCCCCTCTAAGATCTCATAGGTGCTTGGGAACAATTTTTTTTTAAAGTTATTTCTCTCGAAAAAATTGTGTTAACAAAATTTTTGACTTAAAATTTAAAATCGATAAAAATCGACAATAACGTCATGATTTTTAAAATTTATGTAGATCCGTTTAGTAGATAACTCTTCATAATTTAAAAATTATTAAAATAACATTTCATTCGAGATCGATATCATTCAAACTTTATTAAAATAAAATTAAAATGAAGTCTCTTCCCCAAGCATCTGGTCCGCACAAGAAGCCAACAAGAAGTCTCTTCCCCAAGCACTGTTCATCTCCTCCCCCGTGTTCCATCTTCTTGCCCTGCGGTTCTCACCCGTTCGCGAGACGCTCGTGGCCCATCCCCGCGGGACCACCCCTCAGTTGCCGCTGCTCCGGCTCTGCACCGCGCGACCGACCGTCGTCGATCCCAGCAGGTGTCGCCCGTCCCCGGATGGCCGCTGCCACGTGCGCTCGGCCGCCGCCCTGCGCGCGTGCACCGGCCTCTACATGAACTCCGCCTCCGTGTTCCACTGCCAACGGCATCATAGCCACCCAGCGGCCACCGCTGCAACCTGTCGTCCACTGCCGTCCACGGCCACGAGCAAGAGCGAACAGGCGCGCGCGTCGGAGCCATGTGGGAGTGGCGGAGATGAAGGAACATTGTTGTGCGGTGCGGAGGACCCGGTGTCTGTATCGCGGTGCGTGAATGCAAGGCGCGACGAGCGTTCTCAAAAAATTTTTTGATACGAACTTGTTTTTTTTAGAAAGTGACTTTAATAGAGTAGTACTCTTTCCTAAAAATTAGGGAAGTATCCACCAAACGTGATTAGTAGGTTCTCTACTCTTATTTTTAAATTTAATAGAGAAAAAAGAGAAAAAAATGTTTCCAAACATCCTATTATACTTACGTTGATGCAATGATTCCTTCTCCATAGGGTTTTACAAACTGATTCGGTATGAGACGAATCGTCAATATCAGACCGTGCCACCAAGTGGATGAGACGGCCCCGGCACGTGGCATGCCACCGGTTCCCAGTGGACCGCATGGGACGGTGCATCCCGCTATGTACTAGACCAATTTGTCGTGACGTGTGGACCATCCTGCTTGTGCCGATTTGGCCTTATAAGCTGGCAAGGGGTGAGGGGGGTGACGGCATCAAGCGCGCACCAGCGGTGGGTAGCGTCCAGCGACGGTGCAGGCGGCTATGCAAGTTGGCGAGCAGGTGTCCAGGCGACGGGGATCGGCGATCAGAAGCCTTCGACGAGGTAAAAAAAAAAATCTTTATTTTGTAGATAGGAGGAGGGCAGCAGGGGTGGCCGGTGGGAGGGCCGTGGGAGGGCAGAGGAGGGCGGTGGAGGGGCGACGGGGAAGTGAAAGGGCGGGATCTGGCCACCTCCGCCTCCTCCAACCTCCCACCGACCTTCCATCGGCCAGATCTGACTGGTGGGAGGGCAGAGGAGGCGGCAGACGACGGAGGGAAGGCGGAGGAGGGAGGAGGAGGAGGGCGGTGGGAGGGCAGGATCTGGCCACTGCCACCTCCTCCGCCCTCCCACTGGCCAGATCTGCCCGATGGGAGGGTGGCCCGATGGGAGGGCGGAGGGGGCAAAGGACGATAGTGGGAGGTTGTGGGAAGGCGGAGGAGGGTGGGCGAGGCAGTGGGAGGGTGGGATCTGGCCACCGCTGCCTCCTCTTCCCTCCCATCAGGCAGTCTCAGAGGTCATGGGGGTTACGAACGTGGCTTTCACGGAGGTATGGTATGGACAAAAGAGCAACACTTCACACATGCCACAAAGAATGAGGACCACGGTGTGCTCCAGCCCCAGGGGCGAGGCAGGCAGCTGATTATTAGGATCCCTACTATGGAAGTTCAGTTGCAGACAGTAGTAGCTATCAAAACATATTGTACGATTTTGAGACACATTACTCTCAAGGATATGGCAGTGAGTGTGAACGATCATGGCAGCAGTAGTCTAGATATCATGACGATTTAGAAAGCAGTAGTCTAGATATCATGACGATTTAGAAAGCAGTAGTTCATTCTTCCCATCGTACCCATCCTCTCATAGCTATCTTTCAATATCGCAATATACCGAAGGATATGGTCAACTCTCAGTTGCGCGACAACCACAAGTCTTGTACTCACAGGATTCTCAAGAATATGAACACTACGTACGCATGTTCTGGTAGAACTATACATATTCCATGGAATATGCAGACTACTTGTCCTATCTGCGAAACACGCATAATGTCAGTTGTTTGGAGATGAGATATGGCCGAGTTTGGACTCATATAATTAGGAGTATGTATCATTTGCATATATTTGTACGTAACTATAAATTAATTGGTGGGGACACTGGGCCCACTACCTGACCCACTATTGAAGCTGATGCCGCACCGCCCCGACCACACCGAGCTTATGGCTCAGAGATCCGGCTTCATGAAAACTTGGCTTGTGGCTACGTATCTATATTGCGTCTGTATTTCATTTGTGTGTATTGAGTATACGTATTTGTGAGTATGTAAGTAAAATACATGTATTACTACATGTATATTTACTTTCGTCTTATTGGGCTAGTCATAGTCAATAAATGTGTGTTTTGTGTATTTTATTTTCTTAAAACCCAAGAGTCAAAAGTTAGGTAGGTGAGTTTGTTTTATTAGGCTTGGGTATAGGTGTTATTAGGAAAAGTTTATGGGTGTACTTGTTATAGCCTCATCCTATATAAGGAAGGCTAAGGATGTATGTTTTGATACGATGAAATTGAATGAAAGAGTGTCTTACGTGAGAGCCATTCTCACTTGTTCCTTTCCTTCCCTCTAACTCCCTTGTGAGAAGAGTATGGCGCCCGGTGTGAGACCGTCCGGCGTGAGGCCGAGCTGTGCGAGACAGCAAGTTATCTCGTCATGTTCGTCCCCTCGGAGCTGCTGTCGATCCTTCCCCCGACGCCGTCTATAATATCCCGAACCTTTCGGATCTTTTTTTTGGGTCCCGAATCTACTTTTTTGGAATGTCCGGCTCCGTTGTGTCCAAAATTTTGTTTCAGACATCTTTCGTGTTCGGATCGGCGCGATTCGGAGTTTTTTCGGAGGCCCGGAGCATGTCCGTGGCTTTTCCGCGCGTATTTTCCATTTCCCGGTGTGTGTTTCGGTAATTCCTTCGGAACCTCGTTACGGGTGAACTGGGTCGTTCACCTAGGCAAGAGCGGTACCGTTGCGATCGGTGCATTCCGAGGATCGGGGATGTGTAATTTTTAATTTTTCGGTATTTTCTGGATGTTTTGAATTTTCTATAAATACCACTCTCTTTTCTCTCTCCCCCACCTTCTCTTCTTCCTCCTCTTTCTTCTTCCTCCCACCGTGAGCACCCCCTCTTTCCCTCTCTTTCCCATTCGACCGCGGCGGGCCTCTCTCTAGCTGTAGACGGCGGTGTGGCGGCGGCGAGGCGACGTGGGCGGCGGCGAGGCGATCTCGTGGGCGTGCGGTGTTCGTGGGAAGCGTGAAGGAGCGAGGATTCTAAAAGCTTTCTTCGAGATTCGTGGTCGATCCGGCTCGCCTCGAGGCAAGATCGAGGTAGGGTGACGTTCCCTAGCTCTCCGCGTTCCATTCCCGTGATTTGTAGGACGAGGGGAGGCCGAGAGATGGGTGTTCATGCGGGTTTGGGTTTTTTAATGATTTGGGGAGAGTTCGCCCGATCTATGTTTTTAGGCCGTGATTCGGCGTTTTGATAGCTTAGAAGCATGCTAGGGGTCCCCAGGGGTCTTCTCCCTTAATTTTCCCCTCTCCTATGGAGGCATGGGAGCGTGGTTGGAGTTTTTGGGCGTTTCACGTCGTTTCACCGTCGGGTCGGTGTGACTGTCCTTCCAATGACTGTCACAGCTTGTGACGCCCCATGGTGAGTGCGTCACAGGGTCTGCTTTGCCAACTGGTTGGTCAATGGGTGTAACGGTCCCACGATAGACCTCCACGGAGCTCTGACGCGCCTAGGTAGGACCGTCAGGTGACGATCCGACCGTTGGCACTTGACCGTTGGTTTTTGACCGTTGGGGGTCAAGGCCTGTGACGCACCAGGACTGGCGCGTCACAGCCTTGTGACGCCCCTGCATGGGACCGTCAGAGTTGACGCAGCCCATTCTTCTCACGCGCCTGGGTAGGTCCGTCAGAGACTGTGACGCCCCTAGAGGTGTGCGTCACAGCCTGTTTCCTCTCGTCTCTTAACGCACTAGGTTGGGTGCATCAAAGACGGTGACGCACAAGGGCTAGCGCGTCACAGACCATGACATACCAGGGTTGGCGCGTCACAGTTGGTTTTGCACCGAACGTGTGACGCTCCTGTGTTGGACCGTCAGACGGCTGTGACGGTCCAGTGATAGACCGTCAGAGCCTGTGGCGCGTCTAGAGTAGACCGCCACGCTCAGGACTGCACCGGGTGGTTCCTAGTCCCGTTTCTTTTCTGACTGTGGTCACCGTGCGACGGTGCTGGTGCATGGGACGGTCCTCGTACGTCGTCGGATGCAGACATTATTTTCCGTTGACTTGAGAGTCTACTCCATAGTGACCCTCCACTAGTCGTAGCATGCTTACACGTTTAGTGGTCCCACCAGGGAGTGGTGGAAAGGCTGCCCTGAGGACGGTTTTAGACTAGTTTCCGTCGGGCCCCGCGTCTAGCAGCCAGAGTCCGGCTGAGGGGAAAACCAGTCAGAGGGCCAGACCAGGGACGTACGGTCTATATGTGCACACGTTGTGACGACCCGAGAATCCGATTACCGAGAAGGCCCGATAACCCGAGACTCGAATCACCGCCCACGAGCCGGGAGGGCTCGGAAGGGCTAAAAGGAGTGTGGAGGTACAAAGAAATAGGAAATAAGACAGGATAATTCAACAATTAACAGAAATAAATGAACAACTACAACAGAGTCCAGTCTAACAGAAAGTACAGTCTAAAGCAGTAAAACGTACCACATGCCAAGTGAACACTCGGCCTGGCAAGCTGGCAACTAAGAACCTCCGTACTGCACCCTCGAACCTCGAGGAAGAACCGCCTCACCTGAAACGCAGGGGTGAGCCTCCTGTCACTGGCCCAGTAGGGAGCCCGCGGAACCCCAACTAAGAACAACGGCGGCACAAAAAGCAGTAACTACGAAAGTAGGAAAGTAACTACGGTGGCCGGCAAAACCTCGGCTCTACAGCTACTCCTGCTGTACCAGAAAACACGACTTAGTCTCCCATCGGGGGACAACCAAGTCACACACCCGACCACCCGATTCCACGATCAGGGACCACTAGACACGAACCGCCCTAGCCACGCCACTAGGAAAACGCCACGATACCTCCGAAGCGGAGGCCTGCCCTCACAAAAGGGCCCGAGCCAAAACCACACGGTCAGGGAACACGGTCACGACCTCACCGTCGTGAACACAACGTTGTCTGAGGAAAGGCCCTCGGTGGCGCTCACCAGAAACCCCAGACCTCGACTCCAGGAACACTCCCGAAACCACTCACGAAGTCCCGTCTCGCGGACGGAAACAGAACCCGGCACACGACAACTCACGTCACGTGACAGAAGCACCACCCACTAGAAGAACGACCGGATGCGTCCCCTGACGTCTTACACCGCGTCACAAGTGTCTAGCTACGACGCCCCAGGCGGAGACTCAGACACACTCAATAACCAGTAGTACCACAAAATAAGGACTAGTTGGGGTCGCGCATGCCGGCGCCGTCCGACGCCCCCAACCTCGTGTGCACACTCAGACCATACGCCCTAGACTTGTCCTCTAGCTGGTAATTCCCCCTAAGCCCGGACTCGGCTGTACGTGGGGGCCCTACGGTAACCAGCCTACTCACCGTCTCCCTCAGGTTAGCCGCTCCACCACTCCCAGGTGGGTCAGCACACGCGTGCCGTAAGAAGGCTACGACTAGTGGACGTGTCACAGAACGTGGACACAGGAAACCACGCACACACCCATTGCGAGTAACACGAAGTAACAGGTGGCACGACGCCACCAGACTCTAGATGGTCCACTAGACCTACTAAACTCAACGGTCTTTGAGTCACAAGACTCGGAGTCGAGACCGTTGCCATGACAGCACTAAGCCGTCAATCTGGCATAATCCCTAGGTCCAAAACCACAATGCGATAACTCGCGAGGTAGTTCACAACTGCCGAGACCCATCCCTCGAGGAGGGAACTTAAGAAACCTCCAGCCCCAGGCTGGGAGATTAAACTCACCGTCCAAGGCCACACGCTTGGCCCACTCGGAAGCTACATTCATGAGAAGCAACGACTTGCAGGGAAACCTCACCGCACTCACACCGATACACGGTGACTCGATCTAGCAAGAACACGGAAGCCCGGAACATATGGGGTCACCCGGACCCGCCAAGCCCACGGGCACGCTTATCCAGACACCCCAAAACACGGTAACGAAACCCACTGGGTGTGCGAGACACTCACGAGGCCAAAGGTCGACCATTGGGTCACAACCGGGTCGACCGGAGACCAACACAACACAATCGGAATGCTAGAAGGTCACCCGGACCCTTAAACTCATGGGCACGCTAATTGAGATAAACGGGACCTCCGGACACCCAAAGACACGGTCACGGAACTTCACGGGGTGTCCGGGACACACACGGCCCAAGGGGAGCATGATCAGCCGTAGACTGCCCACCCTGGGCAGCCCGATAGGCCACCCCAAGAACGCACTATCCTCGTATAGCGCGTTCAACAAGAACGCGCTACAGGTCCATAGCGCGACCAGACCAGGTCGCGCTATGATCCTATAGCGCGACAACACATAACCCGATGGGACCCTAAAGCGCGATAAGAACCGCCTTACTGTTCATCTTCTCTGATGAACACGCCCTATCGGGGCGGCGCGACCCTCAAGAACGTGCTACCTGAGACTAGCGCGTTCTCAGTCCGCGCCGGAAAAATGGCGGAAACCGCAAAAAAACCCATTCCACGCCCCGTTCACCCCCAGGTGAAGGGGAAACCTTCCCCAAGCCCCTAGGCATGCATCTAAACCCCTGGAACGGCCAAGAACGCCGTAAAACGGGAGATCCGACTCACACCCCAAAAATATGAGTTTTCCCCAAAACACCCAAACAAGCCCGCTCGACTCACCACGGCCTACAAAACTCGCGGGAAATGAAGTACGCGGGTTGAGGGTCCATCTCCCTACCTCCACCGAAGATTCGACGCGTCGTGGATGCCGATCCACGAAGAAAAGCCATTTAAACCCTCGCCGGTTCACGATCCCACGAATCGCCTCCACCATCACGATCCTCGTCCCGCGCCCGTCGCTCCACGTCCCACGAGCCACGCCGCCCCGCCCTCGCCACCTCCGTCGGCCGCCCGGAGTGAGAGGGGGGGAGGAGAGAACGTGAAAGAAGAGAGAGGGAGGGAAGAGAGAAAATGAGAGATGGGGAGAGAGAAAAAGGAGGTTATATATATAAGAAAATCCGGAAATTCTCAAAAATACCGAAAAATAGAAAATCACGTTTCCGCGATCCTCGGAACGCACCGATCACAACGGTACCACTCGCGCCCTGGTGAACGGCCCGGTTCACCCGCAACGAGATTCCGAAAGGAATTACCAAAACACACATCGGGAATCGGAAAACATACGCGGAAAAGTCGCGGAACACTTCCGGGCCTCCGAAACAACTCCGGATCGCGCCGATCCGAACACGAAAGATGTCTGAAATGAAATTTCAGACACAACAGAGTCGGACACTCCGAGAAACCAGATCCGAGACTCACGAACAAGGATCCAAAAAATCCGGGGCATTACACACGTGGTTAGGGGCGGTTGGACCCACGCTGATGGGCGTGACCCCAGCTAGTCACTTGTTTGTGGTTACTTGTACATTGTCTTTGCCTCCGTCGGGGACTATCGTGCCAGGCGAACACCTGAGGCGCGGACTAAGACGTCAGTGGACGCATCCGACCTTACTTCTAGTGGGAGGTGCTCCTGTCGAGTCGGGAGTGACAGACTGTCAGTCAGTCTTTGTGACTTCGACCTTCGGGTTTTGGTCGGGTTGACCGTTGTGTTCCGGTCATTTCACCGTGGCACGTGTATCGGTTTTCGTGCCGTGTGACCGGTGTTTGTAGTTGCAGGGCTTTCATTGCCGAGGTACTCGCTTAACCGCTAGCGTATGGGTTTCCCGTTTTGCGAGGTAGGGTTCGAGTGATCCCTACTGAGTCTTGTTCCGAGACTCATTCCCTACGTGTTTTCACCATGTTTCAGGCGAGGCACGGCCTCATAGGAGCGTGACTGAGGCTCCGCGTGGTTCAGGTGCCCAGTGTTAGTGCCAGAGGTCAGAGTCGAGGTATGCCCCGTGTAGCTGTACTTTTCTTTCTTGTCTCTGTACTAGTTGTGGACTATTGTTGTTTATTTTGTTATATCTTGTGTTCCATGTATTAATTAAAATGTTATTTATTTTCCTGCTTAATCATATTAACTGTTTAATTTCTGCAATTATTTGTGATACCTGTGTAGTCTCTACATCATCCTTTTAACCCTTCCGAGTCCTCGGGCTCGTGGGTGGTGGTGCGAGTCTCGAGTTATCGGGCCTTCCCGGTAATCGGATTCTCGGGTCGTTACAGCTGGTATCAGATCGCGGTTGTGGGATTATACGAGAATCATAAGTGATTGTAGAGGTCACTAGTCCACAGCGATGATGTACAGTTGACGCTGGCATCGGGCATCGTGTGTTTTCTTGACCTTGCCGTTTCCGTGTTTTCTGTCTTTTGCTTAAGGAGCGAGCATGGCGGCGAGGCGGAGCACTCACTCTTAGCAGGGGCAGTCGGCTGGGGTTCAGGAGGTTCATCAGGAGCAGGGGGAGCAGAGTAGAGTGCCACCAGCGGCCACCGAGGTAATGGATACTGCGAGGTTTCCGGGGGCCGAGGATTTCTTTCGTGGCATGTACCAGCTTATGTCGCAACAGTTCGGCGGAGAGGCTGGTGAGGGCTCGTCGACCAGGGCTGGGCCAGGCCGAGCGGCGAGGGCTTTCATGCAGTTCCATCCACCTTACTATGGCGGTCAGCCAGACCCTGATTTGGGTGGGAGTTGGCTCGACGAGATGGAGCGGGTGTTCAGTTCCATGCGGTGTACTGCGGAGGACAGAGTGATGTTGGCCTACAACCAGTTGCAGGGTACGGCTCAGGCGTGGTGGTCTTTCGAGTGGAAGACATCTTTTCAGTCTCGTCCCCTTGAGCAGATTGCGTGGGACGACTTTGTCAGTGCTTTTGAGCGTGCCTACTGTCTAGAGTATATTGCTACGCAGAGGATGCGTGAGTTTTTGGAGCTGGTCCAGGGCGACATGTCCGTGTTGCAGTACAGGGCCCGATTTGTTGATCTGGGTCGTTATGCACCTCACATCATGGAGCATGAGAGGGTAAAGACCGCACAGTTCGTACAGGGCTTGAGGCAGGAGTTGAGACACCATTTGATCGCGAATGCTGCCACCGATTTGGAGACAGCTTCTCGTGTAGCAGCATCCTTGGAGATGGATATGTAGAGGACTCAAGGATCGATTAGCCAGGGGCAGTCTTTGTCAGGTCGCAGCCAGCAGTCGGCTACCCAATAGCAGGGCTCTTTTCAGCATGCGACGGGTGGTTCAGGAGCGTCGGCACCGGCAGCATAAGTGACAGGATCTGTATCCTTTGGCTCGAAGGTCAAGAAGTTTCTCAAGAAGAGTTTCCGTAAGAAGCACAAGGACCAAGGGCAAGCATCATCGGGCAGTGTACAGCAGCCGATTCCTTTTCAACATCAGGGATCAGTGGGTGGATCGCGAGGACCGTGTCCCCGGTGTGGCGAGTCCCATCCAGGCAGACAGTGCACGGCACCGGTGATTTGTTTCAGGTGTGACCAGCCAGGGCATATGGCGCGTGACTGTCCTCAGAGGCAACAGCAGCAACAGCAGGGACAGCATCCGCCGCTACCCAGGTCAGCGAGTATGGGAGGCAGGCAGAGAGCTCGAGGCCAGATTACACACATGACCAGGGCAGAGGCAGTGGCGTCGCAGCTCATGGAAGGTACCGTTCAGATTTTGGGTTGTGCGGCTCGGGTTTTGTTTGATTCTGGCGCGTCTCATTCGTTTATTTCGGAGGATTTCGCGCTGAGTATCGAGGAGCCGGTGACCCAGTTGTCTTGTGATTTGGCAGTGGAGTTACCTTCGGGTAATTTTATGATCACTCGGTATGATGGGGACATCGAGGCAAGACCGTCCGTATTTTGTTTGCATTTATGTCCTTTCATATTTGTATGTATACCCTTGTGTTATATGGGTACACAATTGTAAGTCTTAGTGGGTTTATATGTAAAATTCCAGTAGGCCCAAGCCAGGGGGCCCTCACCCTTTTCCCATTGGTCCACCTAGACCATGTGGGGCTGGTCAACCATCCTAGGTGGCCATCTAGAAGGGTTGAATGCCAATTGACCACATGGGAGACAAAGGGGGTAAATTTTCTAAGGTAGGCTACCTACCCTTTCCAACTTGTCCCCTCTTGGTCAAGGGGGCGCCCCTCCCCTTAATATTTTATGGTTTTTTTGTGTGTTATTCACACTTCATCCCAACCATCCAATCCCCTCCCCTAGATCTAATGGTGTAGATTAGGTTTGATGTAAGGCATATAAAAGGTTGTATTTTCCATTTGTTGGCATTAATGAAGAGAAAATTGTTGAAAAATCAAGAGTGTTCTTGAGCCCCTCCTCTCTCCCTCTGGTTTCTCTCCTCCAACCTCCAGTTCTAGAGTGATTTCTATCTTCTATCCCCTCCCCTCTATCTCCGGTGATCATCTGTGCCGCCGCCGCCGCCGTTCGTGCCGCCTTCGAGCCGCCGCGAAACCGTCTTCGGTATTCTGTCCTGCTAGATAGAGGTGTCTTCCCGAAATTCCTGCTACCAACCACGGCCTTTGTGTGATCTACAATTTTTATGGTGTGTTCCTATATTCAACCCCATCATCCACAAAAAAATTCAGGTCCAAAATCCCTCGTTTAGTATTTTTCTATTTTTGTGCATCTTTCATTCTCAGATCTATTTTGTCTCTATCTACAGTGACAGCAGCCCTGTGTTTCTTACCTTCGACCCTCTTTTTGATTTTTTCAAACCCTCCCAGTTTTACTAGAAGTTCTTTCCATGATCCCCTACATCCACCATTTTTTTTGATTTTTTATCCACCATTTATCTATTTTTCAAAATTCGTGTTCTATCTCAGCTACAGTGCTTTTAGCCCATTTCCAGATCCGACCCACTGTTAGTGAAAAACTCCTATCAATTCGTAGCCATATCTAAACTTGTCCAATCTAGTTTTTCCATTTTCCTAGCTCAATTTCCCACAACCTTCATGAAGCGGTCGAAGTCTGAATCCAAGGTCTTCATAGAAGTCAAAGGCAGTTCTCAGAGAATAGCCCTGCAGATCTGAGTGTTCGGCTACTGTACAACAAGAAGTTGTAAATTCATTAAAGCCCAGATCCATGCAGATCCAGGCCATATCTCTAGGCCTAGATTGAAGGATTTGAAGTTAGCTTTCCAACGGCGCCAGTCTCGTGTCGATCCGACATCGGGGTTGATCGCAGAGCCCATTCTCACCGGGACGCGCACTGAAAACCAGAAGTTGCAGATCCGTGGCCGGTTGTTCCGACCGGTGCCGATCGGAGCCGCCCGGCCTCCGGCCGGCGAACCAGCGCGCCTCCACTCTAGGGAGCGCTCATCCAGGCATCCACCACCACAGCGGTGCCACCGGATCCCACACGGCCCCTCCGGACAGCGCGTGGGCCCCACAGCCACAAGTTCGGGTGCTGCCGAAGAGACGCGAGAAGCCGCCCGTCAACCCGAATTCGGTCCTCCCGGGCCCGTTTGTGTAGCCCTTTACCTCCCTGCGTGGAGTGGGCGATATTTCATTGCTGTCATCATTGTGTAATATTTATCCCGGGAGTACGAGTTTCGGCCGGGTCCGTCTTCCCCACGCCGAGCGCGTGGAGGTATCGCATTCGCTCCCTTACTTGGCATTTTGCTTACTTCATATATATTTATTTATGCCGCTGCTAGAGAGCATGTGTAGGGATAATTAGCTCACTTTATATTTATATCACCGCTGCTGCGAGAGAGAGCGTTACCGTCCCGTGACCCGATCCGGGCACAAGTGAGAACCGACCACCCTAGCTCACTGCCGGTTTCTCAACCGCGCACGTCCGACGCTTCCCTCGTTAAGGGGCAGTCACGAGCTTGTCGTGTCCGTGGTCTCGTCCCGCATCAATTTGGTATCAGAGCGAGGTTGAGTCTAGGGTGTCAAAAAAAAAGAGTGTCATTTAAGTCTAGTTATTTAAGTCAAGTCGGTCTTAGGTGTTGCATTTGCATACCATTGTTCGGTATATCAAAAGGTGTTATCCGAACGTTAGGCTACGCCTATCGGGAAGGTCGCACACTTGCGCGAGTGATCTTCGGATCGGTTAACTCCGCCACGTACCGAGTCTTGGTTTACGTCTAGGGTCCTTAGTGTGCATGCATTCCAAACTTGCATAGTCGGTCTAGTGTCTTGTCACCGTGCGTATGCATGTCCATGTCCGCTACCCATGGCCGTTCTCCAAGACCACACATCCGAGTGGTCAACCTTTGTGGCCAAAGTCAATGTCCTCATGGACCGAGCCCTTGGTTTTACCCCTCTCACTATGAAAGTCGCTCTACCCAACGGGTCCACAACAGAACTTCATTTCACCGATAGGGAGTCAGATAATTGGGTTTCTCTTGACATCGTGGAGTCTCTCTCCAAGACAGGCGAGATTGTCCGCGATGGTGATTTTGCTTGTGTTGAGTTCTATAAGAGGATCAGCTCTGTTCTTTACACCGATGGCGCATGGTGTAGGATCGGCACACTTGCTGGTTCATGCATCATTTTAGGACAAACGTGGTTAGGAGAACGAAGAGCCAATCTTGACTGGGGCAAGAGGACTTGCACCTTATACCCACCTTACCTACCCGGCAAGATCACCCTCACATGTCCAGCCACCCAACCTCGACGGTCCACTCCACATTCGGAACCATTATGCTTGGAGCCGTCTCACCCCGAGCCACCCGTGTTTCTTACGGGAACGCTATACATCGCCGAGCCGCTTTTTAGTTGGCTCAAGCATGGCTTGGTCCCACCTCCCTTTCCATCCATGGACCCCATCCTCCCTTTAGTGCCGGTCAACTCCTTCCATACCACATTTCGATCTAGTCACCATGTCGATACTTTGGATGACCTTATTATGGGATTAGATTCACAATGGAAGTTGACGCATCTTTTGGCCCGAGACTTTGACCAACCCGCTAGTCTTAGCTTCACCCATCCGGCCTTAGGATCCATTACCTCCGTGTGCACCGTGGGGTGTGTCACCACGGAGATTCTTCTACTCCTCCCGATGCCGGCCGAGTCCGACTTCATTCCCTTTTGCCCAAGGGAGGAGTCATATTTTCTACACATGTCCGTCGTCCCACCGATCATAATGTATGGCGGTGATTATGAATTCCAAACTTGGGACCATGTCATGTTGGAACCCACCTCACGGGGTCATACCTTCTTCGACCCTTTTGACCCCCTCACTAGTGAATATCCCGAGCCCCCATCTTCACTCCACTTCCTCCGCGGAATTCACTATCACACCTTTTCCACTCGGGCCAAGCAACCTCCACATAGCCATAGGTCCGAATTTTCATATGGGGGTAATGAAAACTTTGGTTTCTCCGATCCATCCAAACCACCCGCACCTCCCGAACTTCCCACATCCAAGCCCAATGCCCATAATTGGTGCATCGTAGGGTGTCTAGGAGTTCCCCATGACGTCAACCTCCGGTTACGTCAAATGCATGCATGGCACACGTTCGGGTGTCTTGGTCCGCCGTCATCCATGTACGGGTCGGACTAACATTAGGTGTAACGACTCGAGAATCCGATTACCGGGAAGGCCCGATAACCCGAGACTCGCACCGCCACCCACGAGCCCGAAGACTCGGAAGGGTTAAAAGGATGGTGTGGAGACTACACAAGTATCACAAATAATTACAGAAATTAAACAGTTATAATGTTAAGCAGGAAATAAATTAACATTTTTCATGGTCCACAATAAAATAACAACAACAGCAAGAACAGTCCACGACTAGTACAGTGACAAGAAAGAAAAGTACAGCTACACGGGACATACCCCGGCTCTGACCTCTGGCACTACCTCTGGGCACCCGCACCACGCTGCGCTCCTGACGCGCTCCCCGAAGGTGGCGTCTCACCTGAAACACGGTGAAAACACGCAGGGAATGAGTCTCGGAACAAGACTCAGTAGGGATCACTCGAACCCTACCTCGTAAAACGAGAAACCACTACTCTAGCGGTAGGAAAGTACCTCGGAAAGGAAAGCCCTGTACTCTACAGAACTAGACCCCACGGCACGTAAACCGACACACGTGCCACTGTACGAGAAGACCGAAACCAACGGTCGAACCGTAAAACCCGAAGGTCGGAAACACACGACTGACAGTCTGTCACTCCGTACTCGACAGGAGTACCACCCACTAGAAGCACAGCCGGTAGCGTCCCCTGACGTCTTACACCGCACCGCAGGTGAACCGCCTGACGTGGTAGGTCCTACCCGAGGCGCAGACACCGTACAAGTAACTCACAACAAGTGACTAGCTGGGGTCACGCCTTGTCGACGTGCGTCCACAGTCCCCAACCACGTGTGCACACACAGACCACGCGTCCTAGGTCTGGCCCTCTGACCGGTTTTCCCCTGGCACTGGACTCTGATGTGACGAGGGGCCCGACGGTAACCAGTCTAAAACCGTCCTCAGGGTAAGCCCGTACACCACTCCCTGGTGCAACTAGCACACGCGTACTAACAGGCTACGACTAGTATAGGGTCACAAAGGAGTAGACTGTCAAGTCAACGGAAAACGACGTCCGAACCTGACGAAGTACGGGGGCTGTCCCACGTACCATCACCGTCGCATGGTGACCACGGTCGGGAAAGAAACGGACTCACCGCCCACGGCCAAACGCATGACCAAGGCAAACGGAACTTCCGGACACCAAAGACACGGTCACGGAACTCCACGGGGTGCCCGGGACGCACACACGGCCCAAGGGAAACACCCAACAACAGCCAGATCACGCTAGGGACACCTAGCGCGACACGGAAGAACGCGCTAGGGCCCCCTAGCGCGACAAGGGACATCGCGCTAGGGCCTCCTAGCGCGACAAGGCATGTCGCGCTAGGGATGGCTAGCGCGACACGACAGATCGCGCTAGGGATGCCTAGCGCGACAAGGCTGATCGCGCTAGGACCCCATAGCGCGACAGGAACCGCCTCCTGTTCATCTTCTCCGATGAACACGCTCGGTCGGGGCAGCGCGACCTCCAAGAACGCGCTACTGGAGTATAGCGCGTTCTCAGTCCGCGGCCGAAAACGGTAGAAACGCCCAAAAATTCTAACCACGCCCCCATGCCTCCATAGGAGAGGGGGACAACAAAGGGGAAGACCCCTGGGGACCCCTAGCATGATTCTAGGCCATCAAAACACGAAATCATGCATCAAATCCATAGATCGGGCGAGCTCTCCCCAAATCATGGAAAAACCCAAAAACGCTCAAACGATCCCCTCTCGGCCTCCCCGCGGCCTATAAATCGCGGAAAAGATCGGCATGAGGCTAAGGAACGTCACCCTACCTCAATGGAGCAAATGCTCCGCCGAATCAATCACGAATCACGAAGAACGCTTCAAACTTCACGAGCTCCCCACGCTTCCCACGCTCGCCGCACACCCACGAGCTCGCCTCGCCGTCACCCACGCGTCCGCGCCGTCGCCCCGCCGCCGTCCGTAGCCGGAGAGGGGTTCACCGCGCCCGAATGGGAGAGAGGGAGAGTGGAGGGTGTCACGGTGGGAAGAAACGGAGGAAGAAGAAGAAGAAGAAAGAGAAAGGAGAAAAGAAAAAGAAAAAGAAAAAGAATTAGGGCTTTATAGAAAATCCGAATTTTCGGAAAAATATCAAAAAATAGAAAAATACATTTCCGGAATCCTCGGAACGCACCGATCGCAACGGCACCACTCGTGCCCGGGTGAACCGCCCGGTTCGCCCGCAGCGAGCTTCCGAAGAAAAAGTCGAAACACACACCGGGAATCGGAAAACACACGCGGAAAAGCCGCGGAACGCCTCCGGGCCTCCGAAACGACTCCGGATCGTGCCGATCCGAACATGAAAGATGTCCGAAACGAAATTTCGGACACAACAGAGCCGGACGCTCCGAAAACCAGATCCGGGATCCACGAAGAAGGATCCGAAAGGTCCGGGATATTACAGCCCTCCCCCCTTAAGGAATTTCGTCCTCGAAATTGAGAACAACCCAAGGGGAAAGAAGAGGAAGACTCACTCAAACAGATACGGGAACTGCTGACGCATCTCGTCCTCACGTTCCCACGAAGCCTCACCACCAGAGTGTCGTTGCCACACGACCTTTACCAAGGGAATGACCTTGTTCCGCAGGCGCTGCTCTCGCCTATCCTCCACGCGGATCGGAAACTCTGGGAGAGAAAGATCTGGAGTCACCTCAGGCCAAACGGAAAATTCGAGCACATGAGAGTCATCGGGCATATACTTCCGCAACATCGAGACGTGGAACACGTCATGCACCGACGCCAACTCAGGAGGTAACTGCAACCGGTAAGCAACCTCACCGATGCGCTCCACAATCGCGAAAGGACCAACATAGCGGGGACTCAGCTTCCCACGCCGTCCAAAACGCATCACCCCCTTCATCGGAGAAACTCTCAAGAACACATGATCGCCCACGGCGAACTCGAGGGGCTGCCTCCTACGGTCAGCATAGCTCTTCTGCCGACTCTGGGCCGCCAACATGTTTTGACGAACCAGGTGCACAACATCCACACATTGCTGCACCAATTCCGGTCCCGTCAAAACAAGCTCACCCACCTCAAACCAATCAAGCGGAGTCCTACACGGACGCCCGTACAAAGCCTCATAGGGAGCCATGCCAATGCTCGAATGATAGCTGCTGTTATAGGCAAACTCCACCAACGGTAGGTGATGAATCCAACTCCCCTGCCACTCCAGGCAGCAAGATCTCAGCATGTCCTCTAAAGTCTGAATGGTCCTCTCAGACTGACCATCTGACTGGGGATGATACGCCGAGCTAAACACCAACTCCGTGCTAAGAGCTCGCTGGAAACTCCTCCAGAATCCAGAAGTGAAGTGCGGATCCCGATCCGACACGATCGAAATGGGAACCCCATGCAACGGCACGATCCGCTCCACATAGAGACGAGCCAACCTGGACACGCTCCAGCTGACCTTGATCGGTAACAACCGCGTCACCTTCGTCAGCCGATCCACCAGCAACCAAATATTGTCCTGCCCACTCGGGGTCCTCGGCAACCCCACCATAAAATCCGTTGTCACATGGTCCCACTTCCAAGCAGGAACATTCAAGGGCTGGAGAGTACCGCCTGGTCGCTGATGCTCTGCCTTCACCTGCTGACAGATCAGGCACCTGGCCACAAACTCTGCGACATCTCTCTTCATGCTAGGCCACCAAAACTGCCTCCGCAAGTTCCGATACATCTTCGTCGCACCCGGGTGCACAGTGTACCTGCTCCCATGAGCCTCGCGTAACACTGTACGACGAACCTGCTCCTCGGCTGGGACGTACAGCCTGCCACGAAACCTCGCAGCGCCGTCCTCGCCAAGTTCCACGTCAGCCAAAGCCAAAATCCGGGGCAACTCAGGGTCCGCATGCTGAGCCTCTGTCACCTGACGACGGATAGCAGGAGTGACAGTCAGACTCGCAAGCACCGCCAACCCTGGCTCCTGGGGAATCTTGAGCCTGAAAGATACCTCAGGCACTTGTTCCCAGAGCCTCCACTTCCTCAACATCAAGGTACTGACCGCCACCTTCCTACTCAAGGCATCGGCAACGACATTCATCCTGCCCGGCTGATAAGACAGGGTGAAGTCATAGTCTTTCATGAACTCTATCCAACGCCTTTGTCTGAGGTTCAGATCTCTCTGCGAGAACACATACCTCAAACTCTGATGGTCAGTGAACACCTCGAACTTCTCGCCGTACAGATAATGCCTCCAGATCTTCAGTGCGAAGATCACTGCCGCCAACTCAAGGTCATGGGTAGGGTAGTTCTCCTCATGGGGTTTTAGCTTCCGAGATGCATAAGCCACCACTCTACCATGCTGCATCAGAACAACACCCAATCCGACCCCGGAAGCATCTGTACACACCACAAAACCTCCCGATCCAGAAGGCAAAACCAACACCGGAGCCGAGGTGAGCAACCTCTTCAGTTCACTGAAGCTCTGCTCACACTCCTTGAACCAAACGAAAGGCACACCCTTCCGCGTGAGCCTCGTCATCGGAGTCGCAATGCGAGAAAAATCCTGGATAAACCGGCGATAATACCCCGCAAGTCCCAAGAAACTCCGGATCTCCGTCACCGACCTAGGCCTCGGCCACTGCATCACTACCTCGACCTTGGCGGGATCCACGGAAATGCCATCACCAGAAATTACGTGCCCCAGAAAGTGCACCTCGCAAAGCCAGAACTCGCACTTGTTGAGCTTCGCATACAACTGGTGATCTCGCAATGTCTGCAGCACTACACCTAAATGATACGCGTGTTCCTCGGCAGACCGCGAATAAACAAGGATGTTGTCCACGAATATGACTACGAACTGGTCCAAATATGGACGAAACACCCTCTGCATCAAGTCCATGAAGGCTGTTGGGGCATTGGTGAGCCCGAACGGCATCACCAAGAACTCATAATGCCCGTACCTCGTACTGAATGCAGTCTTCTCCACAGCGGACTCGCGAATTCTCAGCTGATAGTAATCGGACCGCAAATCAATCCGCGAGAACACTCGCGCAGACTGCAGCTGGTCGAACAAATCATCAATCCGCGGCAACGGATACTTGTTCTTAATGGTCACGTCATTCAGCTGCAGATAGTCAATGCACAACCGCAGACTACCGTCCTTCTTCTTCACAAACAACACGGGCGCACCCCAAGGGGAAAAGCTCGGACGAATATACCCCTTGGCCAACAGTTCCTGCAACTGCGCCCTCAACTCCCTCAACTCAGCGGGGGCCATACGGTAGGGAGCCTTCGCCAAAGGTCCCGTACCAGGCACAACCTCGATCACGAAATCGATCTCCCGCTGGGGAGGTAATCCAGGCAACTCCTCAGGAAAAATGTCGGGAAACCCGCACACCACTGCAATGTCCTCGACATCCGGCTCCATTCGGTCAGACACAACCACTGACGCGAGAAAACCCCGACAACCGGAATCAAGCAACCGACGGGCTCGAATAGCAGAGATAAGGAATCGAGAAGAGGTAGAACGGATACCTTGGAAATAGAAGGTCCTCTTGCTCGGATGCTGGAAGTAGACCCTCTTCATTCCACAATCCACCACCGCTCCATGAGTCTCGAGCCAATCCATGCCTAGAATCACGTCGTAATCCCGAAGATGCAACGCATACAACCTGCCTGGCATACTCCGCCCATCGATCCACACCGGAACCTGGTCGAAGCAATACGGAGTGACCATAAAGTCACCCGAAGGCAACTCCACTGCCAAATCACAGGACAACTGGGTCACCGGCTCCTCGACGCTCGACGCGAAATCCTCCGAAATAAACGAATGAGACGCGCCAGAATCGAACAAAACCCAAGCCGCACAACCCAAAATCTGAACGGTACCTTCCACGAGCTGCGACGCCACTGCCTCTGCCCTGGTCATGTGCGTGATCTGGCCCCGAGCCCTCTGCCTGCCTCCCACACTAGCTGACCTGGGTAGCGGCGGATACTGTCCCTGCTGCTGCTGCTGCTGCCTCTGCTGCTGGGGAACCTGCTGCTGCTGAGGAAACTGCTGCTGCGGCGGCCTCTGAGGATAGTCGCGCGCCATATGCCCTGGCTGGTCACACCGAAAATAGATAATCGGCGCCGTGCACTGCCTGCCTGGGTGGGTACCACTACACCGTGGACAAGGTCCTCGCGATCCACCCACTGATCCCTGACGCTGAAAAGGAATCGGCTGCTGTACACTGCCCGATGAAGCCTGCCCCTGATCCTTGGACTTCTTCTTCCGAAAATTCTTCGAGAGGAACTTCTTGACCTTTGAGCCGAAGGACGCAGATCCTGCCACTGACGCTGCCGGTGCCGATACTCCTGAACCACCCGACGCATGCTGGAAGAAACCCTGCTGCTGGGTAGCCGACTGCTGGCTGCGACCTGACAAGGACTGCCCCTGGCTGACCGGTCCCCGAGTCCTCTGCATATCCATCTCCAAGGAAATCGCAACACGAGACGCCGTCTCTAGATCAGTGGCCCCATTCGCGATCAAATGGTGCCTCAGCTCCAGCCTCAAGCCCTGCACAAACTGCGCGATCCTCACCCTCTCATGCTCCATGATATGAGGTGCATACCGACCCATCTCGACAAATCGGGCCCTGTACTGCAACACGGACATGTCACCCTGCACCAGCTCCAGAAACTCCCGCATCCGCTGCGTGGCAACAACATCTGGACAATACGTACGCTCGAAAGCACTGACAAAGTCATCCCACTCGATCTGCTCAAGTGGACGAAGCTGAAAGGACGTCTTCCACTCGGAAGACCACCACCTCCGAGCCGTACCCTGCAACTGGTTGTAGGCCAACACCACTCTGTCCTCGGCAGCACTCTTCGTAGAACTGAACACCCGCTCCATCTCATCAAGCCAATCACGAGCCGCATCAGGGTCTGCATGGCCGCTAAAGTAAGGCGGATGGAACTGCATAAAGTCCATCACCGCTCGGCCTGGCCCACCCCTGACAGACGAGCCCTCGGCAGCCTCTCCGCCAAACTGCTGAGACATGAGATGGTACATGCCACGGAAGAAATCCTCGGCCCCCGGAGCTCTCGCAGCATCCGCGGCCTCGGTAGCTCCCGGAACTCTGCTATGCTCCTCCTGGTCCCTCTGGACCCCCTGCTGGATCTCCTGACCTCCAGCCGACTGCCCCTGCTGAGAGCGAGAACTCCTCCTCGGCGCCATACTCGCTCCTGAAGCAAAAGACAGAAAACACGAAAACGGCAAGGTCAAAATAAACCCGTGGTGCCCAATGCCAGCGTCACCTGTACATCATCGCTGTGGACTAGTAGACCACTACAATTACCTATGATTCTCATGTAATTCCACAACCGCGCTCTGATACCAGCTGTAACGACCCGAGAATCCGATTACCGGGAAGGCCCGATAACCCGAGACTCGCACCGCCACCCACGAGCCCGAAGACTCGGAAGGGTTAAAAGGATGGTGTGGAGACTACACAAGTATCACAAATAATTGCAGAAATTAAACAGTTATAATGTTAAGCAGGAAATAAATTAACATTTTTCATGGTCCACAATAAAATAACAGCAACAGCAAGAACAGTCCACGACTAGTACAGTGACAAGAAAGAAAAGTACAGCTACACGGGGCATACCCCGGCTCTGACCTCTGGCACTACCTCTGGGCACCCGCACCACGCTGCGCTCCTGACGCGCTCCCCGAAGGTGGCGTCTCACCTGAAACACGGTGAAAACACACATGGAATGAGTCTCGGAACAAGACTCAGTAGGGATCACTCGAACCCTACCTCGTAAAACGAGAAACCACTACTCTAGCGGTAGGAAAGTACCTTGGAAAGGAAAGCCCTGTACTCTACAGAACTAGACCCCACGGCACGCAAACCGACACACGTGCCACTGTACGAGAAGACCGAAACCAACGGTCGAACCGTAAAACCCGAAGGTCGGAAACACACGACTGACAGTCTGTCACTCCGTACTCGACAGGAGTACCACCCACTAGAAGCACAGCCGGTAGCGTCCCCTGACGTCTTACACCGCACCGCAGGTGAACCGCCTGACGTGGTAGGTCCTACCCGAGGCGCAGACACCGTACAAGTAACTCACAACAAGTGACTAGCTGGGGTCACGCCCGTCGACGTGCGTCCACAGTCCCCAACCACGTGTGCACACACAGACCACGCGTCCTAGGTCTGGCCCTCTGACCGGTTTTCCCCTGGCACTGGACTCTGATGTGACGAGGGGCCCGACGGTAACCAGTCTAAAATCGTCCTCAGGGTAAGCCCGTACACCACTCCCTGGTGCAACTAGCACACGCGTACTAGCAGGCTACGACTAGTGGAGGGTCACAAAGGAGTAGACTGTCAAGTCAACGGAAAACGACGTCCGAACCTGACGAAGTACGGGGGCTGTCCCACGTACCATCACCGTCGCATGGTGACCACGGTCGGGAAAGAAACGGACTCACCGCCCACGGCCAAACGCATGACCAAGGCAAACGGAACTTCCGGACACCAAAGACACGGTCACGGAACTCCACGGGGTGCCCGGGACGCACACACGGCCCAAGGGAAACACCCAACAACAGCCAGATCGCGCTAGGGACACCTAGCGCGACACGGAAGAACGCGCTAGGGCCCCCTAGCGTGACAAGGGACATCGCGCTAGGGCCTCCTAGCGCGACAAGGCATGTCGCGCTAGGGACGGCTAGCGCGACACGACAGATCGCGCTAGGGATGCCTAGCGCGACAAGGCTGATCGTGCTAGGACCCCATAGCGCGACAGGAACCGCCTCCTGTTCATCTTCTCCGATGAACGCGCTCGGTCGGGGCAGCGCGACCTCCAAGAACGCGCTACTGGAGTATAGCGCGTTCTCAGTCCGCGGCTGAAAACGGTAGAAACGCCCAAAAATTCTAACCACGCCCCCATGCCTCCATAGGAGAGGGGGACAACAAAGGGGAAGACCCCTGGGGACCCCTAGCATGATTCTAGGCCATCCAAACACGAAATCATGCATCAAATCCATAGATCGGGCGAGCTCTCCCCAAATCATGGAAAAACCCAAAAACGCTCAAACGATCCCCTCTCGGCCTCCCCGCGGCCTATAAATCGCGAAAAAGATCGGCATGAGGCTAAGGAACGTCACCCTACCTCAATGGAGCAAATGCTCCGCCGAATCAATCACGAATCACGAAGAACGCTTCAAACTTCACGAGCTCCCCACGCTTCCCACGCTCGCCGCACACCCACGAGCTCGCCTCGCCGTCACCCACGCGTCCGCGCCGTCGCCCCGCCGCCGTCCGTAGCCGGAGAGGGGTTCACCGCGCCCGAATGGGAGAGAGGGAGAGTGGAGGGTGTCACGGTGGGAAGAAACGGAGGAAGAAGAAGAAGAAGAAAGAGAAAGGAGAAAGGAAAAAGAAAAGGAAAAAGAAAAAGAATTAGGGCTTTATAGAAAATCTGAATTTTCGAAAAAATACCAAAAAATAGAAAAATATATTTCCGGAATCCTCGGAACGCACCGATTGCAACGGCACCACTCGTGCCCGGGTGAACCGCCCGGTTCGCCCGCAGCGAGCTTCCGAAGAAAAAGCCGAAACACACACCGGGAATCGAAAATACACGCGGAAAAGCCGCGGAACGCCTCCGGGCCTCCGAAACGACTCCGGATCGTGCCGATCCGAACACGAAAGATGTCCGAAACGAAATTTCAGACACAATAGAGCTGGACGCTCTGAAAACCAGATCCGGGACCCACGAAGAAGGATCGAAAGGTCCGGGATATTACATTAGGTGTGTCTAGGGTCATTGATGAGTCCGTGTGTTTTCCTTGTGTGGTTTGTTTGCATGGTTTGTGTGTAGTTTGAGAGTCTGCATGTGTCTTGTGTAAGCTCATTGTCGTTCTCTTATGAGTAAGAGGTGATTGGACTCCTTCGATGAGTATGGGATCGGTTCTACATCTATACCCGAATCAGTCACCTACAGGGACTCAGCGGTGATTCCTAGTGAGTCTTTGAGCTGCTTCCTTCCCTTTGAGAGTGCCCCACCCGGAGTGTCCACCTCTAGCCCATGGCAGCTTGTGCATATCGAGTATATATGGAATGAGCAGGTGCTGGTCACTTGGAGTGGAGCGTACCCGCGTTACTTGGCACGGTGACGGATCCGCCGGAGTATTCGAGCATCTATACCCCTACTCGACAGGGTCGAGTTCCTCCCACCCGGGGAGAATTGATGGGGACATCGAGGCAAGACCGTCCGCATTTTATTTGCATTTATGTCCTTTCATATTTGTATGTATGCCCTTGTGTTATATGGGTACGCAATTGTAAGTCTTAGTGGGTTTATATGTAAAATTCTAGTAGGCCCAAGCCAGAGGGCCCTCACCCCTTTCCTATTGGTCCACCTAGACTATGTGGGGCTGGTCAACCCTCCTAGGTGGCCATCTAGAAGGGTTGAATGTCAATTGACCACATGGGAGACAAAGGGGGTAAATTTTCCAAGGTAGGCTACCTACCCTTTCCAACTTGTCCCCTCTTGGTCAAGGGGGCGCCCCTCCCCTTAATATTGTATGGTTTTTGTGTGTGTTATTCACACTTCATCCCAGCCATCCAATCCCCTTCCCTAGATCTAATGGTGTAGATTATGTTTGATGTAAGGCATATAAAATGTTGTATTTTCTATTTGTTGGCATTAATGAAGAGAAAATTGTTGGAAAATCAAGAGTGTTCTTGAGCCCCTCCTCTCTCCCTCTGGTTTCTCTCCTCCAACCTCCAGTTCTAGAGTGATTTCTATCTTCTATCCCCTCCCCTCTATCTCCGGTGATCATCTGTGCCGCCGCCGCCGCCGTTCGTGCCGCCTTCGAGCCGCCGCGAAACCGTCTTCGGTATTCTGTCCTGCTGGATAGAGGTGTCTTCCCAAAATTCCTGCTACCAACCACGGCCTTTTCGTGATCTACAATTTTTATGGTGTGTTCCTATATTCAACCCCATCATCCACAAAAAAATTCAGGTCCAAAATCCCTCATTTAGTATTTTTCTATTTTTGTGCATCTTTCATTCCCAGATCTATTTTGTCTCTGTCTATAGTGACAGCATCCCTGTGTTTCTTACCTCCGACCCTCTTTTTGATTTTTTCAAACCCTCCCAATTTTACTGGAAGTTTTGTCCATCATCCCCTACATCCACCATTTTTTTTGATTTTTTATCCACCATTTATCCATTTTTCAAAATTCGTGTTCTATCTCAGCTACAGTACTTTCAGCCCATTTCCAGATCCGACCCACTGTTAGTGAAAAACTCCTATCAATTCGTAGCCATATCCAAACTTGTCCAATCTAGTTTTTCCATTTTTCTAGCTCAATTGCCCACAACTTTCATGAAGCGGTCGAAGTCTGAATCCAAGGTCTTCATAGAAGTCAAAGGCAGTTCTCAGAGAATAGCCCTGCAGATCTGAGTGTTCAGCTACTGTACAACAAGAAGTTGTAAATTCATTAAAGCCCAGATCCGTGCAGATCCATGCCAGATCTCTAGGCCTAGATTGAAGGATTTGAAGTTAGCTTTCCAACGGCGCCAGTCTCGTGTCGATCCGACATCGGGGTTGATCGCAGAGCCCATTCTCACCAGGACGCGCGCTGAAAACCAGAAGTTGCAGATCCGTGGCCGGTTGTTCCGACCGGTGCCGATCGGAACTCCAGGGAGCGCTCATCCAGGCATCCACCACCACAGCGGTGCCACCAGGTCCCACACGGCCCCTTCGGACAGCGCGTGGGCCCCACAGCCACAAGTTCGGGTGCTGCCGAAGAGACGCGAGAAGCCGCCCGTCAACCCGAATTCGGTCCTCCCGGGCCCGTTTGTGTAGCCCTTTACCTCCCTGCGTGGAGTGGGCGATATTTCATTGCTGTCATCATTGTGTAATATTTATCCCGGGAGTACGAGTTTCGGCCGGGTCCGTCTTCCCCACGCCGAGCGCGTGGAGGTATCGCATTCGCTCCCTTACTTGGCATTTTACTTACTTCATATATATTTGTTTATGCCGCTGCTAGAGAGCATGTGTAGGGATAATTAGCTCGCTTTATATTTATATCACCGCTGCTGCGAGAGAGAGCGTTACCGTCCCGTGACCCGATCCGGGCACAAGTGAGAGCCGACCACCCTAGCTCACTGCAGGTTTCTCAACCGCGCACGTCCGACGCTTCCCTCGTTAAGGGGCAGTCACGAGCTTGTCGTGTCCGTGGTCTCGTCCTGCATCACGGTATTGTTTCGATGAGGTTCCGGTGTGGGTTGAAGGGCGGAGTTTACCAGCCATGCTTTATGCGTTGCCGCTTCAGGACTTTGATGTGATTTTGGGCATGGATTGGCTCGAGGCACATCATGCTTTGGTGGATTGCAGCTCGAAGATGATTTATTTCCGGCGACTTCATGGACCCACCTTCTATTTCCAAGGTATCAGGTCTTCCTCTTCTCATTTTCTTATTTCTGCGATTCGAGCTCTTTGTTTGCTTGATGCGGGTTGTCAGGGTTTTCTCGCTTCGGTGGTCGTGGCAGACCGGATGGAGCCGGATGGCGAGGACGTTCCGGTGGTGTGCGAGTTTCTCGACGTTTTTCCGGAGGACTTACCTGGATTGCCTCCCCAGCGGGAGATCGATTTTGTTATCGATGTTGTGCCTGGTATGGGACCCTTGGTGAAGGCTCCTTACCGTATGGCCCCCGCTGAGTTGAGAGAGCTGAGGGCACAGTTGAAGGAGTTGTTGGCCAAGGGATACATTCGTCCTAGCTTTTCCCCTTGGGGTGCGCCCGTGTTGTTCGTGAAGAAGAAGGATGGTAGTCTGAGACTGTGCATTGACTACCGGTAGCTGAATGAGGTGACCATCAAGAACAAGTATCCGTTGCCGCGGATTGATGACTTGTTTGACCAGCTTCAGTCTGCTCGAGTGTTCTCGCGGATTGATTTGCGGTCCGGTTACTATCAGCTGAGGATTCGCGAGTCCGATGTGGAGAAGACTGCGTTCAGTACAAGGTACGAGCATTATGAGTTTATCCAGGATTTTTCTCGCATTGCGGCCCCGATGACCAGACTTACGTGGAAGGATGTGCCTTTTGTCTGGACTGATGAGTGTGAGCAGAGTTTCAGGGAGCTGAAGAGATTGCTCATCTTGGCTCCGGTGTTGGTTCTACCTTCTGGATCCGGAGGTTTTATGGTATGTACAGATGCTTCCGGGGTCGGATTGGGTGCTGTGTTGATGCAGCATGGTAGAGTGGTGGCGTATGCATCTCGGCAGTTGAAGCCCCACGAGGAGAACTACCTCACCCATGACCTGGAGTTGGCGGCTGTGATCTTCGCACTGAAGATCTGGAGGCATTATATGTACGGTGAGAAGTTTGAGGTGTTCACTGACCATCAGAGTTTAAGGTATGTGTTCACGCAGAGGGACCTTAACCTCATGCAGAGGCGTTGGATGGAGTATATGAAGGATTATGACTTCACCCTATCTTATCAGCCATGCAGGATGAATGTCGTCGCCGATGCTTTGAGTCGGAAGGTCGCGTTCAGTGCCTTGATGTTGAGGAAGTGGAGGCTCTGGGAACAAGTGCCCGAAGTGTCATTCAGGCTCAAGGTTCCCCGAGAGCCAGGATTAACGGTGCTCACGAGTCTGGCTGTCACCCCTGCTATCTGTCGTCAGGTGACAGAGGCTCAGCATGCAGACCCTGAGTTGTCCCATATTCTGGCTATGGCTGATGTGGAGCTCGGTGAGGACGGTGCTGTGAGATTTTGTGGTAGGCTGTACTCCCAGCCGAGAAGCAGGTTCGTCGTGCGGTGTTGCGTGAGGCTCATGGGAGCAGATACACCGTACACCCGGGTGCGACGAAGATGTATCGGAACTTGCGGAGGCAGTTCTGGTGGCCTGGCATGAAGAGAGATGTGACCAAATTCGTGGCGAGGTGCCTGACCTGTCAGCAGGTGAAGGCGGAGCATCAGCGACCAGGAGGTACTCTCCAGCCCTTGGATGTTCCCACGTGGAAATGGGACCACGTGACCACGGATTTCATGGTGGGATTGCCGAGGACTCCGGGTGGGCAGGACAGTATTTGGTTGCTGGTGGACAGGCTGACGAAAGTGACTCGGTTGTTACCGATCAAAGTCATCTAAAGCGTGACCAAGTTGGCTCGTCTCTATGTGGAGCGGATTGTTCCATTGCATGGGATTCCCATTTCCATTGTGTTGGATCGAGATCCGCGTTTCACTTCTAGATTCTGGAGGAGTTTCCAGCGAGTTCTTGGCACGGAGTTAGCATTTAGCTTAGCGTATCATCCTCAGTCAGATGGTCAGTCAGAGAGGACCATTCAGACCTTGGAGGATATGTTGAGATCCTATTGCCTGGAGTGACAAGGGAGTTGGTTTCACCACATACCGTTGGTGGAGTTTGCCTACAACAATAGCTATCATTCGAGCATCGGAATGGCTCCGTATGAGGCGTTGTATGGGCGTCCGTGTCGGACTCCACTTGATTAGTTTGAGGTTGGTGAGCGTGTTTTGACGGGACTGGAGCTGGTGCAGCAGTGTGTGAATGTCGTGCACCTGGTTCGTCAGAACATGTTGGCGGCCCAGAGTCGGCAGAAGAGTTATGCTGACCGGAGGAGGCATCCTCTCGCTTTCATCGTTGGCGATCGTGTGCTCTTGAGAGTTTCTCCGATGAAGGGGGTGATGCATTTTGGGCGACGTGGGAAGTTGAGTTCCCGCTATATTGGTCGTTTCCACATCGTGGAGCGCATCGGTGAGGTTACTTATCGGTTGCGGTTACCCCCTGAGTTGGCGTCGGTGCATGACGTGTTCCACGTCTCGATGTTGCGGAAGTATATGCCCGATGACTCTCATGTGCTCGAGGATTCTGTTTGACTTGAGGTGACTCCAGATCTTTTACTCCCAGAGTTTCCCGTCCGCGTTGAGGATAGGCGAGAGCAGCGCCTGCGGAACAAGGTCATCCCCTTGGTCAAGGTGGTGTGGCAGCGGCACTCTGGTGGTGAGGCTTCTTGGGAGCGTGAGGACGAGATGCGTCAGTAGTTCCCTTATCTGTTTGAGTGAGTCTTCCTCTTCTTTCCCCTGAGTTTTGTTCTTAAATTTCGAGGATGAAATTTCTTTAAGGGGGGAGGGCTGTAATATCCCTGACCTTTCGGATCCTTCTTTTAAGGTCACGGATCTACTTTTTCGGAATGTCCAGCTCCGTTGTGTCCGAAATTTTGTTTCGGACATCTTTCGTGTTCGGATCGGTGCGATCCGAAATTGTTTCGGAGGTCCGGAGCGCGTCCGCGGCTTTTCCGCGCGTGTTTTCCGATTCCCGATGTGTGTTTAGGTAATTCCTTTGGAACCTCGTTGCGGGTGAACCGGGTCGTTCATCTAGGCAAGAGCGGTACCGTTGCGATCGGTGTGTTCCGAGGATCGCGGATGTGTAATTTTTATTTTTTGGTATTTTTCAGATTTTCTATAAATATCCCTCTCTTTTCTCTCTCCCCCACCTTCTCTTCTTCTTCCTCTTTCTTCTTCCTCCCACCGTGAGCACCCCCTCTTTCCCTCTCTCTCCCATTCGACAGCGGCGGGCCTCTCTCCGGCTGCAAACCGCGGCGGGGCGACGGCAAGGCGGCGTGGGCGGCGGCGAGGCGATCTCGTGGGCGTGCGGTGTTCGTGGGAAGCGTGAAGGAGCGATGATTCTAAAAGCTTTCTTCGAGATTCGTGGTCGATCCGGCGCGCCTCGAGGCGAGATCGAGGTAGGGTGACGTTCCCTAGCTCTCCGCGTTCTATTCCCGTGATTTGTAGGCCGAGGGGAGGCCGAGAGATGGGTGTTCATGCGGGTTTGGGTTTTTCAATGATTTGGGGAGAGTTCGCTCGATCTATACTTTTAGGTCGTGATTCGGCGTTTTGATGGCTTAGAAGCATGCTATGGGTCCCCAGGGGTCTTCCCCCTTGATTTCCTCCTCTCCTATGGAGGCATGGGGGCGCGGTTGGAGTTTTTGGGTGTTTCACGCCGTTTCACCGTCGGGTCGGTGTGACGGTCCTTCAAGTGACCATCACAGCTTGTGACGCCCCATGGTGGGTGCGTCACAGGGTCTGCTTTGCCAACTGGTTGGTCAGTGGGTGTAACGGTCCCACGATAGACCGCCACGGAGCTCTGACGCGCCTAGGTAGGACCGTCAGGTGACGATCTGACTGTTGGCACTTGACCGTTGGTTTTTGACCGTTGAGGGTCAAGGCCTGTGACGCACCAGGGCTGGCGCGTCACAGCCTTGTGACGCCCCTACATGGGACCATCAGAGTTGACGCAACCCATTCTTCTCACGCGCCTGGGTAGGACCGTCAGAGACTGTGACGCCCCTAGAGGTGTGCGTCACAGCCTGTTTCCTCTCGTCTCTTAACGCACTAGGTTGGGTGCGTCAGAGACAGTGACGCACCAGGGTTGGCGCGTCACAGACCGTGACACACCAGGGTTGGCGCGTCACAGTTGGTTTTGCACCGAACGTGTGACGCTCCTGTGTTGGACCGTCAGACGGCTGTGACGGTCTAGTGATAGACCGTCAGAGCCTGTGGCGCGTCTAGAGTAGACCGCCAAGCTCAGGACTGCACCGGGTGGTTCGTAGTCCCGTTTCTTTTCCGACTGTGGTCACCGTGCGACGGTGCTGGTGCGTGGAACGGTGCCCGTACGTAGTCGGATGCGGACGTTGTTTTCCGTTGACTTGAGAGTCTACTCCGTAGTGACCCTCCACTAGTCGTAGCCTGCTTACACGTTTAGTGGTCCCACCAGGGAGTGGTGGAGAGGCTGCCCTGAGGATGGTTTTAGACTGGTTTCCGTCGGGCCCCGTGTCTAGCAGCCAGAGTCCGGCTGAGGGGAAAACCAGTCAGAGGGCCAGACCAGGGACGGACGGTCTGTGTGTGCACACGTGGTTGGGGGCGGTTGGACCCACGCTGACGGGCGTGACCCCAGCTAGTCACTTGTTTGTGTTTACTTGTATGGTGTCCTTGCCTCCGCAAGGGGCTATCGTGCCAGGCGAACACCTGAGGCGCGGACTAAGACGTCAGTGGACGCATCCGGCCTTGCTTCTAGTGGGAGGTACTCCTGTCGAGTCGGGAGTGATAGACCGTCAGTCAGTCTTTGTGACTTCGACCTTCGAATTTTGGTCGGGTTGACCGTTGTGTTCCGGTCATTTCACCGTGACACGTGCGTCGGTTTTCGTGCAGTGTGACCAGTGTTTGTAGTTGCAGGGCTTTCATTTCCGAGGTACTCGCTTAACCGCTAGCGTAGTGGTTTCCCGTTTTGCGAGGTATGGTTCGAGTGATCCCTACTGAGTCTTGTTCCGAGACTCATTCCCTGCTTGTTTTCACCGTGTTTCAGGCAAGGCGCGGCCTCAGAGGAGTGCGACTGAGGCTCAGTGTGGTTCAGGTGCCCAGCGTTAGTGCCAGAGGTCAGAGCCGGGGTATGCCCCGTGTAGCTGTACTTTTCTTTCTTGTCTCTGTACTAGTTGTGGACTACTGTTGTTTATTTTGTTATATCTTGTGGACCATGAATTAATTAAAATGTTATTTATTTTCCTGCTTAATCATATTAACTGTTTAATTTCTGCAATTATTTTGTGATACTTGTGTAGTCTCCACACTATCCTTTTAACCCTTCCGAGTCTTCGGGCTCGTGGGTGGCGGTGCGAGTCTCGGGTTATCGGGCCTTCCCGGTAATTGGCTTCTCGGGTCGTTACACCATCCGCGTCAAATTTGATATCAGAGCCTAATAAAGGCGCCTCCGTCGACCTCGACGTCTCCGTCGTCTCCTCTTCTCTCTCTCGATTGCTAGAGTGAAAAAAAAAGAAAGAAAAGAAAGAAAAAGAAAAAAAGAAAGAAAATATTAGTTGAGTTCGGTTGAGAGGAGTTTTGGGGGAAGAAACAAAATAGAAAAAAAAATTGAAAAAAAAGAAACCCCCTGCGATCTCTCTCTCTCTCTCTCTATTACTCCCTCCCTCTCTTTCTGTGTAATCCCTCTCTCTCTTTATCCCGCGTGTCTCTCTCTCTTTCTCTTTCTCTCTGTTACTCTCTTTCTCTCTATTTCTCTATCTCTCTCTGTTTCTCTGTTTCTCTCTCTCGCCTATTCTCTCTGTTTCTCTCTCTATGCTAATCTCTATATCTCTCTCTCTTTCTCTCTCTCCCTGTCGCACACAGAACCCGCGAGCCAACCTCCCCCACTTGCATCAAGCCATGGCAGTCCCCTGCCACCCTGCTAACCCACGTCAACTTCCTGCGCCCTCTGCGAACCCCCTACCCATCTCTCTTTCTCTCTACAGCACACCATCGACCTCCATCCCCCTCACCTTCGCCAACCTCGGCCGCGAGCCTCCCGCCGTTCTTCATCCCGCCGTCGTCTAGCCACCTCCGGCTAACCTACACAGCCAAAGCCCTGTCTTGCCATCCTGCCACGTGGAGAAGCCCGCGAGAGAACGCCTGACATCGCGCGTTGAATCCTCCGCTGAAGCCACGTGAAGCCGCTTCTCTCTTCCGCCACGTCGACACCCGCGAGAGCCCGCCGTGCCGACGTCACCATGTGCCCGTTGACCACGTGAAATGGCCATCTGTCGCCTACCTCGTGGACCCGCGCTTGGCCGCCTGGAGCTCTGACCTTGGCGGCAACCCCCATGACGCCACTGCGGCCACTCCCTCCAGGGCTGAGCGACTGCGCCCACAGGCGCTGACCGGCCACGCCCTGCCGCTCTCGTGAGCGCTCGCCCACGGATGAGCCTGCCAGCCGGCCGCCCACGTGCTCCGCGCGGTCGCCCGTGTTCCCCGCAGATGCGTTGACTGGGTGGCCGACCACCCACCCTGCCAACGACAACTGGGAAAAGGTTGAAGTGTGAAAAAAGGGGGGGGATTGAAAGTTGAAAAAAGTGTGTTAAAAATATATAATATATATATGGGATATATATAATCTTATATATATCTATATATATTATTCAAAAAAAAGGTGAGGATAACATTTGTTGAATATATATATATATATAATTATTATGTATATATAATATCAAGGGATATATATATATACTTTAATAGTTATATATCTATATTTACGTACATTGATTAATTGGGAATTACGGCAGCCAAGTCCGCAAACGACGGCTGAAGCAGCGCTCGGGCCGACTGGTCGTTGACAGACGGTCCGTAATTTACGGAACGTGAGTGCCCGTGAGTCTCCCTGCGCAGAGAAGTTGGATTAATTTGTTCCCCTGCGCGGGAAATTTTTTTACACGGTTTGTAATAATTGCAACCTCCCTGCGTGGAGTGAATTATTTATAACCGGTCAAGCTTCATCGACGCCGTGCGGTCCCGCATGTCCCCGCTCGCCTTCATCTCCGATCGGAGTTAGACTTTTCAGTCTAGCTAGGTACGTGCTCCCTTCACTTGCTCATCTAGTATCTTTTCGATTGCAGCGCGACGAAGTAAGAGAAAGCCCGATCCATGCTGCTGTGGATGGCGAGATCGTACCAAGGAGAGAGAAGGAAAGGGGACGAGGATGATTTACAGGGTAGTATGAGAAAGGTAGTGGAGAACACGACCTGAAGGAAGTGTTCTAGTGGAACACGAGAAATCTAGACTTACCCACCTTCCGGTACGGGGGCGGAGATAGAGATCCAAAGATCTTCTCACGCAAGCTAACTACCTCCTCAACAGGCGTAGCCTGTCGTTTCGGGAGTAGCTTTAAAGATATCGGATGCTATGATAGGATATGCTGGGACTCTAGGAATGGGTGGCAATCAAAATAGAATACCAAATTACAATAGAATGTGACTCATCATGAAATCATAACAATAATATGAACAGAACAAACCAGAATTATAGCAAGATATCACTTAACAGGAGAACATAACAGTAATATAGAAAGAGCGAACCACCACAAGACATTGGTCTTTGCGGGATTTTTATAGCAATATATATAACAATAAGTATATATACGTTCAACAAACCACCACTAGACGTTGGTCTTTGTGGGATTTTTATAGCAAAGATAAAAATAATGGGAATGAATGACAGAATAAAAATTATAAAAGGAAACCTCCGCGAGGAACTTGTTCCATCCAGCGGGGTTCGAGTGAAGATTATAAAATAAAATCACCGCGATGAACTAGTTCCGTCGACGGGGTTTGAATGAAAGACAGAAGACAAAACCTCTGCGAGGAACTAGTTCCGTCAACGGGATTTGAATAAAAGACAGAAGATAAAACCGCCGCGAGGAACTAGTTCCGTCAACGGGGTTCGAATGAAGGACAGGAAATAAAACCTCCGCGAGGAACTAGTTCCGTCAATGGGGTGCGAATGAAACACAGAAGATAAAACATCCGCGAGGAACTAGTTCCGTCAACGGGGTTCGAATGAAAAACAGAAGATAAAACCGCCTCGAGGAACTAGTTCCGTCAACGGGGTTCGAATGAAAGACAGAAGATAAAACCGCCACGAGGAACTAGTTCTGTCAACGGGGTTTGATTGAAAGACAGAAGATAAAACCTCCGCGAGGAACTAGTTCCGTCGACGGGGTTCGAATGAAAATTATAAAATAAAACCGCCGCGAGGAACTAGTTCCGTCAACGAGGTTTCGAATGAAAGACAGAAGATAAAACCTCCGCGAGGAACTAGTTCCGTCGACGGGGTTCGAATGAAAGACAGAATATAAAACCTCCGCGAGGAACTAGTTCCGTCGACGGAGTTCGAATGAAAGACAGATGATAAAACCCCCCACGAGGAACTAGTTCCGTCTACGGGGATCGAATGAAAGACAGAAGATAAAACCGCCGCGAGGAACTAATTCCGTCAACGGGGTTTAAACATAAACTAAATGGGGAGGGGAACCGCCACGGGGAATGATCATCCGCACGGGTGAGGATAAAACAAAGAACTTAAAAAAAATGAAAGTAAGGGGGGTGTGATCGCCAGAGGTAGTGTACCTCGAAATGGAAGGGGATGATCGCGTCTTATCTCCGAGCAAAGGGATTACGTGGGTTTCTTCTTCCTCTTCCTTCGGCCGGCCGATGAAGAGGGTCTCCTTTGGTTACCCTTGCAAAACAAAGCAGACGAAACAAATAGGCAGTGGATTAGAATGGAAATAGTGTAGTGTCGATCCCTTGAAATGAAAGTGGCACGATCATGTTCAAACACGCACCTGGTTGGTATGGTTTGAAATCCCTTTTGGACACAAAGAGTACGAAATGAAATGATGATGAGACGAACAACGTTCTCTCAAAGAGAGAAATGCAGTATGGACGACAAATGATGCATGCAATGCGTTTAAAAATTAAACATGACAAGGGAGATGAGAAAGCTTATTGAGGATGCTATTGACGGGCTTTGGACGAGCTTCTTCAAGACGAGGATAGCACGAGCGTATGGCAAGACGTAACAGCTTCTCGTACACTCCGACGTTCGGAAACTCGATAGGGCCTTCTCGGTGTCGATGTCGCCCTAAAAAAGAGAGAGAGAGAGAGAGAGGGATAACTTTTTCTCTTTTTTTTATAAAATTTTTTTTCTTATATCTTAGTTTTAGAGGGAAGAAAATATAAAAATGAGAGAAAAAAATAGTATGGAGAAGAACAAGATAAAGAAGAAAAATAATGGATATATATATATATATATATAAAGAAGAGAGAGAAAAAATGGGGGGAGATAGAGATCGAGAGAGGAAGGGAGAAAGAGAGAGTGAGAGGGTGAGGGATAAAAAAATAATAAAAAAGAAGAGTTGAGAGAGGGATCGAGAGGGGAGAGAGAGAGATGAATGGGGGAGTGAAAGAGAGTGATGAGAGATGGATTAAAAAAATAATAAAAAAGGAAGAAATGAGAGAGAGATCGAGAGAGAGAGAGAGGAAGAGGGAAGAAGAGAGAGATAGAGAGAAGAGAGGAGAGAGCCGCGAGAGAGAGATCGGGTAGGGGAGTGAGAAGAAAGGGAGAGAAAATAAAATAATAAAAAAAGAAAGAGAAAAAGAGAGAGAGAGAGAAGACGCGAGAGAGAGAGAGAGAGAGAGAGAGAGTGAGTAAGAGATCGGGAGGAGAGAAACGGTGAGGGGGAAGGAAGAGAGGAGGAAAGGGAGATTAATATATTATATATATATATATATATATAAGAGATCGGGTGTGAGGGAAGCGAGAAAGAGAGTGGGAGAAACAGAGAGAGAGGAAGAGACGTGACAGGGAGAGAGTTTGGGAGAGAGGAGAGGGAAGAGAGGGATGAGAAAAATAATAAAAAAAATTGAGAGAGAGTTATCCGGAGAGAGAAAGAGAGAGGAAGAAAGAAGAGAGAGGGGATCGCGAGAGGGGGATCGCGAGTGGGGAGAGAGACCGTGAGAGGGAGAGAGAGAAGAGAAAAAAATAAATAAAAAAGGGAAGCTGAGAGAGAAGAGAGAGGATAGGAGAGAGAGATCGCGACGGGGGAGAGGGTGGAGGTGCTCGGCGGGGAGCGTCCGGCGATGGTGGAGGACGGCCAGGGACGGCAGCGGTGGCGTGGGGGACGCGGTGGAGTTGGCGGCGAGGGGCGTGTGGACACCAAAAAATGCATACCTGGATATCCTGCTCGGCCTCGCGTCAGCAACGGCGCCGAGTGAAGAAACCCCGGAGAAATCAAGCACAAAAGGCCCCACAGCCCGTGGGCCTCAAAGAGAATCAAACGGGCCATGACTCGTGCCCACAATGGGCTCAGAACAGCCCCGGGTACGCACACCCCCTGGGGAGCCCTTCAGCGGCGCGCCCAGCCCCAAGAGGCCTCAACGGCACACCCTGGCGAGGCCCCAGCGGCACGCCCTGGGGAGCCCTTCAGCGGCACACCCCCCCTCGGGGTCCCAGCGGCACGGCCCCAAGGCCCCTCAACGGCACACCCCCTGGGGGGGGGGGTCTTCAGCGGCACGCCCTACAGAGGCTTCAGCGGCACGCCCTGCAGGGGTCTTCAGCGGCACGCCCTGCAGGGGCTTTAGTGGCACGCCCTGCAGGGGTCTTCAGCGGCACGCCCTGCAAGCCATTCAGCGGCACGCCCTCCAGGGGCTTCAACGGCACGCCGTTTTGGCTCTCCAGCGGCACGCCTTTTCAACTCGCCAGCGACACAGCGGTGAAGCCTTTTCAACGGCTAAACGACATGCTGCCCATGCCCTACGCATCCTTGGCGCGCAGTGAGCTCTATGAGATGTCAACCATGGATTGGGCCACGTAGGCTACCCCACTGACACCCAGGACATGGGAGGTCAAACCCCATGATCACAAGGCCACTGCCCGCCTGCGACGGCCGTGCTCGAAGGCTCCGGCAGCATGGAGTATAAAGCCACTCCCGCTTCAACAAAAAGGGAACGAGAGGAGAAGGAGGAGGACAGAGAGACACACACCCACCCAGACGAGAGGAAGGGAAGAAGAGAGAACACACAGAGAAGAAAAGAGGAAAAGGGAGAAGAGAAGCAGAAGAAGAACTCCCGACGTGAGCCCCCCCCTCCGACGACCACTGGGAAGAAGCAAGAGTAAGGGAGAGAGAGTTTGATGTAGTAGGGGAGAGAGTTGGGGGCAGTGCCCGGGGTCCAAGCCCCCAACTCTTCCTGTCATCTTGTATTCCGTTTCCCCCCCTTCATGTTCTATTTCTTCTTTGATTTTTTCCCCTTGTCCACGGCCTCGTCCTGGGCATTTCTCTTTTGTAATATGCATGTAGGGCTACGGCCTTTTGCCTCCCATGAATGAAGAATCACCCTCCTTGGACTTTTCTTGCAATTTCTATTGGTTTACCTCCCCCCTTTTTTTGCAATGCATGTGATGTGTTGTTCGTTCTCTCCGTTCTTCCCGTTTCTCCGGTGCTCTTGGGGTATCCATGTCGATACGATCGCTCCCCCATGATCCTTGGCCTCACGGGCTTTCCATTCCCTTCCATGGCCATCTACTGTGCCCACGGGCTTGGGGAGAGAGGGAGGCTCTTATTCTCTCCCTCCGAATACCCAGCTACCAGTGGCCCACATTTGGTCTTGAACCCCCTTGTTTCCCTCCCTGAATAGCCTGCAAGCCTCCTCCAGCGGTGCACCATTTCGGCCTTTGGCCGGTACACCTTCTCTGGCCCTCAGCGGCACACCCAATTAGCCGTTGGCCGACACACTTGTTTTGGCCCTCAGCGGCACACCCCATTTGCCCTCAGTGGCACATCACGTTGGCCCTCAGCGGCACACCCTCCAGTCCCCCAGCAGCACACTTCTTGGTCTTGCCCCCGAGCCCTTTCCTTCACGATTTCCGAGGCTCTATAAAGGTGTTGCTCCCCCGGGGGGGCCCACCTCCAGTTGTCGGGTTCCGCCACTCCGTGTGGGCGCATTCCCTTTATCTCCCCTACGCCCCGGGTTAAGGGGAGATGCTGTCGAATTTTTGTGAGAAAATAACAAAACATTAAAAGAGGCAAAAGGGAAGCAACAAACGAACAGGATAATTAATGAAACCTTCCAACTAATCAAACCACTGCCGGCACCATAACGAGAACTGAACCGAACTGATCAACTAACCGGCAGTCCGAACGCCCAACCCGTAAGAAAAGAGGCTGAACCGAACAAACAAAACAAGGAGGGAGTTTATACAAAACTACTTAAGAGTTATAATAAGAAGAAAATAAAAGCCTTAAAATGAGAAATTGAAGACTGATTGAACTTCCAACACTACGCCATGACTGGCCCTTCAACGGTGCACTTTGGTCACCTTTCAGTAGCGTGCTCATCCAACTCCTTCGCCGGTACACCCCCCCACTGGCCCTCAGCGGCACGCTTCTATTGGCCCTCAGCGGCACGCTCCCACTTTCCCTCAGCGGCACGCTTCTATTGGCCCTCAGCGGCACGCTCCCACTGGCCCTCAGCGGCACACTCCCCTTGGCCCTTTAGCGGCACGCTCCCTCCCTTCGCCGGTACGCCCTCACCCACCGTCTCAACGGGATCCAATGTATAGACTTTGGGCCAGCCAATGTACAGACTTCATGTTGCAACGTACAGACTTTGGGCTTGGCAACGTATAGACTTCGAGCTGCAATCAAAGGGGCAATGTACAGACTTCATGTTGCAGCGTATAGACTTGGGGTTGGCCGATGTATAGACTTGGCCAATGTATAGACTTTGGGCCAGCCAATGTACAGACTTCATGTTACAACGTACAGACTTTGGGCTTGGCAACTTATAGACTTCGAGCTGCAATCAAAGGGGCAATGTACAGACTTCATGTTGCAACGTACAGACTTTGGGCTTGGCAACGTATAGACTTCGAGCTGCAATCAAAGGGGCAATGTACAGACTTCATGTTGCAGCGTATAGACTTGGGGTTCGCCGATGTATAGACTTGGCCAATGTATAGACTTTGGGCCAGCCAATGTACAGACTTCATGTTACAACGTACAGACTTTGGGCTTGGCAACTTATATACTTCGAGCTGCAATCAAAGGGGCAATGTACATACTTCATGTTACAACGTACAGACTTCATGATGGCCAGTGTACAGACTTGGGCCAGCCAACGTATAGACTTCATGATGGCCAGTGTACAGACTTGGGCCAGCCAACGTATAGACTTCATGATGGCCAGTGTACAGACTCCGGGCCAGTCAACGCATAGACTTCATATTGCAACGTACAGACTCTGCTCTAGTGTATAGAATTTGGGCTTGACAATGTATAGACTTCGAGCTTGGGGAACGTACAGACTCTCTATTCCCCCCTCCGTCACCAACCCACGCCTTCCAGCTTTCAACGGCACACCCCTCTTAGCCCCTTAATCCCCCAGCGGTACACCCTGATTGCCCAGCCGTGCCCTCCCTTGACCTCCAGCGGTACATTCCCTTGAGTCCCAGCGGTACGCCCCCTGAGCCTCCAGCGGTACGCCCTTGTAGCCCTCAGCGGTACGCCCGTTTTGCAGCGCTCAGCGGCGCACTCTTTCGCTCCCCGGCACACCCTATTCCCTTCGCCGGCACACCATACACATACATATATATACAACCTGATAAGGGCATTAACAATAGTAAATAAATTAATAAAAATTACGCTAATTAAAGGACCTCGCATGTGCAATATTGATCATAATAAAAGAGGCGGGAGGGGTAATAAGAAAATAAATAATAAACAAACAATAATAATAATAATAATGAATAAAAGAAGAGGAATCATCCGGAACAAACACCTGAAGAAGTAATAAACCGTAGGCCAAAAATCAGAGCACATAATTAAAAATTCTCAGATAAAAAAAATGCCGGGCCCCACATTGCAGCCCTCTCTCTCCCCGGGACCCGGGGCAAAAGGAACAACGACGCCGCCCTTTCAGGTCGAATTCGAGCCTTGGGAATTATCCCGATATGGCCGAGTTCTGACCTAATTTCGGGCCGACATCCTAATCGGACCGGATTTGTTTCTCGTTCCGGATACCTTCCGAATCCTCATTAAAATTGCCGCATGCTCGGCAGACATTTGAAGGGAGCTACTCCTGTTTTTCTCGTCGTGTCTCTGTCACGGACCCGTGTCCGAATATGAAAAGGTCCACGAGCGGCCGACATGGTCGACGGTTTATGGCCCGAATACGACCTTCAGTGTGACCTATACCTGTCTCTCTCTTATGCAGTTAGTATTATTCTTTTCGGCCGCGGGGCCCCTAATTTTGGCAAT
This sequence comes from Amorphophallus konjac, assembly GCA_022559845.1. Taxonomy (NCBI): domain Eukaryota; kingdom Viridiplantae; phylum Streptophyta; class Magnoliopsida; order Alismatales; family Araceae; genus Amorphophallus; species Amorphophallus konjac. Next base: position 188,411,029 of record CM040129.1, on the reverse strand, counting down.
TAATCAATGGTATTCCCTCGTATGGGGGATGTAAATGACGTCGTGACCTTTATGGCACGACGGGATTCGGTCCCGACACGAACCACACAATCGTCTGACGAAGTCAGATCGAGCGCACCAGGGGCTTTTCGGAGCCCGAATAAATCGTCACCTCGGTGACTGGCACGCCCACGCACTCAATAAACCGAATAAAGAACCAAGAGAATAACGAGTGCCGAAAAGTGCGTCCACATGGCGTGAGTGCTAGCGCGGCGACGCAGAGCCGCCGGAGGGATCACATCGGCAGTCGAGGTGTAGAGGACGCGGGCGCGGCAGCAGCAAGGAGGTGGCCGATGACGAGGCGAACGATGGGATGGTCACGGAGTAGGCCGGAGGTGGCTGCCGTGGGTGTCCGGGAAGTGGAGAGGCAGCGTCGGTGGTGAAGCGGGAGGGGAAGTAGCGACGACGGCAGGGGACGTGGATGCCGGTGAGGAAGCGTCGAAGGTGCTGCGAGGTAGCTGGAGGTGCAGCAGCGGTGAGGTGAGCGGTCCGCGGTGGAGAGCGACGGGCTTCGCGGTGTCGACGGTGGAAGAAGACCGGCGACGAGGAGGTGGTAGCGGGCTTCACAACAGCAAGGTGACGTAGGCACGGAGGTAGCGGCGACGTCGGTGAGGTGAAGTGGTCGGCGGTGACCCGGTGGTTGGCCACGGCGGTGGCCGGGAGATGGGTGTGATGGTGGCTGCGAAGGAGGTGGGTTAGCGGCGAGCGGTGTGCACAGGGAGGTGGCCGCGGTTAGCAAGTGGGAGTAGGGTGGTTTCACGGCGGAGGTGGCATGGGCGCTATGGTGAGGGGGAGAGATACACGGTGGACGTGTGCAGAGGCGAGCTGGTGTATATGGCTTCGAAAGTGGTCGCCGGAGGTTACGGACGGGAGATCCGGTGGCGTGGGAGGTTGCCGTGAGAGCTCACAGGGTCGAGGTTAGCATGTGGATGGGTGTGAAGATGGAGGCCGCAGGGACGGTTAGAGAGAGAAGAGATGTGGAAAGAGAGAGGAGGGCAGGGCTGTGCAATGGAGAGGGTCCGAGGGAGAGAATCCGGGGGTGGGTGAAGTCTCTGGGGAGTGGTATCATGGGTTCTCTGCCGTGGGGAGTGGTTGGGAGATGAGAGTGAGAGTGGGGGGTCTGCTGGAAAAGAGAGAGAGAGAGATCGGTGGCTGCCGTGGACAGTGAGTTGGAGAGAAGAGAGAGGGATAAGGTCAGTTGGTTTGGACGTTGGGTGGAAAAGAGTCTCGGAGAGTGGTGCCAAAGTGAGATGGCAGTGGGGAGTGGGGTTTCACGTGGGTTGGTCTAGGTGTGGGCTTGGGTTCGAGAGAGAAGAGGGATGAGTGTTGAGAGAAAAGGGAGAGTGAGAGATGTCGACAGAATGAGAGGGGGGACCATAAGAGAATCAAATGAAATGAAAAGATGAGTTGGCAGTGGGTGGAGAGAGAGGAATAATGATGGAGGGAGACAAGATCCAAGATAGGTGGAGGAAAGTTATTTTCTTTTATTATTATTATTATTTATATATTTACAAAAAATAATTGATGGGTCAATTCATTTATTTATTATTATTTATTTCTTTGTGTAGGGGAGAATGGGTCATTAAAATGGGTTTATTTAAATGTTATTTTTTATACTGGGCAAACCCAGTAACACAACAAATTTTATGTAGAAAGAATGGACCATGATTCCAAGCCCATCAACACAAGGTGTTTTCGTGTAGAAAGGAATGGGCCAAGCCCATTAACACATCTTTGTTTATTTCCTTTTTTTTCAGAATTAAAAGATGGTCCAAGCCCATTAACGAGAGTCTCATTCATTACAAGACACAACGATTTGCTTTTCGTGAGACGAGATTATCGGATAAAAATTGGAGATCACTCAAATAACTTAACTGTGCAAGCCACTTTGGGGCATTATAGTGTAATACGAGATTTACTCACGGCAATGCCGAAAATGACGTGTCTACAGCTGTCCCGCCTTGGCGTTCACTTTGTAGAGGAGGGACACGAAGTGTGTTGAAACGCAGTGGAGTGGACTGAAAAGTGGATGCCAAGGTGTGATGAGACACGCTTTCAACATCACGTGATTAGAATCTTTCTAAGGTTTCAACGAGACAACCCTGAAGAGGTTCCTCCGAAATCAACGATTGTTTGGATGGAAATAGGAAAGGAGACAACGTGCGCTCCGGCACGAACATGAAAGGGGACAAACTTCTCTGCGCGGAAGTACCTGGGTCGTTGACCTGCAGTTTTCACCTTGGGGAGTGGTTACCCGCCAATGTGGAAGTGCTACGGCCAAGGTGGGTCCAATGGAATAAAAGTAAAAAGTTAGTTGATAAATCCAAACAAAGGTCTCTTCGGGAGAACCAACCCAAGATAGCTTCGAGGAAACTGAGTACTCGACTCAGAATGGAATATCCCGTATTATTCAAGAATTTAAGCACAGCGGCTCTCACAATCAAGTTAAGTGAATGATCTTCCACAATAACATCAAAGTCCTACATGAATGCATGCTGGGTTTAAAAGAAAAATTAAAACAAACTAAAAGTAGAAAATAGCCAAGGATAATATTGTGAAGTTGCTAAGGATGGGTCAGGATACCGATTTGACGAGTCGATACTGAGCCGGGGCTCGTTTATCCACGTACCGACACACCGAACGGAACCGTCGTCCCCAAGCTATCACAACCTAACAGCCTATCCGTACGTCCTGAACTCCTCTTGAGTTATCACTGTTTTTGTTGAAGGGGAACTCAAACTCCAGATTCGTTCAAGGCATAAGGTCATTGGCATGCTCTAGTAGCGTATATATTATATAGTAAGATGCATGACGCAATGGGGTCAGTCACCGAGGTGACTGGGGGTGGGACACTGATACCCCATTTTTTTTATTTTTTTATTTTTTTATTTTTTCTTTTTATTTTCCCTTTTTTTTGATACCTGCAATCAACTGTTAGCACATAATTATTGCATAAGAAATGGAATTGCATTTCACTGTACAAAGAGATCCGCACACTAAGAAGCCGGTGAAGACACAATGCAAATCAAACAAGATTCCTCCGGTCAAAATTCATAATGGTAACTCACCATTTACATTTACCTTTTTATCTCCTTTTCTCCTATAAGTATTCCCCTACTCCTTAGCCAAATGCCATCGAAGGTGGTTTTGGTGAAGTGGATTCCTTTGGGATGGGAAAGGAGAGATCCTGGCCTTTGGAGATGGAGGGTGAACCTTCCCGCCCTACCAAGAGGGGGAGGGTCGACCACGAATTCAAGAAATTAACCAAGATTGAAGGTCATCTGAGCGAAAGAATTCACTCGCGGATGGTGAGTTGGCTCTTTCCTTTATGTTTCCTATATGAGTTCTTTCTTTATTCTTTTCTTTGCTTTCCTTCTAGCCGTATCCTCTCTTTCCAGGCCCGAGGAAATTCTCCAAGCTACCGTGGCTGTCGAAGCTCACATACAACATAACTATCGACATGAGGGTTATTATTTCAAAGTGGCACCTTCGAGGCCTGGTCATTCACGCCAAACATTATAACAAGATTTGCATGGATTGGGCGGCGATGGGTGTACTGGTAGAGGTTTGGCACCCTGAAACTCACGCCTTCATCTTTCCTACTTTTGAATCGACGATCCTTCTGGAGGAGACGGAACTCCTGCTTGGCTTAAAAAGATTCAGGAATGATGGAAAAATAAAAATTTTGCCCATGGGGAAGAAGGTATCCTCTGAGGAAATTCTGGGGAGCTTCATGCCCTGCGGAGCCATTAAAGGTGTTCAGACCCAGAAGGGAATCAACTTACAAAAGCTCGCAGACTGGACCATGAGCGCTTTGGAAAGATTAACAAGTGATGAACACTTAGAAGGACTCATGAAAGGGTTCGTGATTGTTTGGCTGGAGCTCTCCTCTTCCCCTATACCGACGACATCGTGGAGGAAGATCAATTAGGCGCGATTTGCGGACTCTGGGAGGGCAAAAGAATGGGGCCAACCGTCCTCGCCTACCTTTACAGTGGTCTCATGGCTTCTAGCATGGGCCAGCCCCCCTATGGGTGCATGCTTCTTTTCAATTGTTGGATCGATCTTCACTTCAAATTTGATCGCTGCGAGGAGGCGCGAACTACTTCCAGAATCTTCCAACAAAGCCCCATTTATCACATGGCTGATGTGCTGGGTTTTAGCGGCAAGGTGGTCAATCGCATGCCCCGGCTGAAGACACGCGGAGACTGCCGTGCTCATTTCAACACCTTGGCGCGGAATATGTTCACTTGCACGCCAGCATGTCTACTTTCGCGTGAGGTTCTCACGAGATCTCATCCTGATGTGGAACTCCAGCTTATAGGTGCAACCGAATTTGTTCTTTACAGCTCGCACCGATGTTGCCTGCAAATCAGTCTTCCTCGACATTCTTTTCCTACACTATCCAACCTTCCTTTGATTAAAGAAAGGGAGCTAGGCACAGAGGGTGATGCGACAGACGTGAAAGCGATCAAAGCAGTGTGGAAGGCAAGCGTTCCACGGAAGGTGATGGTGTCTGTGAGTAAGGATCGGGAGCTATGGAAGGCTTATGTAATGGAGCTCGGGAAACTGAGGCCTGAGGTCCCCAAACCCTAATGTATCTTGTTTTAAAATAAATGCCAAGCCTTAATGGCATTGCATGCTCTTCGAATATCCCCTTCCCCTTTTCTTTTCATAGAGGCGGCTAAAATGATGGACGCCAGGCGACAGCTGACCGTCCCCGGACAGGAGCTGGAGGATCGGGGCGACTACAGCATGAGGAGTCACCATGAGACGTCATAGAGCTTAAGGTTTCTCTCCAGGTGTCGAGGAGAGAGGTAAAGCAGGAGAGAGTAAGGAGAGAGACGAGGGTAGAGCGGCATCGAGGTTGGTACGAGAGGAGGGCACTGGAGGCCCGGGCGATGGAGCTCTAGGAGAAACAGCGACTGGGCACGTCGCTTCCTCAGGGTCTCTGCATATTGGAGGAGAGCTCACGGTAGAGGAGCTCCTTGGGCTAGTGCACTCTCCACCGACAGAGCAGAGGGCAGCTCAGCCAACGGCCTCGGGTTCGAGAGCTTGGCAACCATCGGGGATGCGAGAGAGGCTGGAGGACGGCGAGGAGCACCGCTAGAGAGGGTGGGCATGCGCGACGCGACGATTGCTGCGTCGCAGAGCTCTAGGAGACCTCCCTACAGGGACTTTCGCCTTAGGAGGGAGAAGAGAGATGACTTGGAGGGTGATGTGAGTTGCTTGTATACCCACCGCCGTGCTATATGGTGTACATGGCACCTTATATAGACTCACGAACGAAATGGGTCGCGTTCGCGTGATTTGCCTGCCCTTTGTGCGTTCCTCCTCCCTTACGCATCCTGTCTTCCACGTTATGCCCGTGTGGTGTGTTTGACAAGATTTCGCCCTGAAATGGGAAAATCTTGTCTAGTTATGGCCATGTTTTCAACGGGAGTCATGCGTCGGAGTCGGCAACGGTGACTTTTAACTCCATTTCTATGCGAGATTTCAAATCTCCCGACAGGCATCACCTACTTTTCCACAGGAATCCTGCGTCGAAGTCGGCACTGGCGACTTTCAGCTCTTCTCTAACGCAAGATTTCAAACTTCCCGACAAACACGCCCCTTCCTTTTCTGCGGGAATCTTGCATCGGAATCGACAACGGCGACTTTTAGCTCCAGTCCCTCGTGACAATTTCAAACCTCCCGACTGATGCACAACAATGATGACTCTTAGTTCCATCCCCGGGTGGCAATTCAAACCTCCCGACATGTGCATCACTTTCCTTTTTCTTTTTTGTTACACTTAATCGCGTGCCTGCCAAGAATAAGACCGCCCCTCAGTGAGCGGGGAGCATGTGGACATGTCATTTCGCCGCTCATATGAGACTGAAAAGAATGATGCCCTATCATGAGGGTAATTGCGATTGCTACCTCAGAAGTCTTCCAATCCTATAAATACCTCCCCTTTCACTCGACTCGAAAACACCAAAGTCGTGAGAGCTGAGTTGAAGAGTGAAAGTTTGTAAGAAGGAGGTGGTAAGAGTTGTTCAATTTTTAGGATGGAGGGCAAATCTAGCTTCAGAGGAGAAGGTGAGTCTTCCCGCTCCTCGAAGAGGAGCAGATCCGACAGCAGTTCCCCGAGACTTTCAGAGGTCGAAGGGCAATTCAGTGAGAGGACCCAATCGCAGCTCGTAAGTGAATCCTTTCCTTTCTTCCTTCATCCTTCTTCTCCTCCTCTTATCAATGTACCTTTTTCCAACTTCTTTCATTTTTGTAGAGTATGATGAGGTCACACATCTCCTGGGAGCTGGTGGTGGCTGCATATCGGGGTCTTCCGGACTTCCAGAAGGCCCGACTAGACATGATGGGATTCGGAGCCTTCTTCCGAGTCGAGCCAATCAAGCTCGATCTCACCCTGATCCAAGCACTGCGCGAAAGATGGGACTCGGTGAGTCGGGCATTCCTGATGCCGTGGGGGCACATGGTGCCCAACCTTGAAGACATGGTCCGGATCACGGGCCTCAAGGTAGATGGAGAGGCAGTGACTGACGTCACCGATGCGGACTACAGAGAAGGCGCCCAGAAGCCGTTAGGGCTGGATCTTGATGGTCGGAAGAACAGGTCAGTAGCCAGGACATCTATCATGGAGGCGTTAGGGCTTACTGACACTTGTCCGCGTGATGACGAGTCCCTAGAGAATTCATGGAAAGGGCTGAAAGAGGTGCCCGTGCTGTATACTGCATGGATGCCAGCAACTGGGAGAGGACCAACATGGATCTGAGGAGGTTCCTCCTCTTTCTGTTGGGCAAGTTGCTACTGGGCTCCAAGGGAGACAACATACACTGTCGCTTCCTGGAGCTGCTCGTGGACTTGGAGAGAGTAGGACAATATGCCTGGGGAGCTGCCGTGCTGGCACCTCTATTTACAGGTCTGTCGCAAAGGACGGACCGGGAGGTGACAATAAGTGGGTTTACGCCCTTCATCTAGGTAAAAGATTTCTCTTTTTTAATTGTTTTTTTATTTTATGCTTTTTTTTGTATTTACTGATGCCAATGGACACATGACGGCGTAGCTATAGAGCTACTATTATCTTCCAATGGGGAGAGCTCGGCACTGGCGGCCAGTGACGATCCCATTGGCTAGGCGGTGGCAACCCATCATGAGCACATCACCTCTATCCTACCAACTGATGGTGTTGAGACGGGAGCTGCAAGAGTTTCCTACAACGATGGTAGGATTTTTTTGTTATTCATGTTTTAGCATTTTTTTTTATATTTTGGCTAACCAAGAAGATATGTACAACCCATTATAGGTGAACCGGAGGCCTTACTCGAACATGGTCGATGTCGACCAGCCGTGGGTAATTGGAAGCCGCGCCCGGTTCGGACGGGACCTCTGGCTCCATTGTCTGAATGAAATTGAACCCCTCAGACTACGGTTAGCCATGAGGACCCTAGGGCTTGCCCAGGAATGGGTAGACATGACTACATCACCCCGCGTCGGAAAGAAGACACGTGGGCCGGCGACCTGCGTTGATTGACGGGTACGCTTCCTCGAACAGTACGAGGACTGGCAGCGGGGTGGCACACTCGTGGAATCACAGGCGCAAGACAACGAGGATTACCTACGCCTCTATAGGGCAATGTATGCGGAGAGGCTCCAGCCACGAGGGCTTGTGGAGGTAGAATAAAAACACCATTTTTTTATCTTTTTGATTTTTTTCTATATTTTTTGTGCATTTTTTTTTGTGAACTCATGAGCCATAACTATATGATGCCCGTGACACCATAATAACGAACTTACGAGCTCGTTTGGCGGACACAGAGCAAGAGTTGAGTGACACCCGTGCGGCTCTAGGTTCATCAGTAAGTGTGTATGTATATGTTCCTGGTATGATTTGAGATTCATGGCGCTAACCACTTAAATGTCACCTCATATGTGTCGCAACGTGCCCAGATCGATGCAGTTTCATCGGCAATGGGGGTAGATGACGTTTCTTCCAGTTTATGGATTCCTACTTCAGAGTTGGATATACTCCACGAGCAACTTGCTCATGCCACACAGCGGGCTGCGGAGGCAGAAGGGATGCTTTCTACACAAGTGAGGGTTTCACCATCTAATATCCCTTGTTCAAGCATTATCATATGCCTGAGATGATATGTATGCCAGGAGAAAGAAACACAGGAGGCACTCGCGCATGCCGCCCAGAATAAAGCTAGAATAGCCGAGCTGGAAGAGGAACTACAGCGTCGTCCTGATGACGACTCTTCTAGAGACGCTGTAGAGCTGAGAATCACCCTTCAACTAGAAAGGGAAGACAGAGAGAAAGAACGAGCGGAGAGAGAAAGGGGTAGGGAAAGAGAGAAGGCCAAGAGATTGGCCGAGAAAGAGGAGAGAAGGGCCTTAGAGGCCCGATTATTTGAATTGAGGACCAGTCTCGGCCTCGCCGAGCAATGGCTGAAGGATGGCGAGGAACGCTACCGAAGAGCACGAGAGCGTGTCTTTCGTGTTAGTAGCTTCCTTGCTGCCCCCGTAGATCGACGTCGAGGTGTGGAGATGGAAAGAGGATACCAGAGCGATAGGAATATCGCTTCTCATGGTTTGATGACACCCTCTAGAGCATCTTGCCCAGAGAGGGGCGAGACGAGTAATGCGGAGAGAGAGGGTGGAACTTGATGTAATTTTTTTTTATTTTGAATAAAATGTTTGTTTCTTGATTTTTACTTCTTTCTTACTTTCTCGAGTTTCTGCACACATCACTTAAGCAAACAAGTTAGAATATATGTTCTGACTTGGCCCCTTGCTCACTAAGCGAGGTTTGTTTTGAGCCATCCTTGATAATGGGTCAAGGGGCCAAGCCTTTATCAATGAAGGCAAGGTAAAGTGAAATGGTGAATGAGACACACATGCATACAAATGCAAGCGCAAATTTAAAAGTGAAATGTTGCATAGAAATGCGATCATGCGGGATGTAATTTTTTTTGTTTTTATTTTTCTTGCATTTTTTGTTGTTTTATTTTTTTATCATTTTTTGTTTTACATATATCTACATTTTCCTCTTTTTCTCTTTTTGTTGTTTTTATCATTATATTTTTTTAGTTGCTAACACATGGTAGATACCCATATGACACCTAACCTACATGAGAACATGGGTTTCTTACTAACCTCCCAGGTATCCTAAGCACACATCTAGGTTGATTCGGGCCTCTAGACTCCTCGAATGATAATCCCGCCGGTTAAGACTTATCTTGATGGCAATGCCATCATGCCATGCTTAGGCTCTCAGTCGCTTCCGACCACAGGGATTCACCCAAAAAGTGTTCAAGGTAAATGATTTACCCGACCCGGGTCTATTTCCTCACAACTCTAGATGGTATATAATGGAACACCCTGGAACCCGAACGGTCAACCGCGCGACGCTGACTCGGAATCAGACGCCGTCGCACCCATAGGTGACGCGCTTGCATTGACCTAAGCCCGAGGTTAGATAAGAAAACATCAAGATGGTAGATAAAGGTCTTGAATGGCCAGAAACATAGAGACTCCTTCGCAGCAGTGGCTATTGCTTCTTCAAAGTAGACAACTATGTGAGTATGTCAAAACAGGGTTGCAGACCTTGGCGGGTCTAACCTTTCGGATACTCCATTAAGCTTTCATCTTCGGGGAAGAAAAAAGAGTGTAGGGGGACAAACCTCCTGAGAGGACCGGCAAAACTGTTAACCCGGCGAGCCAAAAAGGTTCCATTCAACTCTCCCCTTTCGGGTAATTTCAGACCAAAACTCGAGCATTTACATCTCATTACCCCTTTTTGTGGATTCTGGACTTTTACACTTTGAAGGGTTTCATTTATCAAAATCAGGCACGGCTACGACCAGACTTTTCTTTTGATTTTGATTTGTCATTTTTTTTCGAGGGAAATATAGTCATTTGACATTGTAGAATCACTTTTACATGCCTGCGGGACACTGCCCTCTTCTCGTGCTCTGACCGATGCTCGAGAAAATAGATCCTACCTTTGCCTTAAGGGGCTTGAGTTTCAAGTTCTTATGCTCAGCGTTTTAAGGGCGCCGGTTGTCTCATTCGGTCGAAGAGAAGAGAATAAAGATTACAGCCTTCTGGAGACCTTCTGGGTGAGGTCCCACCGTAGGTGATGCTACCGATTTTTTTTTGAATAAAACACGTAAGTATGTACATGTTGGTTCCCTTTGAGCGGGCATAGGCCGACGTGGCCGGACAGGAATCTCCACGGTTCTGGCAGACCAAGACCCGAAATCTACCCAGTCTTAATAGGCCATGTCTTAACATGGAGGTTGAATGCAATGACTTAACTACATAGTGGTCTCCAGGCATTGGCATTTTAAATTTTTGATTTTTTTGATTTTTTTATTATTGTATATACATATTTTTTGTTGTTTTTCGTTTTATTATCTTTTTTGACATTATGTACACCTATCTAAGGGTTGTACTTCTTAAGATAAAGTCCATTCCAAGGGTGGGATAACTCGACTCCTTCAGCATTGACTAGTCTGTAGGCGTTGCCAGGATGCACAACCTGAATCATGTACGGTCCTTCCTAGATTCATCCATATGAATAAAATCACCTCCTAGCTGTGCATTGGACCCCCAATGTACCTAGGATAGGTTTTTGATAAAAAAAAATGTACGGTCCTTCCCAATTGGGTTGGAGTTTAGAACGCGGCCCATGAGGTTTTACGAAGATTCTTTTCACTACCATTTCACCGACTTAAAATTTCCTTTCAATGACCTTCTTTTGATAAAAACGTGTGAATCTGTTCTGATATACACGTGCATGCTCGATAGCGGCCAGCCGTTTCTCATCTAAGAGTTTCAATTGGACAAGGAGTGAATCACGACGTTCGTCGAGGGGAAGCTCCTTGTCCAACTGTACCCTGAGAGAAGGAACCAAGATTTCATACGGAACTACCGCCTCCATCCCATAAGTAAGGGTGAACGGAGTTTACCCAGTGGGAGTACGGATTGAAGTGCGATAGGCCCATAGAGCTTCAATCAACTTTTCTAGCCAATCCGAGAACTTGTTTGACCCAAAGGTCTTTTTTATGATTTTAATCAATGTTTTATTAGTGGCCTCTGCTTGGCCATTACCTTGTGGATAATAAGGTGATTAATGATGCAATACAATTTTATACCATTTGCAGAGGTCCTGAAGGTCCCTGAGAAATGAATTGCGTCCCATTGTCGGTGATGATTGTGCTTGGAATGCCGAACCTGGCGATGATGTTCTTCATGATGAATTTGCAGACTACTGATGCTTTAACCTCCACGTAAGCTTCAGCTTCGGCCCATTTGGTGAAGTACTCCGTTGCAGTAAGGATGAATGATTTTTACTTAGTGAGGGAGTTAGGATTACCAAGAGGACCAATGACATCGAAAGCCCACATGGAGAAAGGCCATGGGGAGGACACTGGATGAAGTGAAGAAGATGGGGAATGAATTTTATCGGCGTGAAGTTGACACTTGACACACCTGCGGACATAGACGGCACAATTCTCTTCCATGGTGGGCCAGTAAAAGCCTTGCCGAAGGATTTTCTTGGCAAGCATTTGGCTATTCACATGGCCACCGCACACACCAGAGTGTGCTTCCTCGATGCATTTCCAGACCTCCTCTTCGTCGAGACATCTTAGAAGAACACCAGTAAGACTTCTCTTGTACAGCACTCCTCCGACCAGCACGTATCTCTGTGCCGCTCTCCTTATGGCTTTTCTATCTTCCGATGTGGCTTCTCTAGGGTAGGACTGATCTTTGCAATACTTGGCAATTTCGTAAACCATGGCTTCTTCTCATCAACCAATTCTTCTTCTAATTCTGTCAACATGATTTCCCTCTTCTCAAGATTTTCTTCCTGTAGGGCCTTCCTTGCTATCATGTCCTTGATATATACGTAGGAAGCGTCATCGATTGCAGGGGCGTGATGCTTGTAGACGGAAATGGAATCAAATCACATTCCTAGAGGGAACCTTAAAGATGATGCCAACGAGGCGAGGACATCGGCTAGAATATTCTGATGACGATGGACATGGACAAAGATCAGTTTAGCGAACAGTTTGACAAAGGCAGCAGTGAGTTCTTGGTATGGCTTCAGTTTGGGATCGCGAGTGCGATATTTGGTGAGCACCTGACGAAGAATGAGTTGACTATCACATATGACTCGTAATTCGGTGATACGAAAAGAATGAGCGAGTTCCAGGCCAACTAGAAGAGCTTCATATTCAGCTATATTATTGGTAACTGGGAATTTGAGCTGGTATGCCTGTGGGAATGTAAGGCCTTCAGGCGACAGGAGGGCGATGCCGATTCCTTTCCCTTGGGAATTCAGAGCTCCATCAAAATGTAACGTCCACATGTAATCATCTGATTGGTTGATGGATATTAGTTCCTCATCTGGAAACTCTGACTGGACAGGATCGAATTTGGAGAGAGGATGGTGAGCAAGATGCTCAGCTATGGCATACCCCTTAATCACCTTTTGCTGAATGTAGGTGATGTCAAACTGAGAAAGAAAGCTTTGCCAGCGTGCTAATCTATCCCTAAGGACAGATTTTTCTAGAAGGAACTTGATAGGGTTCATTCGGTCAATCAGATGGACTTCATGAGCTAGAAAGTAGTGTTTCAACTTCTGCACTATCCAGACAAGGGCGTCACAAGTTTTCTCCATAGCCGTGTACTTCTGCTCACAGGGGTTGAGGAGTTTGGACAAGTAATATGTCGCCCTTTCCTTGCCCGCTTCATCGGCTTGTGCTAGGACAGCTCCCACGGAGTCGTCCAGGACTGAGGTGTAAAGGATTAAAGGTTTACATGGCGTGGGTGGAATTAGGACCGGTGGATTGGCCAGATATTCTTTCAATCCTTCAAAAGCTTTTTGGCATTTAGAATTCCAAAGGAATTCTACTCCTGACTTAGTCAACTCGTAGAAAGGTTTGCACCTTTGCGAGTGCTGAGAAACAAATCGACGAATGAATTGTAACCTTCCGATTAACCCTCGAACTTCTCTCAGGTTTTTCAGAGGTGGCATATCCCTAATTGCTTTAGCTTTGTTGGGATCTATTTCAATACCCCTCTTACTCACAATGAAACCAAGCAATTTGCCCGACGAGACACCAAATACGCACTTTTTTGGATTCATTTTCAAATTGAACTCCCTTGATCTTTGCAGCACCTTAGCTAAAACTCTCAGGTGTTCTGCCCTAGTCCTGTATTTCACCAGTAAATCATCCATATACACCTCTAAATACACATGCATCATGTCATGAAATATTGCCATCATAACCCTTTGATAAGTAGCTCCAGCATTCTTCAAGCCAAACGGCATGACTAAATAGCAGTAAGTTCCCCAGGGTGTGGTGAATGATGTTTTCTCCTGATCCTATTCTGCCAAACGGATCTGATTATACCCCGAAAATCTATCCATAAATGAGAGAGTTTCATAGCCTGTTGTGTTATCAACCAACACATCGATGTGAGGCAAGGGGAAATCATCTTTTGGACACGCGCGGTTTAGGTCCCAGAAATCGATACAGATTCTCACATTTCCATCCTTTTTCATGACCGGTACAATGTTTGCCACCCATTGAGGATATAGGACAACCCTAATGAACCTGGCTTTGTGGAGCTTGTCGACCTCTTCCTTCATTTTCAAAGCCATCTGGGGGTGGAAACGTCGTAACCTTTGCTTTACCGAGACGGACCCTGGTTTTAGCGTTAGATGGTGTTCGACCAGGGTGGAATCCAATCCCGGCATATCCTCATAGCTCCATGCGAACGTGTCCCTATACTCCTTGAGAATCTCGATCAATTCCTCTTCTTCAGATGGCGACAAATTATCACTTATGAGGACGAACCTAGGGTCTTCCTCGGTTCCCAGGTTGATTTCTTTGGTGGGTTCTTCTATAGCGGCTGATGGTTCGTCAAACCTCTTTATTCCACTAGCATATGTGTCAGTCGCGTCCTCATATTCTTCATCCCCTTCTTCAATAGGGTATTCTTCATCTGTGAGTTCATAAACTCCATATCCCTCATCAATTGTGCAATCCTCCTCACATTCTAACTCCGGCAGATGGATGGGATTTTCTAGCAGTTGAGGAATAGCTAGGCCTGCATGGCACCTATTGGCTAAATCTAGATGAAATCGGCGAGGAATTTGCCTACCCTTGGATTTTCTTCTAGGCACTACCCTTGACTCATTATTGTTAAATTGACCTATCTGTCCTACAGACGAAGGGGAAACAGAAGAATGTACAGGAAAAGACTCCTCAGTGGAGGGGTAAAGAAGGTCACTTATGTGACCTTGAATGAGTGGCCCGTAAGTCGGGGCGCACTCGTGAGAGATGTAGGAGGTCTCCTCAAAGGAAATGCACTGTTGAGGAATTTGAAAATTGACGTTTTTTTTTCATTTTCATTTTCAATTACAAAACAATTGAAAGAAATTATGGAATGAGAGAAGGGAACTATAGCTAACGGGTTGTAAGGCTCATGGAGCAGATCATGGTTGAAAATTTGGCGCGGGCTGAGAAACCCGCGCAAGAATGTGAGTAGAGAAGGGGACCTGGGAATATCATCAGACAAACGTCTGGCCCAGAAAGAGTCAGCAGCAACGCCTGAGGAGAATGATTAGATAGAGTGACGGAAAGCGATCCGTCAGTGGCAACATCCTCTTGGCGAGGAAAACTTGGAGTTTTGACAATGTCTGTAACGACCCGAGAATCCGATTACCGGGAAGGCCCGATAACCCGAGACTCGCACCGCCACCCACGAGTCCGAAGACTCGGAAGGGTTAGAAGGATGGTGTGGAAACTACACAAGTATCACAAATAATTACAGAATTAAACAGTTATATAAATAAGCAGGAAATGAATTAACGTTTTACATGGTCCACAATATAACAATAAAATAATAACAGTAGTCCACAACTAGTACATAGATAAGAAAAGAAAGTACAGCTACACGGGGCATACCCCGGCTCTGACCTCTGGCACTAACGCTGGGCACCTGAACCGCGCTGAGCCTCAGACGAACTCCCCTGAAGCCTCGTCTCGCCTGAAACACGGTGAAAACACGCAGGGAATGAGTCTCGGAATAAGACTCAGTAGGGATCACTCGAACCCTACCTCGCAAATGGAGAAACCGCTACGCTAGCAGTAAGCGAGTACCTCAAAAAGGGAAACCCTGCCATCTACAAAGCACCGGTCTCACGGCACGAAAACTGACACACGTGTCATGGCGACACAACTGGAACACAACGGCCAACACGGCAGAAACCCGAAGGTCGAAGTCATAACAACTGATAGTCTGACACTCCCGACTCGACAGGAGTACCTCCCACTAGAAGCACAGCCAGTAGCGTCCCCTGACGACTTACACCGCACCGCAGGTGAACTGCCTGACATGGTAGCACCTACCCGAGGCACGAACACCGAACAAGTACCACAAACAAGTGACTAGCTGGGGTCACGCTCGTCAGCATGTGTCCAACTGCCCCCAACCACGTGTGCACACACAGACCCGCGTCCCTGGTCTAGCCCTCCGACTATTTCTCCCCTTAGACGGACTCTGGCTACAGATGTGAGGCCCGATGGAAACCAGTCTAAAAACCGTCTCAAAGGGTCGGCCCGTACACCACTCCCTGGTGAGACTAGCACCGCGTACTGGTGGGCTACGACTAGTGGAGGGTCACTGAAGGAGTAGACTCTCGAGTCAACGGAAAATCACGTCCGCATCCGACGATGTACGGGGACGACCCCACGTATCGGCACCGTCGCACGGCGACCACGGTCAGAACAGACACGGGGTTGCAAGCCACCCGGGGCAACCTGGTGCCGAACGAGAGAGAAAGAGAGCGGGAGGGGCGGGGGTCATGGTAGGGAGAAGAGAAGGAAGAAGAAGAAGAAGAAGAGGGTGAGGGGAGAGAGAGAAAAGTGAGAAATTTATAGAAAATCTGGAAATTCTGGAAAATACCGAAAAATAGAAAATTACATTTCGCGATCCTCGGAACGCATCGATCGCAACGGTGCCACTCGTGCCCAGGTGAACGACCCGGTTCACCCGCAGCGAGGTTCCGAAGGAATTACCGAAACCCACACCGAAAATCAGAAAACACACGTGGAAAAAGCCGCGGAACGCTTCCAGGCCTCCGAAACAACTCCGGATCGCGCCGATCCGAACACGAAAGATGTCTGAAACGAAATTTCGGACACAACGGAGCCGGACACTTCGAGAAACCAGATCCGGGACCCACGAAAAAGGATCCGAAAGGACCGAGATATTACAGCCCTCCCCCCTTAAAGGAATTTCATCCTCGAAATTGAGAACAACCCAAGGGGAAAGAAGAGGAAGACTCACTCGAACAGGTAAGGGAACTGCTGACGCATCTCGTCCTCACGTTCCCAAGAAGCCTCACCACCAGAGTGTCGCTGCCACACCACCTTCACCAAGGGGATGGCGTTGCTCCGCAGGCGCTACTCTCACCTATCCACAACGCGGACAGGAAACTCTGGGAGAGAAAGGTCTGGAGTCACCTCGGGCCACACAGAATCCTCAAGCACATGAGAGTCATCGGGCATATACTTCTGCAACATCGAAACGTGGAACACGTCATGCACCGACGCCAACTTAGGAGGTAACTACAACTGATAAGCTACCTCACCGATGCGCTCCACAATCACAAAGGGACCAACATAGCGGGGACTCAGCTTCCCACGCCGTCCAAAGCGCATCACCCCCTTCATCAGAGAAACTCTCACGAACACACGATCGCCCATGGCGAACGCGAGAGGCTGCCTCCTCCGATCAGCATAGCTCTTCTGCCGACTCTGGGCCGCCAACATGTTCTGACGAACCACGTGCACAACATCCACACACTGTTGCACCAACTCCGGTCCCGTCAAAACACTCTCACCAACCTGAAACCAATCAAGTGGAGTCCAACACGGACGCCCATACAACGCCTCATAAGGAGCCATGCCGATGCTCGAATGATAGCTGTTGTTGTAGGCAAACTCCACCAACGGTAGGTGGTGAATCCAACTCCCCTGCCACTCCAGGCAGCAGGATCTCAGCATATCCTCCAAAGTCTGGATGGTCCTCTCGGACTGACCATCTGACTGAGGATGATACGCCGAGCTAAACGCCAACTTCGTGCCAAGAGCTCGCTGGAAACTCCTCCAGAATCCAGAAGTGAAGCGCGGATCCCGATCCGACACGATGGAGATGGGAATCCCATGCAACGGAACGATCCGCTCCACATAAAGACGAGCTAACTTGGGCACACTCCAGCTGACCTTGACCGATAACAACCGAGTCACCTTCGTTAGCCGATCCACCAGCAACCAAATACTATCCTGCCAACTCGGAGTCCTCGGCAAACCCACCACAAAATCCGTGGTCACGTGGTCCCACTTCCACGCGGGAACATCCAAGGGCCGAAGAGTACCTCCTGGTCGCTGATGCTCCGCCTTCACCTGCTGACAGGTCAGGCACCTGGCCACAAATTCGGCAACATCTCTCTTCATGCCAGGCCACCAGAACTGCCTCCGCAAGTTCCGATACATCTTCATCACACCCGGGTGTACAGCGTACCTGCTCCCATGAGCCTCGCGCAACACCGCACGCCGAACCCGCTCCTCGACTGGGACGTACAGCCTGCCACGGAACCGCGCATCACCGTCCTCGCCGAGTTCCACATCAGCTAAGGCCAAAATATGGGGCAACTCAGGATCCGCATGCTGAGCCTCAGTCACCTGACGGCGGATAGCAGGCGTGATAGTCAGACTCGCAAGCACAGCTAACCCTGGCTCTTGGGGAATCTTGAGCCTGAAAGATACTTCGGGCACTTGTTCCCAGAGCCTCCACTTCCTCAACATCAAGGTACTGACCGCGACCTTCCGACTCAAGGCATCGGCTACGACATTCATCCTGCCCGGCTGATAAGACAGGGTGAAGTCATAATCCTTCATATACTCCATCCAACGCCTCTGCCTGAGGTTAAGGTCCCTCTGCGTGAACACATATCTCAAACTCTGATGGTCAGTGAACACCTCGAACTTCTCACCGTACAGATAATGCCTCCAGATCTTCAATGCGAAGATCATAGCCGCCAACTCAAGTTCATGGGTAGGGTAGTTTTCCTCGTGGGGCTTCAGCTGCCGAGATGCATATGCCACCACTCTACCATGCTGCATCAACACAGCACCCAATCAACGCCGGAAGCATCTGTACACACCACAAAACCTCCTGGCCCAAAAGGCAAAACCAACACCGAAGCCGAGGTGAGCAATCTCTTCAGCTCCCTGAAACTCTGCTCACACTCCTCAGACCAGACGAAAGGCACATCCTTCCGTGTGAGTCTAGTCATCGGGGTCGCAATGCGAGAAAAATCTTGGATAAACTGACGATAATAACCCGCAAGCCCCAAGAAACTCCGGATCTCAGTCACAGACCTCAGCCTCGGCCATCGCATTACTGCCTCGACCTTGGCGGGGTCCACGGAAATATTATCACCAGAAATCACGTGCGCCAAAAAGTACACCTCACGAAGCCAGAACTCGCACTTACTGAGCTTCGCATACAACTGGTGATCTCGTAGCGTCTGCAGCACCACACCCAAATGGTATGCGTGCTCCTCGGCAGACTGTGAATAGACAAGGATGTCGTCCACAAATACGACCATGAACTGGTCCAAATACGGACGAAACACCCTCTGCATCAAGTCCATGAAGGCTGCGGGGGCATTAGTGAGCCCAAACGGTATCACCAGAAACTTATAATGCCCGTACCTCGTACCAAACGCAGTCTTCTCCACATCGGACTCGCGAATTCTCAACTGATAGTAACCGGACCGCAAATCAATCCTCGAGAATACTCGAGCGGACTGAAGTTGGTCAAACAAATCATCGATCCGTGGCAACGGATACTTGTTCTTAATAGGCACTTCATTCAGCTATCGGTAGTCAATGCACAACCGCAATCTACCGTCCTTCTTCTTCACAAACAACACAGGCGCACTCCAAGGGGAAAAGTTAGGACGAATGTACCCCTTGGCCAACAACTCTTGCAACTGCGCCCGCAACTCCCTCAACTCAGTGGGGGCCAAACGGTAGGGAGCCTTTGCCAAGGGTCCCGTACCCGGCACCACCTCAATAACGAAATCGATCTCCCGTTGGGGAGACAATCCAGGTAAGTCCTCCGGGAAAACATCGGGAAACTCGCACACCACCGGAATGTCCTCGACATCCGGACGCGGCTGGTCTACCAAGACCACAGAAGCGAGAAAACCCTGACAACCCGCATCAAGCAAACGGCAAGCTCGAATCGCAGAGATAAGAAAGCGGGAAGAGGAAGACCTGATACCTTGGAAATAGAAGGTGGGTCCACGAAGTCGCTGAAAATAAACTCTCTTCGAGCCACAATCCACCGACGCATGATGTGTCTCGAGCCAATCCATACCCAAAATCACATCAAAGTCCTGAAGCGGCAACGCATAGAGACTAGCCGGCAAACTCCGCCCTTCCACCCACACGGGAACCTCATCGAAGCAATACAGAGTGATCATAAAATCACCCGAAGGCAACTCCACTGCCAAATCACAGGACAACTGGGTCACCGGCTCCTCGATGCTCAGCGCGAAATCCTCCGAAATAAACGAATGAGATGCGCCAGAATCAAACAAAACATGAGCCGCACGACCCAAAATCTGAACGGTACCTTCCACGAGCTGTGACGCCACTGCCTCTGCCCTGGTCATGTGTGTAATCTGGCCCCGAGCTCTCTGCCTGCCTCCTACACTAGCAGACATGGGTAGTGGCGGATATTGTCCCTGCTGCGGCCTCTGCTGCTGGGGAACCTGCTGCTGATGAGAAAATCACTGCTGCTGCTGCCTCTGAGGAGAGTCACGCGCCATATGCCTTGGATGGTCACACCGGAAACAGATAATCGGCGCAGTGCACTGCCTGCCCGGATGGAACTCGCTACATCGTGGACACGTCCCTCGCAATCCACCCACTGATCCCTGACGCTGAAAAGGGACCAGCTGCTGTACACTGCCCGATGAAGCCTGCCCCTGACCCTTGGACTTCTTCTTAGAGAAACCCTTCTTGAGAAACTTCTTGACCTTCGAGCCGAAAGACACGGATCCTGTCACTGACGCTGCCGGTGCCGGCGCTCCTAGACCACCCGACGCATACTGGAAGGAACCCTGCTGCTGGGTAGCCGACTGCTGGCTGCGACTGACAAAGACTGTCCCTAGCTAATCGGTCCTCGAGTCCTCTGCATATCCATCTCCAAAGAAGCCGCAACGCGAGACGCTGTCTCCAAATCGGTGGCAGCGTTCGCGATCAAATGGTGCCTCAGCTCCTGCCTCAAGCCCTGAACGAACTGTGCGGTCTTCACCCTTTCATTCTCCATGATATGAGGTGCATACCGACCCAGCTCGATAAATCGGGCCCTGTACTGCAACACGGACATGTCGCCCTGAACCAGCTCCAAAAACTGACGCATCCGCTGCGTAGCAATAAACGATGGACAGTAGGTACGCTCGAAAGCACTGACAAAGTCGCCCCACACAATCTGCTCAAGTGGACGAAGCTGGAAAGACGTCTTCCACTCGGAAGAGCACCACTCCCGAGCCGTACCCTGCAATTGGTTGGAGGCCAACATCACTCTATCCTCCGCAGTACTCCGCGCGGAACTGAACATCCGCTCCATCTCGTCGAGCCAACTCCGAGCCAAATCAGGGTCTGGCTGACCGCCGTAGTAAGGTGGATGAAATTGCATGAAATCCCTCACTACTCGGCCTGGCCCACTCTTGGTCGACGAGCCCTCACCAGCATCTCCGCCGAACTGCTGAGACATAAGCTGGTACATGCCACGGAAGAAATCCTCGGCCCCCGGAAACCTCGCAGTATCCACTACCTCGGTGGCCGCAGGTGGCACTCTGCTCTGCTCCCCCTGCTCCTACTGAACCTCCTGCTGGATCTCCTGACCTCCAGCCGACTGTCCTTGTTGAGAGCGAGTGCTCCGCCTCGGCGCCTTGCTCGCTTCTGAAGCAAAAGACAGAAAATACGGAAACAACAAGGTCAAGAAAAACGCACGATGCCCGATGCCAGCGTCAACCGTACATCATTGCTGTAGACTAGTGGACCACTACAATCACTTATGATTCTCGTATAATCCCACAACCGCCGCTCTGATACCAGCTGTAACGACCCGAGAATCTGATTACCGGGAAGGCCCGATAACCCGAGACTCGCACCGCCACCTACGAGTCCGAAGACTCGGAAGGGTTAGAAAGATGGTGTGGAAACTACACAAATATCACAAATAATTACAGAATTAAACAATTATATAAATAAGAAGGAAATGAATTAACGTTTTACATGGTCCACAATATAACAATAAAATAACAACAATAGTCCACAACTAGTACAGAGATAAGAAAAGAAAGTACAGCTACACGGGGCATACCCCGGCTCTGACCTCTGGCACTAACGCTGGGCACCTGAACCGCGCTGAGCCTCAGACGAACTCCCCTGAAGCCTCGCCTCGCCTGAAACACGGTGAAAACACGCAGGGAATGAGTCTCGGAACAAGACTCAGTAGGGATCACTCGAACCCTACCTCGCAAACGGAGAAACCGCTACGCTAGCAGTAAGCGAGTACCTCAAAAAGGGAAACCCTGCCATCTACAAAGCACCGGTCTCACGGCATGAAAATCGACACATGTGCCACGGCGAAACAACTGGAACACAACGGCCAACACGATAGAAACCCGAAGGTCGAAGTCGTAACGACTGACAGTCTGACACTCCTGACTCGACAGGAGTACCCCCCACTAGAAGCACAGCCGGTAGCGTCCCCTGACGACTTACACCGCACCGCAGGTGAACTGCCTGACATGGTAGCGCCTACCTGAGGGACGGACACCGAACAAGTACCACAAATAAGTGACTAGCTGGGGTCACGCTCGTCAGCGTGTGTCCAACTGCCCCCAACCACGTGTGCACACACAGACCGCGCATCCCTGGTCTGGCCCTCTGACTAGTTTTCCCCTTAGCCGGTATCTGGCTACAGACGTGGGGCCCGACGAAAACTAGTCTAAAAAGCATCTCTAAGGGTCGGCCCGTACACCACTCCATGGTGAGACCAGCACCACGTACTGGTGGGCTACGACTAGTGGAGGGTTACTGAAGGAGTAGACTCTCAAGTCAACGGAAAACCACGTCCGCATCCGACAACGTACGGGGACCACCCCACGTACCGGCACCATCGCACGGTGACCACGGTCGGAACATACACGGGGTTGCAAGCCACCCGAGGCAACCCGGTGCCTGACGGTCTACCCTAGACGCTTCACAGGACTCTGACGGTCTAGGCGGGACCGTCACAGACGCCTGACGGTCTAGGCTGGACCGTCACAGGACCCTAACGGTCCAACGCAGGCCGTCACACTCCCAGTGTAAAACCGAGTGTAACGCACCCGCCCTGGTGCTTTACAGACTGTGACGCGCCTATGCAGGTGCGTCACTGGGAAAAACAAGGGCAAGCTGTGACGCATACCACTTGGTGCATCACAGCATGTGACGGTCCATTCCTGGAGCGTCACACACATGTAACGGTCCAGCCCTGGAGCATCACACGGCCTGGGGGTTGAATAGCTTCTGACGCACCCACGATGGGCCGTCACAAGGCTGTGACGTGCCAGTCCTGGTGCGTCACACGCCTTGACCCCCAACGGTCGGATGCCAACGGTCGGGACGCTCTGACGGCCCAACCCATGCGCGTCACGCGCCTGTGGCGGTCTATCGTGGGACCCACCCTGGCGTGTCACACGGTGTGACGGTCACTGGAAGGACCGCCACACCCGCTCGACGGTGAAATGGCGGGGAAAGCCCAAAAAACCCAACCACGCCCCCATGCCTCCACCGGAGAGGGGGAAATCAAAGGGGAAGACCCATGGGGACCCCTAGCATGATACTAGGCCACCAAAACGTGAAATCGCGGGCTAAATCCATAGATCGGGCGAGCTCTCCCCAAATCATGGAAAACCCCAAACCCGCTTAATCAAGCCCCTCACGGCCTCCCCTCAGCCTATAAACCACGGAAATGAACGGCGGGGAGCTAGGGAACGTCACCCTACATCAATGGAGCAAATGCTCCGCCGAATCGTTACCGAGATCGTAAAGAACGCTTTGAAAACCCTCGTCCCTTCACGGTTCCCCACAAGCTTTACGCCGCCACGATCACCTCACCGTCGCCCACGTCGTCACGCCGTCGCCCCGCACCGTCTGCAGCCGGAAGGGGACGTCGCCGCGGCCGAACGAGAGAGAAAGAGAGAGGGAGGGGCGGTGGTCACGGTGGGGAGAAGAGAAGGAAGAAGAAGAAGAAGAAGAGGGTGAGGGTGAGGGGAGAGAGAGAAAAGTGAGATATTTATAGAAAATTTGAAAATTCTAGAAAATATCAAAAAATAGAAAATTGCGTTTTCGCGATCCTCGGAACGCACCGATCGCAACGGTACCACTCGTGCCCAGGTGAATGACCCGGTTCACCCGCAGCGAGGTTCCGAAGGAATTACCGAAACCCACACCGAAAATCGGAAAACACACGCAGAAAAAGTCGCGGAACGCTTCCGGGCCTCCGAAACAACTCCGGATCACGCCGATCCGAACACAAAAGATGTCTGAAATGAAATTTTAGACACAACGGAGCCGGACACTCCGAGAAACCAGATCCGGGACCCACGAAAAAGGATCTGAAAGGTCCGAGATATTATAATGTCAACAACACCTTTTGGTACCTCGGAGATCAAAAGTGGCCCCTCTAAGTCCGGAGGCGAGAACATCTGCTGTAGTACAATGGAAATATCATGTATATCGAACCACTTGTTCCACTCGCAGTCCGGGTCATCATGCTTCCCCTTCTTTGCAGCCCTCAAGCAACTTTCAGCTTAGTAGGCAATCTGCAATTTCCCATGTGATGCTTGCGGATAATCCCCCAACTGTATTACCGGCCCCTTTCTGAAATGAGTGTATAAGGTCCATGTAAGAGGTTCCTCATATGCTTCAAGTGGCCCTTCAAAGCCTAGGCCGGCTCTAAGGGTTAACCTTGTCTTATTCGACAGTCTCAGTCTCCCTTGTAACTGTACACCCAAGCCTTTGCCCTGTTGGTAGCCAATGTTTCTCATGATCTCCCATCCCTTAGAATGGGAAGGGTGACATGACTTTGATGCCTGAAACGGCTTTTGTGTTAAAGGGGCGCGACGAGGGTCACGCACATCTAGCAGTGAAAGAATTGGCCGGTGAGTCGGCCAAACAGAAGGCAAAGAGGTATTAATAGCATCCACTGTAGAAAAGATGAGCATGCTATTTACCTTGATAATCCAAACCTTGTATGGAAACTTTAAGCACTGATGATTGGTGGAAGGCACAACATTCATAACTTCAATGTAAGGGCGGCCTAGTATGACCTTGAATGTGGGATCCATATCAAGGATATGGAATTCCGCAAAGACTGATGCAGGGCCCAATTCTACATTCAAGATGACCATCCCCATTGGTGGCTTTTTGCTATTGTCGTAGGCCGTAACTGTGATTGCTGAAGGCCTTATCTGTTCCGTGTCAACCCCACATAATTGGAGGGTGCTCATAGAGATCACGTTTATAGACGCACCAGTGTCCACCAAACATGGGTCTATAGACGCCCCATTGATCTTTACTGCAAAACACAAATCATATTTTCGAGCCTCCTTGGGGGCAAGCTCATGGTGGTGAAATATAATAGCCGGTTGTGTATCAGTCGGCGTCAATACCGATGAGATCTTCTCCACTGGGAGATCCTCATTTACCATAACCTTCTGAAGATACTCCATCAAGGCGTCCTGATGGGTTTTCGACCTCTTGATTAGCTCGAGAATGGAGATCCGAGCTGCTGTTTTATCCAAGTGTTTCAATAGGTCATATTGTGTCCCGGGGATAGACCCCTCTGGCTGTTCTTCGGTGTCTTTCTCTGGCTGAGATTGCTCGGGGACCTGACTGTTTTGGGAAAAAATCCGATGGAACATCCTTCCACTACGGAGCACCATGGCTTGTGGTTTTGGCGGCACCTCTATGGGGTTAGATATGGGGTTTAGCAGGGGTTTGAGGGGTAGTGGTGGAGGAACAATTGACGAAGTAGGGGCAATAATAGGTGTAGGGGCTCTGATGAGTGGTTTGTTAGGTGGAGGTATGGTGGGAGTGGATGAGGTCTCAGATGGACGGTGGATGATAAGAGGTTTGGAAGGTGGAGGCATAGTAGAGGTTGATGGGACCCCGGATGGGCGATGGGTAATGAGGGGTTTCGAGGGTAAAGGGGTTATGGTGGAGGTGGATGGTGCCTCGGAAGGGCGTTGGATAATGAGGGGTTTGTTTGGTGGAGGCGGAGCGGAAATGGATGATGAAGTGGAGGTGTGAGAGATGATGAGAGGCTTTGAGGGTAACGGGGTTATGGTGGAGGTAGATGATGTTTGCTGGGGACTCAGTGGGAGGTTAATAGCAGGGATGCGGATGAGAGGTCGTGATGGCAGGGGAAATGGGTGAGGCATTGTTGCAGGTTGTGCTACGGGTCGAGAATAGATAGGTGTGGGAGAGATAAGGCATAGAGGTTGGCTAGGAACATGATTGGCGACAAGGACAGGGCTGCCTTCCGTATGCCAATCTTGCCCTCTTCCAACTTCCGGGAAGGAAGAGATGGGGTTGACTTGGTGATTGGGTTGTTGGTGCGCCGATAATGGATTTTGGAGGATGCCCATGTTTGGCACTTGCTGTGGTGCCTACTGAGGCTGTTGTTGTTGTTGTTGTTGTTGTTGTTGTTGTGGTTGTTGTTGTTGCTGCTGTTGCTGTTGTCTAAGTGGAGGTCTCCTGGCCTTCATCATGGCGACGTATCGCCTCATTTCATCCCAATCTATTTGATGTTCATCATTCATATCATAGATATAATCTCTGAAATAGAAACAGTTTTCCACTGTATGACTCGGTTGTCTATGAAAGACACAATATCTGGAAGTGTCAACGTTCGGGGGCCATATGGCACTTTCCTTAGGCAAGGTGAGTATATTAGCAACCATGAGAGCATTAAAGATGTTCGGCAACGACTCCGACAAAGGTGGGTAGTGAGCTCTCCTAGGGCCGATCGGCCTCCTCTGTTGTTGGGGGCCATAGTCCCCAGGTGGTGGAACCTGATTATATTGAGGAGGTCGCTGTTGTTGTTGTTGGAGATGGAGTGGTTGAGGCATATTATTATGGGAGAGGACGATAGGGTTGTTGACCTTGTTGGTGCTGATGGAAGGGGAGTTGTAGGACTTGTGGAGGCCTGGGGTTGGCTTGCTGGTTGGGATTGCCAACCGCACTCACCTGCTCATTCGTTACGACCCCTTCTGTCACTAGGGATGTAAATGGATCGGGTTCGACTCGGGTAGGCCAATACCATACCCTATCCGTGAAAATTTTATAAATATCATACCCGGATAATACCCTATTATTTTGGCGGGTATGGATACGGGTATATCCATCACGGGTATGGATATATCCGCGGATATCCGTATCCGTCCATAAAGCATGAGTCTACATCAACCTCCAAGAAAATGTGAGATTTATAAGACTTAGAAAAATAGAAATTCGGTCAATTCTTTCCTTTCTAAAGTAATTATTATGTTTTATAAAAACGTCTTTACAATTTAGCAAGAAGTCCAAACTCACAAACTCAACAAGACGAGCAACGGGTTAAGTTCATGTCAAAATCATAGGCCTAATATGCACGATAAGTTATTAAGAGCGGGTTCGGATCGGGTATGGATTCGGGTGCACTAAATACATACCCTATCCGAATATGAAACGGGTATTTTAAACATATCCGAACCCGAATCCATATCCGTTTATTCGGGTATTACCCGACCCATCACGGGTCGGGTGATACGGGTAATCGGGTTTGCGGGTATTTTTGACATCCCTATCTGTCACCCCGCCTTGTGCACCAGTGCTTGGTTTCCTAAACACCCTTGGCTTTGGTGGCTCGAACATATGCATGAGGGGGGAATCTTTCAGCTGTGTTTGGATATATCGGGCCCGCTCATACAGTTCCTCCATAGTGGTGAGCTTGTTCATTGCCAGGACGTGTCTGAATTGCGGAGTGGCATTAGACACGATCATCTTCACTTGTTCCGATTCCGAAATGGGATCTCTCACTTTCTCTGCCAAGGATCTCCATCTATCAGCAAATTGGACGAAATCATCGTCCGACTTCATTTTCTCGGCCACTAGGTCGGTAATAGAAAGAGAGGGACCGACCCTATCCCGATATTTCTGTAGGAATTTCCGTTGCACTACGTCGAAGTTCTCAGCCTCACTCGGCTCTAGGGAATAGAACCATTCTAAGGCGGGGCCATCCAATGATCTCCTGAAGAGATATGCCAGGGATCTTTGATCGTTCTGCCAAAACGAAGACTCATACATAAAGTTCTTTAGATGAATGAAGGGGTTGCCTATGCCGGTGTACCGTCGGTACGTTGGTATTTCAGAAGGAGGGAGACAGAATACCGGAAGGATTGGTAAAGAGATCTCAGGCGCGGATGTGACATCCACAATCTTTTTGAAATCTCGAAATTGTTCGTCCATCTTGTTCAGCCTATGAAAGAGAGATTGAGTGACCTCATCGTAAGGAGCAGGTTGTGGTGGCCACTGAGGCCTCGCGGAAGCCTGAGAAGGGAATTCCGGATGAAAGGGACGTTGTGGTATGTCAGTAAATCGAACTGACTGAAATGTTGTACGAGGAATTGGTGGAACTTGAGACTGGGGAGGTAATTAGAAAGAGGGAGGTTGCAGACTTGTCTGCGCCAGAGGGAAGGAGGAAGGGATTGCCTGTGCATGCTCTTGAGTAGGGAGAGCAATTGGTGTTGGGTTTTGGGGAGTAGAAGCAACAGATTTCCCTTTTAGGATGGCCTGAAAGGCTCGGACCTGCTCGGGATTGAGCTGTGTGTTCGCGAGGACACCTAGCATGGAGGAAATATCTTGCGGCGGGGATGTTTCCCCAACGGTGGTTCGCACCTCATATGAGGGCTCACGGGAGGAACATGCGTCCTCAGCATGGACATGTGTCCCTTGGTGACTCGGGGTCGGATTCTGACCGTTCCCGGACATTTCTTGATCTTTTTTGGAACGGGAGATTCTACCGGAACGCAATAACATACACACTCAAACCAATAGCAAGGATTAACAAACAAGTTGATGCTTTACGTCTTTTTTTTGTTTTCTTTTTTATTTTCTTTTTTCTAATCTAATGTTCACACCACAGGAGGGGCCTTAGTTGCAATCTTGGTTTCCGCCGCGTGATCTAAGGACGGTCGACTTACCACGAATAGGTTGACTATCTCCAGGGAACTTCAGTGGTACAACCAGCCGAGTGAACGAAGAGGGAATCATTCGATGTTGAGGACTTACGGAGGTCCCGATGGAGGAGATCCTAGTCCGTCGAGTGGAATTCTCGACGGAGAGTCCTTCCTTCACAGAGAAAGAGTGATCCTTAGAAAAAAGAAGAAAAAAAATAAAAATAAAACAAAGGGGAGATGATATGCAATGCAGTGCTGAATTTAACAAGAGATATGTAAACAAACAACAAATATATACAACAAAGGAAATTAAACAAACATTACAACACTCCTTTTCTGTAACGACGTGAATCTCTTAAGATCTCACAAGGGACGATGGGGTAATGCAGGTAGTGCACGAGGGCTGAAACTGGAATGCCAAGAGTGCTACTGGGAGCACGAATGTAGCGCGCGGGCGCAATCAAGAGGGGCATACGCGGGTGCCGAGTGGAGGGGCACACGTGGGTGCCGATGACAAGAGTGCTACTGAGAGAACGAATGTAGCGCACGCGGGCACAATCAGGAGGGGCACACGCGGGTGCCGAGTGAAGGGGCACACGTGGGTGCCGATGACAAGAGTGCTACTGGGAGCACGAATGTAGCGCACGCGGGCGTAATCAGGAGGGGCACACGCGGGTGCCGAGTGAAGGGGCACACGTGGGTGCCGATGTCAAGAGTGCTACTCGGAGCACGAATGTAGCGCACGCGGGCGCAATCAGGAGGGGCACACGCGGGTGCCGAGTGAAGGGGCACACGTGGGTGCCGAAAATATTTGGGTAACCAGATAAAACAAAAGAGGTCCCACCGTGATCGCCAAGAGATGTGGACGGCGAGATCGTACCAAGGAGAGAGAAGGAAAGGGGACGAGGATGAATTACAGGGTAGTATGAGAAAGGTAGTGGAGAACACGACCTGAAGGAAGTGTTCTAGTGGAACACGAGAAATCTAGACTTACCCACCTTCCGGTACGGGGGCGGAGATAGAGATCCAAAGATCTTCTCACGCAAGCTAACTACCTCCTCAACAGGCGTAGCCTGTCGTTTCGGGAGTAGCTTTAAAGATACCGGATGCTAGGATAGGATATGCTGGGACTCTAGGAATGGGTGGCAATCAAAATAGGAATACCAAATTACAACAGAATGTGACTCATCATGAAATCATAACAATAATATGAACAGAACGAACCAGGATTATAGCAAGATATCACTTAACATGATAACATAACAGTAATATAGAAAGAGCGAACCACCACAAGACATTGGTCTTTGCGGGGTTTTTATAGCAATATATATAACAATAAGTATATATACGTTCAACAAACCACCACTAGACGTTGGTCTTTGTGGGATTTTTATAGCAAAGTCAAAATATTGGGAATGAATGACAGAATGAAAATGATGAAAGGAAACCTCCGCGAGGAACTTGTTCCATCCAGCGGGGTTCGAGTGAAGATTATAAAATAAAACCACCGCGAGGAACTAGTTCTGTCGACGGGGTTCGAATGAAAGACAGAAGATAAAACCGCCGCGAGGAACTAGTTCCGTCAACGGGGTTCGAATGAAGGACAGGAAATAAAACCTCCGCGAGGAACTAGTTCCGTCAATGGGGTGCGAATGAAAGACAGAAGATAAAACCTCTGCGAGGAACTAGTTCCGTCAACGGGGTTCGAATGAAAGATAGCAGATAAAACCGCCGCGAGGAACTAATTCAGTCAACGGGGTTCGAATGAAAGACAGAAGATAAAACCGCCGTGAGGAACTAGTTCCGTCAACGGGGTTCGAATGAAAGACAGAAGGTAAAACCGCCGCGAGGAACTAGTTCCGTCAACGGGATTCGAATGAAAGACAGAAGATAAAACCTTCGCGAGGAACTAGTTCCGTCGACGGGGTTCGAATGAAGATTATAAAATAAAACTGCCGCGAGGAACTAGTTCCGTCAACGGGGTTTCGAATGAAAGATAGAAGATAAAAGCTCCGCGAGGAACTAGTTCCGTCGACGGGGTTCGAATGAAAGACAAAAGATAAAACCTCTGCGAGGAACTAGTTCCGTCGACGGGGTTCGAATGAAAGACAAAAGATAAAACCTCTGCGAGGAACTAGTTCCGTCGACGGGGTTCGAATGAAAGACATAAGATAAAACCCCCCACGAGGAACTAGTTCCGTCTACGGGGTTCGAATGAAAGACAGAAGATAAAATCGCCGCGAGGAACTAGTTCCCTGAACGGGGTTTAAGCAGAAATTAAATGGGAAGGGGAACCGCCACGGGGAATGATCCTCCGCACGGGTGAGGATAAAATAAAGAACTTAAAAAAATGAAAGTAAGGGGGGTGTGATCGCTAGAGGTAGTGTACCTCGAAATGGAAGGGAATGATCGCGTCTTATCTCCGAGCAAAGGGATTACGTGAGTTTCTTCTTCCTCTTCCTTCGGCCGGCCGATGAAGAGGGTCTCCTTTGGTTACCCTTGCAAAACAAAGCAGACGAAACAAATAGGCAGTGGATTAGAATGGAAATAGTGTAGTATCGATCCCTTGAAATGAAAGTGGCATGATCATGTTCAAACACGCACCTGGTTGGTATGGTTTGAAACCCCTTTTGGACACAAAGAGTGCGAAATGAAACGATGATGAGACGAATAACGTTCTCTCAAAGAGAGAAATGCATTATGGACGACAAATGATGCATGCAATGTGTTTAAAAATTAAACAGGACAAGGGAGATGAGAAAGTTTATTGGGGATGCTGTTGACGGGCTTTGGACGAGCTTCTCCAAGACGAGGATAGCACAAGCGTATGGCAAGATGAAACAGCTTCTCGTACACTCCGACGTCCGAAAACTCGATAGGGCCTTCTCGGTGTCGATGCCGCCCTAAAAAAGAGAAAGAGAGAGAGAGAGAGAGAGAGAGAGAGAGGGATAACTTTTTCTCATTTTTTTAGAATTTTTCTTATATCTTAGTTTTAGAGGGAAGAAAATATAAAAATGAGAGAAAAAAATAGTATGGAGAAGAATAAGATAAAGAAGAAAAATAATGGATATATATATATATATATATATATATATATATATATATATATATATATAAAGAAAAGAGAGAGAAAATGGGGGGGGGAGAGAGATCGAGAGAGGAAGGGAGAAAGAGAGAGTGAGAGGGTGAGGGATAAAAAAATAATAAAAATGAAGAGTTGAGAGAGGGATCGAGAGGGGGGAGAGAGAGATGAATGGGGGAGTAAAAGAGAGAGATGAGAGATGGATAAAAATAATAATAATAAAGGAAGAAATGAGAGAGAGATCGAGAGGGAAGAAGAGAGAGAAGAGAGGAGAGAGCCGCGAGAGAGAGATCGGGTAGGGGAGAGAGAAGAAAGGGAGAGGAAATAAAATAATAAAAAAAGAAAGAGAAAAAGAGAGAGAAAGAGAAGACGCGAGAGAGAGAGAGCGAGTGAGAGATCGGGAGGAGAGAAACGGTGAGGGGGAAGGAAGAGAGGAGGAAAGGGATATTATATATATATATATATATATATATATAAGAGAGAGATCGGGTGTGAGGGAAGAGAGAAAGAGAGTGGGAGAAACAGAGAGAGAGGAAGAGACGCGACAGGGAGAGAGGAGAGGGAAGAGAGGGATGAGAAAAATAATAAAAAAATGAGAGAGAGTTATCCGGAGAGAGAAAGAGAGAGGAAGAAAGAAGAGAGAGGGGATCACGAGAGGGGGATCGCGAGTGGGGAGATAAACCGTGAGAGGGAGAGAGAGAAGAGAAAAAAATAAATAAAAAAAAGGGAAGCGGAGAGAGAAGAGAGAGGATAGGAGAGAGAGAGATCGCGATGGGGGAGAGGCTGGAGGTGCTCGGCGGGGAGCATCCGGCGACAGTGGAGGACGGCCGGGGATGGCAGCGGCGGCGTGGGGGACGCGGTGGAGTTGGCGGCGAGGGGCGTGAGTGCTAGCGCGGCGACGCAGAGTGGCCGGTGGGCTCACAGCGGCAGTCGAGGTGTAGAGGACGCGGCAGCAGCAAGGAGGTGGCCGATGACGAGGCGAACGACGGGATGGTCACGGAGTAGGCCGGACGTGGCTGCCGTGGGTGTCCGAGAAGTGGAGCGGCAGCGTCGGTGGCGAAGCGGGAGCGGAAGTAGCGACGACGGCCGGGGACGTGGATGCCGGTGAGGAAGCGTCAAAGGTGCTGCGAGGTAGCCGGAGGTGCAGCAGCGGCGAGGTGAGCGGTCCGCGGTGGAGAGCGACGGGCTTCGCGGTGTCGACGGTGGAAGAAGACCGGCGACGAGGAGGTGGCAGCGGGCTTCACAACAGCAAGGTGACGTAGGCACGGAGGTAGCGGCGACGTCGGTGAGGTGAAGTGGTCGGCGGCGACCGGGTGGTTGGCCACGGCGGTGGCCGGGAGATGGGTGTGATGGTGGCTGCGAAGGAGGTGGGTTAGCGGCGAGCGGTGTGCACAGGGAGGTGGCCGCGGTTAGCAGGTGGGAGTGGGGTGGTTTCACGGCGGAGGTGGCATGGGCGCAAGCTATGGTGAGGGGGAGAGATACGCAGTGGACGGGTGCAGAGGCGAGCTGGTGTATATGGCTTCGAAAGTGGTCACCGGAGGTTGCGGACGGGAGATCCGGTGGTGTGGGAGGTTGCCGTGAGAGCTCACAGGGTCGAGGTTAGCAGGTGGATAGGTGTGGAGATGGAGGCCGCAGGGACGGTTAGAGAGAGAAGAGAGGTGGAAAGAGATAGGAGGGCAGGGCTGCGCAATGGAGAGGGTCCGAGGGAGAGAATCCGGGGGTGGGTGAAGTCTCTGGGGAGTGGGATCCTGGGTTCTCTGCCGTGGGGAGTGGTTGGGAGAAGAGAGTGAGAGTGGGGGGTCTGCTGGAAAAGAGAGAGAGAGATCGGTGGCTGCCGTGGACAGTGAGTTGGAGAGAAGAGAGAGGGATAAGGTCAGTTGGTTTGGACGTTGGGTGGAAAAGAGTCTGGGAGAGTGGTGCCAAAGTGACATGGTAGTGGGGAGTGGGGTTTCACGTGGGTTGGTCTAGGTGTGGGCTTGGGTTCGAGAGAGAAGAGGGATGAGTGTTGAGAGAAAAGGGAGAGTGAGAGATGTCGACAGAATGAGAGGGGGGACCATAAGAGAATCAAATGAAATGAAAAGATGAGTTGGCAGTGTGTGGAGAGGAATAATGATGGAGGGAGACAAGATTCGGGATAGGTGGAGGAAAGTTATTTTCTTTTATTATTATTATTATTTATATATTTACAAAAAATAATTGATGGGTCAATTCATTTATTTATTATTATTTATTTCTTTGTGTAGGGGAGAATGGGTCATTAAAATGGGTTTATTTAAATGTTATTTTTTATACTGGGCCAAACCCATTAACACAACAAATTTTATGTAGAAAGAATGGACCATGATTCCAAGCCCATCAACACAAGGTGTTTTCGTGTAGAAAGGAATGGGCCAAGCCCATTAACACATCTTTGTTTATTTCCCTTTTTTTCAGAATTAAAAGATGGTCCAAGCCCATTAACGAGAGTCTCATTCATTACAAGACACAACGATTTGCTTTTCGTGAGACGAGATTATCAGATAAAAATTAGAGATCACTCAAATAACTTAACTGTGCGAGCCACTTTGGGGCATTATAGTGTAATACGGGATTTAATCATTGCAATGCCGAAAATGGCGTGTCTACAGCTGCCAGTCTCCCGAGTGCATCGCTGTGGACGGAAAGCGAGAGCTTGTATGCACCTATCCTTAAGGCCCTAGACTGTCACATCAGGGCACCCTAATTGTCAGGAGGTAGTTCCACAACTACTCCGCCTACGGGCGAGCAACTCTCCCTGACCGGTCCCTTCAAATTGACCCCTTGCATATCAACTGGGTCCACACCTTGCTAATTATCAGTCCCATGACTGCATCATTTAGGTCCGAGCTCGTGCATGCCACGTTGGTTTAGGAATTCATCAGGCCGTCTAGAGCACATTTCAACTCTACAAACACCCATGGATCATGAGAGATATATGGCCGATCCTGACCTCATCACCCAGTTTGAGAAAATGGATGCAATATTTGATAGCACGCATGTCGAGTGCATGTAGGTTGGAGACATTGCCGAGAGTTCTAGCCAGAAAAGATTGGGTGTAGTTCGCTGTATCTCAACACCCCAGGAGGACGATTGGCGTCGAACCTCCATCTTCCAAACTTACATCATGGTGAACTCTCATCCCTGTAAGGTAATCCTTGACAACGGGAGCGGTATCAATGCAGTCTCTTCAGACTTTGTCTCCCATTTAGGTCTACCTACGCACCCTCATCCAAGGCCATAAAATGTGGGTTGGGTCGATGACACTTCTATCCCAGTCACCATCACATGTGTCATTCCCATCCAATTCCAGTCCTACCAAAGACAAATCTTATGTGACGTAATGCCTATGAAGGCCGGGAGCGTCATCTTAGGACGACCATGGATCTATGATGTAGACCTCGCTACATTTGGTCAGTCCCATCGGTGTTCCTTCTCCCACAATGGGAGGACGATTCAGTTATACCCGACACCCCCAAAGGTGACCTCGGGTAAGAGTTCCCCCTCCACCCCCACTGGAACTCCCAAAATTCAGGAGAATCCCCAAACTCCCACTGAAGGGAAACCTCCACTTCCCTCTTCTCCTGCATCCATCACACCCGTTTCTGAGGCCCCTAAGGTTAGTCATGACCTAATTAGGCGCCTTGACTCCATAAATGTCGGTGAGCTAAACAAAGAGGTTGCTGAGGGTGCCCCTGTTTTGGCTGTTGACGTCACCATCACACCCAAGGAGTCCTGAGTCTTAGTCACAAGTGAAGTCCCGGCAATACTACATGACTTCCAAGGCATCGTTCCCGAGGACTTGCCTTCTCGACTCCCTCCCATGCGTGATGGACAACACGCTATTGAGCTTGCCCCCGGGTCCACCCTACCCAACCTTCCCCTCGAGTCTAGAATGTCCAAGTCAGCCGAAAAGTTTGCACATCATGTTAAGAGTCGGCATGAGTCAGCTGGTTCGCATAGGCATCACCATGAATTTCAAGAAGGTGACTTGGTTATGGTGCGGGTCCAACCCGAACGACTCCCCTTGGGAGCCATTAAAAAGTCGCAAGTCTGTAGTGATGGTCCCTTCCTGATACTGCAGAGGATTGGCTCCAATGCTTATGTTGTGGACTTACCTCCCGAATATGGGATTAGCTCGACCTTTAATGTGACAGACCTAGTGGCCTACAAGGAACCCACAGCGAGAGTGACCCTTTCGCGCCTTCTCCTCCCATTGAGAGTGAGCCCACCCCTGTGCGTCCCATAGCCTCGAGAGCACCGCGCGAGCAAATTGAGAGGATACTGGATGTGCAGGTGACCACTGCACGGAACAGGGTGTACCAGCGCTACCTTGTCCACTGGCGGGACCGTCCACCTTCCGATGATTTCTGGATCAGCCGGGAAGATCTCCAGCGCCTCGATCCAGATCTGCTGGAGCACTACCAGAGCATTGTCCTTCCTTACTCGACGGAGTCGAGTTCCAACCGCCCCGGGAGGGTTGGTGGGGACACCGGGCCCACTACCGGACCCACTTCTTGAAGCCGATGCCGCACCACCCCGACCACACCGAGCTTATGGCTCGGAGATCCGGCTTTCTGAAGACTTGGCTTGTGGCTATGTATCTATATTGCGTCTGTATTTTATTTGTGTTTGAGTATACGTATTTGTGTGTATGTAAGTAAAATACATGTATTACTACATGTATATTTACTTTCGTCTTATTATGCTAGTCATAGTCAATAAACATGTGTGTTTTGTGTATTTTATTTTCTTAAAATCCAAGAGTCAAAAGTTAGGTATGTGAGTTTGTTTTATTAGGCTTGGGTATAGGTGCTATTAGGAAAAGTTTATGGGTGTACTTGTTATAACCTCCTCCTATATAAGGAAGGCTAAGGGTGTATCTTCTGATATGATGAAATTGAATGAAAGAGTGTCTTACGTGAGAGCCATTCTCACTTGTTCCTTTTCTTCCCTCTAACTCCCTTGTGAGAAGAGTGTGTCGCCCAGTGTGAGACCGTCCGGCGTGAGGCCGAGCTGTGCGAGACAGCAAGTTATCTCGTCCTATTCGTCCCCTCGGAGCTGCTGTCGATCCTTCCCCCAACGCCGTCTGTGTCATTAATCGTTTATTTCTTCTTGTCTTTCAAGTTACTAATGTAAAACTGTTCAACACTTGCAGGTCATCATGAAT
Source organism: Amorphophallus konjac (assembly GCA_022559845.1). NCBI lineage: Eukaryota > Viridiplantae > Streptophyta > Magnoliopsida > Alismatales > Araceae > Amorphophallus > Amorphophallus konjac. Next base: position 188,374,348 of record CM040129.1, on the reverse strand, counting down.
GGGCGACATCACCTTGCGTGGGAGCATGGGTACATTGTTGAGGGTGATCGACATGTGTATTGTAGATATTGTCAACATCGTGTCACCGGCATACATAGATTTGTAGAGTACCTCACAGGAGTGAGACGAGATTGTCGTGCATACTCCTTAGTTCTAGAGGATGTCCGAGATTACTTTCGGACACAATTACGGGAGGGATATGTTTCTCACAGTAGAAACGGGACATCGTCTTCCACGTCTAGGGTTCCCCCATCACGAACACTAGCTAGGTCGATCATGATCTTCTTCCATGTCCAGAGTTCGAGCACCACTAACACCAGTCTCATCAGTACCAGATGATAGACATACATGTGTAGATGTAGTTAGAGCTTTTTTTATAGGATTTCATGCATGTACCCTCCACCGCTGCACACCTATTATTTGTGCAGATGGTTACATATTTTCATACTCACCCACATGCACCTTCACCTACTAGATAGAGTTAGATTATACAGGTCATGAGTCTCGTATATCTGATTGTGACTGTGATACAGGATTCCCATATGAGTCCGCTGAGTGACTTTTCACATTTTGTATTTTATGAGTGGAGTTGAATGACATCATGAGTAAAGTTAATTATGTATATGTTCACTTTAACTTATCTTTTTCTGTCTCTTCAAATATTATATTTAATTGAGAAGTATAATTATTATTACAATAAATAAGGTATTAATAATTTAATATATGTAATTATATTAAATTATGTGTATAAAATTATATATTCTTATTGTTACATAATAATTTTACCAATACGTAAGTAATCATATTTGTATCTTAATAACAATTGAAAGAGTAAAATTAATTATATGTAACTTAGTATGAATGTATGACCACAAAAAAGGGAATAATATATTTTATTATTCTTCAGATGAATCTATTATTGTATAACTTAAATGAATTAATATTATAGTTTTATTTTTAGAAATTTACAAAAAGCAATAAGTTTTTAACAAAATAAAAAATTGGAAAATTTTATCTTTAGACTGTATCGATACGGTGTCGTACCATCTCGTATTGTACCGTGACCGATACTCCTGGTGCGACAAATCTTGTCTCCCTGTAGAAAAAAAAGGCTTTGCATATAATTCTCAAAGATTATATATTTATGAAAAATCTCTCGCAAAAAAAAAATCTTACGATGGTATCTTTTGCAACATTTTTGTATGACCAGAAGACAATGGCATGTGTATCAGTGTATGAAAAGACTATTATGTGATCTTTTCATCAACTGCTGACATTTGTTGTGTGATGCATAACATGCACTTGCAATTTGTGATCCGTAATAATTATAATAAAATCCCTTAAATATAAAAATATATTAAGTAATTTAAAAAATGTCAACAAAATAAAAAGCATCTCTTTAGTTGAGATAACAGGATTAACCCGAATTATCTCAGGTAAGGCGATCTAGTCAGAATAAAGAGATCTTTCTCTTTGTTAGGTCAAAAGGAGGTTAATTCAGCTTCACCTCAAGAGGTGGGTTTAAATAAGAGAAGTTAACTTGGAGTTAACTATCACTTGTTTCCGATTAACTAACCCTATGTGTTGGAATATATTTTAGGGAAAATTATTGAAAATGGCAAAACATCACAATATCCAATGGGAATAACTTTAAAATATCTAAAGAGGGCACTCTTCGTAAACATCAAATCTATAAGAGACTAGCTATCGATAATGCCCTTGTTTAACAAATAAACTTCACATATATATATATATATATGATGAATAAGATGAGTAACATATCACTCCAGAAGCACATGGTCATACTAAGAGAACAGAGCTCCCAACTTACAGAAATATTTATTCAGACATATGAAAGATTACAATCTGCGTAGTATATTTAGGGTCTCTTTGGTTGGGATTATTTAAGTAGATTTTTTTGAAAAATCTTTACATTGAGTAAATGTCAGAATGTCAGAGATTTTGGACCTCTAAATCTACCCCGAAACTCCATGAGAGGAGTTTTGTAGATTATTTAACACCTCTCATTTTGTGTCTTTCTTTCTCTATTTTAAAAAATTCACCCAACACAAAAGTCGAGATAATTTTAGATCATTTAGTTGAGATGAGATTATACAGGAGATTCTAATGATTGGAATCCCTAATAATCTCAACCAAAGGGACCCTTAAAGGGGGGAGAGAGAGATAGAAGACTGCTTGTGAGATCTCGATGTCTTGATAGTGCTCGATGATCCTTCAAGATAAAGATATTGACTTATAAGAGTTGGAGGAAGACTCTAGACCTAGTCTTATGACGCAAGGGATCGATGATTCAAGATGTTTTAGTGATAAGATAATAAAAATGTGACTCCCTGAAACTCAACAATCTGTACTCTGTATTGTTATCAAGAAAGAATCCGTTGACTCAAAAGTTACAAAAGATAATGTTGACTGAAAAGCTACAAAAAATAATGTTTCTCTACAGAAGTTGTCACGCAGGTTCATCTAGAGAGAGTTTTATTTTAGTTAGCGTCTATGTTATATTCGTCACGAAATTCATTGTCTGTGAGGAACCCATGGGGGCTTTGGTTTTCTTCAATAAAATCCACCTGGAGCTGAACTTCATTATATGTTGGAATGTCACTAATAATTTTAGCTGCAATATGTTTCGTGCTGATATAAACTTCATAATTTGGTGTCAGGCAGATAAGTTTCATGAGTTTGGCAAAGGGACAAAAGTTATTAATTTCTGTGATGATCTTGGCTTTGGTACTTTGTACTCTTTCAAGAGAGCTTAGTGGGAGTCATTCGTCATGAGTCCCACTCCATACTTCATCTTCGCCAACTAAGAAAGATGAGTGAGTACGGTGGAAGGTAGTAAAACTCATCTTCGTCAACCCATTACGGTGGTGTTGATATAATTTACAATGTTATCTCACTTTGGCCGCTTCTTTTGACTTTCTCAAGATGCCATTGGAAAAGTTTGTTCAATTTTTTTGGAAGGTATTTGAGTAGATGTTGCTTTGAGAAGTCGGCATAAAGATTATTGAGGAGGCCATTTTTTAAGAGTGTAGACACCATCATTAAACCAATGAACTAGGATTTGTAAAAGATGTTATCGGAATCTGTAAGATCTAAGTTTATTTTGTACCTGCCTTCGAGCTATATTATTTGGAGATAATTTTCAAAGGCTTCATGCAAGTATTGTTGAATGTTCAAAAAGTCTGTCAAAGATTTTTTACCTAAGGTGAAAATATGTTCTTTTAAACAGAAAAAGGTACTTACAATATGGAAGTGCGAGAAATAAAAATTACAACTTCAAAAATAAAATCTCAATAGAATCAAAGATGAACAATGGAAGAAAATGTAGCCGTCGTGACGCGAGAGATGATGTATCGTCCTCCTTGAGCCTTTGATCACAATCCACCCTTGCAACTTGTCGTCCACACCAAATTGGACATCGCCTATGGAAGAGAGCTTTAGAGAGAGGAGAACTATTGATAAGAGAGAAGAAGAGGGTTATGGTGGAGAAAGAAAGAAGAAAGATAGAAGAGAGGGAGAGGAAGAAGAACTGGCAATGGTAATAGATGAAGAAGAGATCGAGGAGGAGGAAGAAGAAGACGACTAGCCTACTCCTACAACTAAAGAAAATTAGAAAAAATAAACTAAGAGAAGTTCTTCTCCGGCACCCATCACAAGCCCCTTTTATAAGCCTTCGAGGCCCTTGACGTATTCGCTTGCTACTGTATCCTTCCATATTCGTCGCTTCCTTCGCAAGCCCAGATGTCAACAAGAGAAATCTTCCCTCCATGCAACGTTCTTTCCTCTCTCATGTGAACATGCAGAGCCCTTCCATAACACGGCACATGCAACCGCCTCAACACCGCTTATGCATTCTGCCTTCGCTCGATGACTCCGTACTGCCGCCTTTGTCAAACACGCACGCAGGCCCCAGGCATACACGACGCCTCCCCGTGCAAATCCAACCGCCAGGCCCATCTCCATACGTTGCCTTGGCTCTCTACCATGAACTGCATGCAAACCTTCCACGTTATAAACCCATGCTGCTTCCACTTGCCATGCAATGAGCCTTCAAGTCAAACACAAAAAGGGAACAGCTGCGCCTTCAACCCCCATGCAATCTTCTCATGCAAACCCAGCCACAATGCGAGCGGCCCATCCAACGTGACCGCCCCTGCCATGTTCCATGCGAGCCCACCGCCTACATGCAATCCGTCCGCTACTGCCAAACACGGCAACACCCGTTGTGCGCTGACGCCTTGCCATGCAAATGAACAATACTAGCCTTCCCATGCACAAACATAGGAAGCCCATCACACGTATGCCATCGTATGCTGCCAGCGAACCCACCAATGCTGCATTCATGCAAAATGTGTCTCCTGTCGTTGACGTGTTTTTCATATCACGTCGACCCCATACGATGTTGTTTGCATATGCGTCATGTTCAAACCACACAAATCACATTCATGCATATGGAAGATGACACATTTTGCTTATCATGTCCAACCTGCCACGAGAATGAAGTGATAAAATAAAATTATCATTTAAGCTAGTAGAAAAATTAATATTATTAATAAAATATATAATCATGCAATATCTATCTATTTGGTACATCTCAAATCTCACATATTATTTTATAATCTAGAATTGAATTGCTTACTTGGAAAGGTTCAAATTTACTAGAAGATCGAGTTTAACTATAAAAACTACGTAATTAATTCCATTAATACTCAAAAAAATAAGTGACATAAATAAACATATGAAAATGTGCACTTATAAGTTTTATAATCTTTAATATTTTGAATTGTTTTGAAAGATCTTCTATATTGGAGAGGGGCAGATTCGCAGCCCAATAAGTATATGGCCCAATGACCCACTAAGGTCTGCTTAGCCCAATAAGTGACAGCCCGGGCCGGACCCACTTATCACGTGACTCTGATAAAGTGAACCAACGATGGCTCACCAAGCTTTGGCTCGGACACTCGACCGAAGCCCCTCTTGTGTGGGGAAAGCCTAGCTAGCGGTCGATCGAGCCGCCCTAAAGTGGATGAATGCTCCTTCAGGAGTGCCCAAGCCTTGGGCTATCCCTTATCGGATGGGCCCGACCTCTAGACTCTTTATCGAGCTAGAGCGAATTCCACGTGGTTGGACACTTATCCCTCCCTATTTCAGTGGATGTTGCGCTGCCTTTAGAGAGGGGAAGTTCAAGAGGATAAGGGAAGGGCAAGAGTCGCCGAAAGGCGAGAGTTCTTATTAAGGATGTAATGCCCCCAAACTCTCACGCTTCCCCTACTCAAGGAAACTCAAGAAAGGGAGCTATTAGCTATATAAACCAAGGGAACTCCACCGGAAAGGTAAGCCAACTTCTAGCCACTTCAACGGGTGAAGAGAAGTCTTATGTCCTGCACCTCTTTTGCCTCCCTTCTGCACCTTGCTCTTACCATTCACTGACTTTATAAGTATCGGAGGATTTTCCTCGGGGTCACAGTCCCGGGCCCTCTGATCACTTTCTTTCCCTTTGCAGTGCTTCATTCTGTGGTGGCTACATCCTGCGATCACCTTAGATCCGACGGTCTATGACTTTGCACGAGATCTCATCTCTTCATATATCTTTGCTAAGTCATACCTCTTGTTGGAGTTTTATTAGTTAGTCTAGTTTTCTATGAACGGTTAAGTGTAATTCTATAAGAAAATTTAATTGGCTCTATGTGATTTATTGCTATCCGTTGTTAAAGGTGCTTATACGGACTTTGAAAGACATCAGATGCCATCTCCTGTATGAATGGATAAACAATCGTTATCAAAAATGACTTCAAGATAGTTTTTATGTAAATTCGTATATTGGTAAAATCCCCCGTAATGGCACCTATCATAGGACAATGATAATCTCGTAGAAATTCTTAATTATGGCTTAGTATTTTCTATACCTATTTTGATTTTAGAGGTGTTAAACTTAGTTCTGGAACAAGCAAGAGGTTGATCATCTATGTCTAGTTGGATATAATTATCGATTTTTTGAAATATTCTAATATTGTTGTAGTTCTTTACGTACCGGTGGAATGGATCTAAGCCAGTGGACTTTGTTATTCATTGTTTCTAGATCATTCCATTTGCCAGCTACTTCGAATCAAGAAAAAATAGGTTGAAAAATAAAAAAATATATATTCAATTGTCAAATAATTAAATCGACTGTCTAAACCAACCAACCTTATCTCCGATCTTTGGCGAAAATTGTCATAGTTAAAAGAATGTTGTGTAAACCATCCACTAAGAAATTGAGATAAAGATTCATCTATATAGCACATATTGCTACCATACATAATACTCCACTACAAGGAAAATTCATTCGGCATTCTTTAGAAGATGAAACAGACCTCAGAAGCCAAATAGAAGAAATTAACAAAAAAAAATGATGAGACCCTCTGAGGAGGGTAAAATTCGCCAAGTCCAGTATGGCCGAACATCGCCAAACTCGCTGCGGCTCGAATTGACCTGGTCCTTAACGGGACACTCCACTCTCAGCCTATCAAGGGCGGCCCAGTTGAGGCCCAAGGAACCTCCGCCGGCCCCCAGGCGGAATTACTGCGTGCATCATGGACGTCGTGGAACTCCCCATCAGACAAACATTATCACTACCATTACCGGGCTTCCCTCGGTGTGGACTAAGTCATACCCACACCGCTAAAATTCCCGCTATGGAGTCTCCCTCTCAATAACGGGCAAGGGAACAACATTCAATTCCCCACAATCAAGGAAACGTCTCTCCACGATCCTCGCCACTTTCCTAGTGGGAGAACGGCTGGTCCCACTGTGGCTTGTATAAATAGGCCCTCACCAGACCCCGGGAAAGGAGGACTTTCAGCCTGCACTTACAGCCATACAACCAAAGACACCCTCCGGACACTCCTACACAGAGTCATTCGCAGACAGAAGAGCTCACTTGACAGCAATCGAAGGATTCTCCACCCGATGAGTAGGTCAGAGAGGTTCCATGTGGTTCTTCTCTCCCTGCCTCTCCGAGCCTCCACCAGGCCACTGAGCACTCTCCAGTGCCTCTCTGAGCTTCCTCCAGGCTGCCAAGCACTTTCTAGAGCTCTACTCTTTTGATCAGGCTATTTCTCTCCTTAGTTTGCCTCTTCTCTCTCTCTCCTTCTTAGCTTACACAAGCATCCCTGACTTAAGCATCTAAGGGTTATCCCTTGGGAGCGCTCCTAGGGCTCCGTCTGACACTTTCTAACAGTGTTTACAAGTTTTCCCGAGAGGCAGACTACTTTTCCCCAAACAAACAAATCTTAAAAGTGTGGTACGAGATACATGGAGTACTTTCTTGTCTCTACATTTTTTGGCATCGTCTATGGAAAGAGAGCAGGAAGCCACGGCACCTTGAGGAAGCTATCGCAACACTAGTAACCGCCAAGGGGCCCAGGGCTCCCGACGAGCCACGAGCCTCCAACGGGAGTCTCAGGAAGCATTCTCGTCTACCGGCCCGGCCACCCTAATGCGTTACTCCCCTCAACCACGCTATGGACGAGCTAGCAAAAATGTGCTGCCAGATCCAGGCGCTCACAGAGGTGTGCCAAGGCCTCCTTAATTAGCGAACGGAGCAGGATCGCGCTCCGACGGGACTTCCCTTAAACGGAGGCACTCCTATCGTGGCGGAATCCCACCGAGCACGTGAACATTAATTCCTACATCTCCACCGCACACTCACAACACCCGCGCAACCCGCTCGCACCACGTCCTTGTAGCCTGCTACACTCCAACCCCAAGATGAAGCATCGGCTCTAACCCTATGAGGAGGTGGAGCGTGAGTTGGAGGGGAAAGTCCGTTATTTGGACGGCATTCTCCAAGATGCACGAATAAGGGGGCTTGGTGACGATGACTCAGACTTCCATGCCCTGTTCACCTAGGAGATCATGGAATCCCCAATCCCCTCGAAATTTTAACTACTGACGTTCACCCCGTACGATGGCACCACTGACCACGCCAACCATATGCATAGTTTTGAGTCCAACCTGGTGTCCCACTGGGCTTCAGATGTTGTGAAATGCTAGGTGTTCATCACCACCTTGTAGGAGAATGCTCATACTTGGTTTGATTCGTTGCCCGTCGGGACTATTACCTCCTTCCCTCAGTTGAAGAAACTGTTCAAGAAAAACTTCGTCGGCTGCAAGAAGGAGACCAAGTCAGCAGTAAGCCTCCTCGCCATCAAGCAGGGGCAAGAGGAGTCTTTATGGGACTTCGTGTCCCGTTTCAAGAAAGAGGCTCTCCATATTCCACGCCAGGATGTTAGCATCGCCACGACTGCCCTGGCATAGGGCACTTGAGAGTCTATACTCCAGCGAACGCTCGGGGTAGAGTCTTCTATGACGTTGGTGGAACTCCTCGCCCTGGCTCAGAAACATGCTAACTGCGAGGAGAATAATGCGGCATTGAGACCAGCGACCGAGACCGGTCAACCCAACCGTAAAAGATCGACTGAGTCCCCAAGAGAGGGGAGGAACAAGCGCGAGCGCCAAGACCGAGAACGCCATGACCAATAGGGACCGAGAGACAAGGGCCAATACAGGCACTGCACCCCACTAACGGCCCCACCAGAGCAAATCCTCATGGAGATCTGTGAGGAGCCCTACCTCCGGTGGCCCCCCAAGATGAAGTTTCACCAGAGGACTAGAAACTGGAGGAGGTACTGCCACTTCCATTGTGACCATGGCCACGACACTGTCAACTGCTTCTAGCTCAAAGACACAATCGAGGAGTTAGTCCGACGCGGGCTCTTGGAAAAAATCGTTGCCAAGGCCACCGAGAAGTGACAACAAAAAGACTGGACACCACCCCCCATCGACAACCGACCCAATGGGAAAGAGATCCTGATGATTTTTGGGGGGCCGACATCGGGAGGGGATAGTCCGAGCAAACACTAGGTATATGTTGTCCTAGTCCACCAGAGCGATTGCAGCAACGGGAGCCGCTGCAACCATGATGCTCGAGACCGGCTCAAGGATCCCATCATCTTTTCAGACGACGATCTAGTAGGCGTAACCACTCCCCATTCGACACTATTGTAGTCTCCTCCACCACCAATCAATGTACAATGCGTCAAATTCTAGTGGATAATGGAAGTGGGCTCGACGTGATTTCCTACAACTGGCTTGTCCTCATGGGCGTGGACCTATCGCGTATAACGCTGTTGCACACTCCCTTATATGGATTCTCCAGCTTGATGATTTTACCCGAGGGATGAATCTCCCTTCCGATCACATTCGGGATGGCTTCACGGGATGTGACCTTTATAGCCGACTTCACGGTCGTGTGAGGTATGATTGGCTACAATGCTATCATTGTCCAAGGAATCTTGGGTACCCTACGAGGTGTCCCCTCCTCCTATCACCAGAAGGTGCAATTCCCGACTCCCCGCGGGGTAGGGGAAGTATGAGGTGATCAAGGGGAATCCCGCGGTGTTACCTGATCTCCACCAAAGAGAGACAGGCAGAAGGCACACCGCCAGAGAAGAAAGTCAGAATCGATGAGCCTGGGCCTACACTACAAGAAAAAGTGGCTATAGCGACCGAATTAGCGACCGATTTAATCGGTCGCTAGTCGGTCCCAAATAGAGACCAATTCGGAGACCGAAATAATCGGTCGCATAACCGAGACCGTTTCAGCGACCGCATGTATATTGGTCGCTAATCGGTCGCTATTATTGCGACCGAATTAACTTCGGTCTCCAGTCGGTCGCGGATGCCGTTATACTTCCTACTACGACCCCCGCCCGCCCGAGCCCTCCCGCCCGAGCCCCCCCTCCCGAGCCCCCTTCCCCTGCTGCCCCCTCTCCGCCCTAGCCCCCCTCCCCGCTCCCGCCCGAGCCCCCTCCGCCGGAGCCCCCCCTCCGCCCGAGCCCTCCCGCCCGAGCCCCCCTCCTCCGCCGGAGCCCCCCTCCCCGTGCTGCCTCCCGCCCGAGCCCCCCTCCGCCGGAGCCCGTCGCCGCGCCGCTCGCGTCGAGTCGCCGTCGCCGCTCGCCCTGCCGTCGTCGCCCTCCGCAGGTACCTCTCTCTCTCTCTCTCTCTCTCTCTCTCTCTCTCTCTCCCTCTTTACTAGTCTGATTTTATGGTTGCCTTCGAGACTTCTTTTTTCAAGCTTTTGCGCTCTGTGCAGACAATAAGGTTCTTCCCCCGTTCAAGTTCATGGGTACCTGTACTTACCGAAGAAGACCTGGAACTTCGGCTCGGACTTGGAGGTGATCCAATATTTTCCCTTAAGATGGTGTTCTTTGATAATATAGGTGAATACCTAGGTGGTGAGAAGAGCATGAGGTGAGTGAATTGAGGCATTTTTGGCTTGCATCGCCCAGGTGAAAAAGGCCATTGTCTTTGATAATATAGGTCTCTTTTGTGTCTGGTGCAAAAGCTGAAGCCTGTCAGCCTCATTGCAGATCAATTGCCAACTGATATTGCCATTCACAAACAAATATGCAGCTATGTGACCTGGTCCCACCATTTGGGAGTATAAGGGGACTCCACTCGTTGCTAAATGCTATCCAGAACCCAATCTGCTCTTCTCATTGTCTATATTTTGTCCATTTGTTTCCCTGTTCTGTTCTTTCCTTTTCTTTTGTGTACATGTTGACTCTGCAGCAGCCCACCAACAAATTGCAAAGTTGTTATCCCTTTTCCTACACAAGTAAGAAACTGAATACATAATCTGATTTCCACTCAAAACCCGATGTGTAGTTCACAGGCCATACTGAAGTTGTAACTGATATACGATCCATATTCAAGCCAAAGATTTATGTTTTAATTCAGTCAGCACCCAACATCGACAACCCATAATGTACTAACATCCAACCCAAGCCCAGGAATTGATTATTTTTATGATCCAACTTAACCTGAGAGCTAGCTCAGCTGTGCAATCAGGCCCATGTCTAACCTTCTTACCTTATCCGGTCAACCATTACTAGTCTGACCCTTATACAAAAACGTTTTATCTTGGCCTACATAAAGACAAGTTGTTCCATATAAGTTCAATTCCATTAGCTTATTGCAGCCTAAAACAGACCATTAAATAGACAAAGAACCTTCATTGAAGCGACTTTCATGCCCTGAAAGAAGCAATGAAAGTCTAATGTCGTTGGGTTAAAAACTTCACATTAATCAGCATATTAGATTTTTATGATCCACTGTAATGGCTACTGCTACACCTAAAGGAAGAAATGAAAATTCAGTTTCAGCTTATTAGACAGTTAATAACTTCACATTGCATGGCGAATTGAGTTTGTTGAATGACTGTGAATCTGTGATGGTGGAAACACTTGTATGTGCATGTGATTCTAGGATTTCTGAAGACAAACTTCGTAAGATGCATTGGTACTCATATAGGTTGGTGAATATCGGTGGGCTATGAACTTTTCATGTTGCATGACAGATTAAATTTTAGACTGGCTGTTGGTGCAGACACTTATATGTGTACTCTAATGTTATGACTTCTGAGGATGGATAAGATGTGTGTGCAGTAATATAAAATTGTTGATACAAAAGTAACAAAACATGTTATCCCATGTCAGTGGATGCATAAATGCATGCTGAGTATCTTGGTCGCGTGTGAGGCAAATATTTTAAAGGTGGGTCAGTTTATGGGTTATATCTGGTTTTAGAGGAATAATAAAGCTGGAAGTTTTCAATATTTGAGCAGGAAAATTTCAATATTTGAAGATTATGCAATATAATGGTGATCTAGAAATGGATAATCTATCATATATCGGAGAAAGCTTCATCATGCTAGCAACACAGGAATGCGAGGCTATAATGTTATTCTTTTCCGTAAAGACCTGAAATTTACCGACAGGAATTGCCATGAAAATGGGGGTTTCTACTTAGTAGAGACTAGAAAGCACAAGCATGTTGTTGGTCTCAATGGACAATATTTGGTGTTAGTACCACTATAATTGTGCTTCATACTCAAAAAATGCAGTGGTCAGTTTGGCATCTTCTTGCTTCTCTTTGTGTCTGTGTGGGATTGATAAGCGTTCTCATTTTGTCTAATTGAGCTTTGTTGCTTTACTGTCTACACTTGTATATCCCTTTTATTTTTAATACAATAGTGGTACCACCCACTTTCAAAAAATAAAGAAGGGAAATGAAGCAATTTTACCTCTTTTGTTGAGTTTGATGCTGATGAGGAGAAGAATATTCTCATCTCCCCGATGTTTGTCAACAGGAGGGATTTACTATTAAGAGGGTGCAACTTTATGGAGTTAGGACTAATTATGCGACATAAGAGGGGCTTTTTCTGAATTTGAAGACTTATGGGGACTAAAAACTAAGAAACACTTTTCTTATTCATTATAGGTTTGTTTGTTTAAAACAATCTGAAAGGTTATCTTGAGCCCGTCACAAAGAAGTTAACTAGAAATTATTTTCATTTTTTTCTTTGTCAGTTATTGCAAAGAATTTTATCCTTCAGTGCCCATCCCCCAGAAATGGGAACATAACATTTAATCATACTTATCAAGCTCGAATTGGAAAATGGCTTGTCATTGCATTCTTTATCCCCATTGATGAGTGCTCATTTACAGTGATGTTAGTTTGCATTCTATATCTTAAGTAGCCTTGCACTTGATTTTATTTTTCCTAATGATTTTTCATTTATGTAACTACCTACCTATAAGCAAATAAAGTCCAACATAAGCATGAAATGCACTCTTTAAAACAGGTTTCTTTTATGGGTTTTATATGAAAGATCTATCAATCCGATGTTTTGTTTTGCCTTTTTCCTTTGAAGTCATTTGCATCACCATCCATTGAAGAAATGATTTTTTTTTTTTAAGATGGAAGCTGCTGAAGTTCCATAAAGACTAGAATTGACTTATATCCCCTTAGGTCCATATACAAGATTACACATGTCTCATCTTTGAATCAATTCATTCATGGCTGCATGATGACTGCTATCATTATCATATAGCTGTATCCTGTTAACCTCTGATTTGCATATATGAAATTGCCCATGCATCACGGTCTTATCAAGGCATTCATAATTACAAATCCCTATCATCATACCTCAACATTGCCTTGTATCTGAATCCCATCAATGTAGGTTCAGTTTAGGAGTTGGATGTGAAACCGGCTTGGGCAATTTTTTTATGGCTGTCAAAATGACAGCCATCTCCCTTTCCCTGTGCTAAGTACTGTGCAGACACAAATTGATGGGTAGAGAAAAACCAAATCCATAGTGAATGTAGGTTGGCCCATAATCAGGTCTGTGGTGTACTGATGTTGAATATAATGATTATGTATCTAACAAAAAATAAAGTCCAATATAATAAATTTATGCTAAAATGGAATCACTAATCTTAGAGATATGCAAACTTACTGCCATCCTAACTTAACATTGTAATTTGAGTACATTGATTCAAGAGAAATATAAGTGTATCAAGGGGAAGGAGTTTTCAAAATCATATTTCAATAGAGAGAGATACTCTGGTGATTGAAAAGGTCCATAGAGAGTGAAATTAAATGTCTGGTAGGATGAACGGGGTTGGGTGGTTCCTGCTGTATCAACAGAAAGTCTGTGGGAGAGAATATGCTCCAACTTCATACCCCCTGGGAAAAAGCAGTGCTTGCTCGATCTGGTGGTAAAAGTGTCAAGGTGCCAGTGTTGAAGTTCATACCATTTGCTGGGGCAGTGTGGTTTGGCTCTACTAGGGCATTTTGGAGGTCTGTGTGCACCACAGATGCTGTGGAGAGTTGCATGCTTGGTACCCCTGACATTGTGATTATCCTTCCCTGTTGAGATGGCACCTTGGGGGTTGCCGTGTTCTTGGAAGCACTGTTGTATTAGTTATTATAGGAATAGCTGTATGAATGAGATTTGGCCTTGTGCGGTGGGTGTGGGCGGTGCTCAAACTGTTCGTTGTTGATATCTGATGAAAGGCCTACAAGGCCAGGATGCCGTGGATGACTGCATACTGGCGGAGAGACGGGACTCCAGAAAGCAAGCATTCTGGATGAAGTTTAAGCACTCTGGCATGAGCCCATGGATATATCGATAGTGCACAATTGATGAGCCTTTGGATTACCCTAATCCTATTAGTCTGATCATTCCCATTGAGCATGGATTAATTTACATGAAAAATGTATATGAAAAGGCCTGGATGAGAACAATGAAATATTTTCACGTTAGACCAGTGTGGCTAGCCACCGTATAGCTGGATCTTCAATTTGTGATCATCCTTTTTTTTTGGTTGCATAGCTTGTTGTAAGCCTTATGGCCGATTTGACTCCTTATTTTCGACTTTATGCTCATCATCATCATCATCATCATTATAAGCTTTCTCCCTAGTCTTGTGTCTGTTTTGGATAACCAAGTGCAACTATTCTAGACCATAGATTCCAGCTGGATGCACACCTAATATCAACCTCTCATTTTTTATTCCGTTAGTTTATAAATGAACTATACAAGGAAACTCTGATTGTAGGACCTGAACTTGCTACAGTATGGAATCATCATAGGCATTACCTGTGGAAACTTTGATGTGCAACGGAGGTGAAGACCTTGCCCTCCTACATGGCACCATGATCCTGCTATTGTCTTTCTCATGCTTGTTAAATGTTTCAATGGAAGAAAAACTTGTCTGCTTTTCTTGTGTACTTAATCTCTATCAGCATGCTTCAGGCACTCTGGGATGGAACTGATTTCCTTTTGTACTTCATCTGTGGCAGCATACTTTAGGCATCCTGGGAATCCAAGTGGAGGAACAAAAATATCTGAAGATGGGAATGGTGATCAACATGCTTGGAAATGTGCCAAGGTAATTCTCTATATGCTTCTTATGAACCTGATTCGTCTATGAACTTAAATGCATGAGGGAATATCAAGATGGAGTAAACTGGATCTCCTTTTACATTTTTTAGCAACAATCAGTTCCAATACGGCAGAGTGCATATCCATGCCAGTTTTGATAACCATGGAACTGGAAGCTGCAATCTAGAACCAACTTTACTTATCCCATTTTGAAGTAAGAGTGTATTTAGATGATTGATTCCTGGTTTGATGTACATGAGTCGGAAGATAAGAATTGGATTTCACCTGACATTGTTAAGTCACTTGCTAAGACCGGAGAAATTGTTATTGAGGGTGACCGTGTATTTGTGGAGTTCTCTAAGAAGTTCAAAACAGTCACGTATGATGATGGAGCTTGGTGTGACATTGGGTCAATGGCTGCCCCATTCATTATTTTAGGAAGAAAGTGGTTAGAAGAAAGAAGTGCGGTTATTGATTCAGAAAGAAAAACATGCACTTTGAGTTTAGTGTTATTTTCTTGTATTTTCGTAATTAAATTAAGGTTTATTTTTAGTTTAGTGTTATTTAGTCGGTTATGTGTTTTGTTAATTTTAATAGTTAGGGTATTGTTGGATGAAAAGTAAAGTGTGTTTTATTATTGTCTTATTCAGTAATGATACCATCAATTTCTTTACTTGATTTCTGCATAGCTAGTGACAGTGTTGTCTTTAAGCTAAAAAGTATCATGCTATATTTTATTTCTGCTAAATAGCTAGTGAAAGTGTTGTCTTTATGTTGGATGTTAAAATAAAATTCCTGTTTTCATTGTGTACATGTATTGCCAATTTCACATGTTACTGCTATGTTTATCTAAAGAGAATGAAGTGGAGGAAGTCGATCCAGAACAACCAGAAATACAGTTGGGGGACTCCGAAGAGGAGGAATATATTAGTGATCAAAATGAATCTGATAATGAAGATGTGAATGCTGAATTTGTTATATCTCCAACATCTGAAGAAGAAATGGAGAATGTTTGATTAATGGTATACAATTTTATCTGGGAATTTTAATACTCTGTAACTTTCTTTCTTTCACTATTTGATGAATATGCATGTATTTTATTACCAGTTGAAGATATGGTTCGAGGACGGCGTGGGACTCCCAGAGGTGGGAGGGGAGAGGGTAGCGGGAGGAGATTTACTTCCGTTTCACCACCGGTAGTAGGTATGTATACTTTCCCTTCATAATGCATTGTAGTATTTGTTGAAAATAATTCATTATGTATTTGTGTTATCTGATTATTATTTTCACAGGACCCACGACCTCTACACCGTTACGACCGACATCTGCACCGCTACCACCGGTAGTAGGTATGTATACTTTCATGTATAATGCATTGTAGTATTTGTTGAAAATAATTCTTTATGTTTTTGTGTTATCTGATTCTTATTTTCACAGGACCCACGACCTCTGCACATATACCACCGACCTCTGCACCGCTACCACCGGTAGTAGGTATGTATACTTTCCCTTCATAATGCATTGTAGTATTTGTTGAAAATAATTCATTATGTATTTGTGTTATCTGATTATTATTTTCACAGGACCCACGACCTCTACACCGTTACGACCGACCTCTGCACCGCTACCACCGGTAGTAGGTATGTATACTTTCATGTATAATGCATTGTAGTATTTGTTGAAAATAATTCTTTATGTTTTTGTGTTATCTGATTCTTATTTTCACAGGACCCACGACCTCTGCACCGTTACCACCGAGGGATGCACCGCTACCACCGGTAGTAGGTATGTATACTTTCATGTATAATTCATTTGAGTATTTGTTTAAAATAATTCTTTATGTTTTTGTGTTATCTGATTCTTATTTTCACAGGGCCCACGACCTCTGCACCGTTACCACCGAGGGATGCACCGCTACCACCGGTAGTAGGTATGTATACTTTCATGTATAATTCATTTGAGTATTTGTTTAAAATAATTCTTTATGTTTTTGTGTTATCTGATTCTTATCCTTACAGGACCCACGGCCTCTGCACCGTTACCACTGACAACGGGTACATTGACGGCCTATGCACCGCCATCACACATGGCGAGTGGATCTACACCTCCCCCAGCTGAGTCAGGTATGTTCATTTGCATATTTATGTTTTTTTGATAGTTTGTTTTATTTATACTATTTAATTCGTATAGTACGTGCTGATGACGAGGCGAGTCATCATGAGGGGGAGGGCTGTTGTAATGAGACGATGCGGGCAGTGTGGATAAATGAAGGGTACGTAATGCATTATTTTTGTTATTTATTCGTCATTGTGGTATTAATATTTTTAATTTCAGGAATAAAATAGAGCCAGCCCAAGCATCACAATTTATTACAAAGACAATTCAAGCACATTTTCCAGGCCCCATCCATCGCTTTGCTGATTTTCCGATGGGTGTTCAGGATTTATTGTTCTCTATGTTCTTGGTATTTATCTTATTTTATCATATTAAGTCATTTTCAATTATTATTTTAACCCACTTTGTTATGTAACATATAAATTTTTGTTGTTGTTAATATATAGAGGAATCATCGATTCACAGAACATTCAGATGAGTTACGTGCTAGATTTGCATGGACAGCTACTGCAAGAGATAATTTCAAACATCTTATGTACAATGCCCGAAGATATGCAAAAAAAGCATGTGCAAGTACTGATAAGAACATATGGAAGGAGCATGGGCCTGTGTGGATGAGAAAGGAGTATTGGACAGAGCTGTGCAACATTTGGGAAGCGGAGAAATGGAATGCCAATTCAAACAAAGCAAAGCAAAACAGAGCAGCGCATCCTGAAGCGAATTTACACACGGGTGGCTCTGTCTCCTTTGCAACACATAAAGCGAGATTAGTAAGTACACTTCTACATATATAAATTTTTTGTTTCTATTATGAAACTGTGATTTATTTGAATAACAGGAAGCACAGTTAAAGCGGCCAGCTCAATTTCATGAACTTTTTGATCGAACTCATAAGAAGAAAGGGACAAATGCTTACATTAGTGAGAAAGCTCGGGAGGTAGCGGTAAGTGTATACATTAATAGTTTTCATTTAAGATTAAATTGTAGAATAATTTGGTTTTGTTTTTTTTTGGTTTTTGCAGGACTCATATAGTAGACGAATGGATGAGAGGTACGGGGATGACAGTCAGCGTCCAGAGTTGGATCCTGCCATTTGGGTTGCAGCATCTGGGGCACCCAAGAAAGGACATGTTTATGGTTTTGGACATAGCTTGGGCACGACTAGGGTGTTATCATCATGCTCGAGTTCGGTCTCACATGCGACCTCTCCATTTACCACACCAGCAGCCCCAGATGGTTCTTCCAGTGCCGCCCCGACCATGACTCCAGATATGTTTAGGCAGATCGTCAACGAGACCGTCTCTCAGAATATCTCTCAGAATATCTCAACCATCGTCGCTCAGACCGTCTCCCAGATGCTCACATCCTTGGGAATTGATAGTAGTAGAGCACCTCCTGCACCTCCTGCACAGCAGCCTCCGGTAAGTATTTTATTTGATTGATTTTCTATTTGTTAACTCTAAATATCATCTTACAAAATATAAGAATTTAGATTGAGGAGGGGAAAATATCATTTTCTTAACTCTAAATATCATCTTACACCTATCCTCTGGATATTAGAATCAACAGGCAGACTGTTCTGCAGGATTTTCCATAGGTGTATAGAGATTTTGGTTAGAACTGAAAGTGAAAAGATATGTATAAATTCTATTCACTTGAGTGGGGGAGGATACAGATCTATAAATATTCATAAAGCTAGAATAATATAAGGAAAGTAACATGTAGACATGAATAAAATATGCCAATTTAGGTGAAAAGATCTCCCCAAAGTCTGGTAACTGTCATGGCAGGAAGCCAGGAACAGCACCTCTAAGCAAAGGAAGGGCAGTTCATACAAAGGAGCATAGGTCATAAGTTACAAGAAGTGAAGGATATTATATATAGTCGGCGGCGGCCGCCATTGGGGCGTATCCCTGCAAGGGAAAGGCGGAGAAGATACCATACAGAAATGGCTATGGAAGTTACCCAAGTTCTTTTGAATGCACAGTCAATAGATTCAGCGGTTCGCAAGCATGCTGAGGAAAGTTTAAAACAATTTCAGGATCAAAATGTTACTGGGTTCTTGCTATCTCTTTCGAGTGAATTAGCAAATAATGACAAGCCTGTTGTTAGCCGTAAATTGGCAGGCTTGATTCTCAAAAATGCCCTGGATGCAAAGGAGCAACACAGAAAATTTGAGCATGTGCAGAGATGGTTATCATTGGATGTAGCTGTTAGGGCCCAGGTCAAAGGATGTTTACTACAGACTCTCTCTTCACCGGTGATTGATGCAAGATCTACTGCATCTCAAGTTGTTGCAAAGATTGCTGGTATTGAGTTGCCTCAAAATCAATGGCCTGAACTTATCAGTTCTCTCTTGTCAAATATTCACCAACTTCAGCCAGATGTTAAGCAAGCAACTTTGGACACCCTAGGTTACATGTGTGAAGAAGTCTCCCCTGATGAAGTTGATCAAGAGCAAGTCAATAAGATATTGACAGCGGTTGTTCAAGGCATGAGTGCTTCTGAGGGAAACATTGATGTTAGGCTGGCTGCAACTCGAGCTCTGCATAATTCTTTGGGATTTGCTCAGGCAAACTTCGGGAATGATATGGAGAGGGATTATATCATGAGAGTCATTTGTGAAGCTACTCTGTCCCCTGAGGTGAAGATACGGCAGGCTGCATTCGAATGCTTGGTCTCCATATCCTCCATGTATTATGAGAAGCTTGCATCGTATATGCAGGACATATTTAACATCACTGCAAAAGCTGTGAGGGAAGATGAGGAACCTGTTGCTCTACAAGCTATTGAATTCTGGAGCTCAATATGCGATGAAGAGATTGACATCTTAGATGAATATGGAGGGGATTTTTCTGCTGATTCTGACACCCCTTGCTTTTATTTTATCAAGCAGGCACTACCTGCGCTTGTCCCTATGCTGTTGGAGACACTCCTTAAGCAAGAAGACGACCAAGATCAGGATGAAGGAGTTTGGAATCTTGCAATGGCTGGAGGAACATGCTTGGGTTTGGTTGCACGGACCGTGGGAGATGACATTGTGCCTCTTGTTATGCCATTCATAGAAGAAAACATTAACAAACCTGAATGGAGGCAGCGAGAAGCAGCAACTTATGCATTTGGTTCTAAAATCTGAAATACCGGTCGGATGGCCGTGCCGGTCATTCCAATACGACCGGGGAGATGAAAGTGACTTGTCAGAACTGACGGAATCCAAATCGGATGCCCGGTTTGAGCTCGGCGCTCAAACTTCATTTTTAAAATACACTTATTTCAAATGAACTGTTAGGACGGGTCCGGGGGTCTAAAATCTGAAATACCGGTCGGATGGCCGTGCCGGTCATTCCAATACGACCGGGGAGATGAAAGTGACTTGTCAGAACTGACGGAATCCAAATCGGATGCCCGGTTTGAGCTCGGCGCTCAAACTTCATTTTTAAAATACACTTAGTTCAAATGAACTGTTAGGACGGGGCATTTGGTTCTAAAATCTGAAATACCGGTCGGATGGCCGTGCCGATCATTCCAATACGACCGGGGAGATGAAAGTGACTTGTCAGAACTGACGGAATCCAAATCGGATGCCCGGTTTGAGCTCGGCGCTCAAACTTCATTTTTAAAATACACTTAGTTCAAATGAACTGTTAGGACGGGTCCGGGGGTCTAAAATTCGAAATACCGGTCGGATGGCCGTGCCGATCATTCCAATACGACCGGGGAGATGAAAGTGACTTGTCAGAACTGACGGAATCCAAATCGGATGCCCGGTTTGAGCTCGGCGCTCAAACTTCATTTTTAAAATACACTTAGTTCAAATGAACTGTTAGGACGGGGCATTTGGTTCTAAAATCTGAAATACCGGTCGGATGGCCGTGCCGATCATTCCAATACGACCGGGGAGATGAAAGTGACTTGTCAGAACTGACGGAATCCAAATCGGATGCCCGGTTTGAGCTCGGCGCTCAAACTTCATTTTTAAAATACACTTAGTTCAAATGAACTGTTAGGACGGGTCCGGGGGTCTAAAATTCGAAATACCGGTCGGATGGCCGTGCCGATCATTCCAATACGACCGGGGAGATGAAAGTGACTTGTCAGAACTGACGGAATCTAAATCGGATGCCCGGTTTGAGCTCGGCGCTCAAACTTCATTTTTAAAATACACTTAGTTCAAATGAACTGTTAGGACGGGTCCGGGGGTCTAAAATTCGAAATACCGGTCGGATGGCCGTGCCGATCATTCCAATACGACCGGGGAGATGAAAGTGACTTGTCAGAACTGACGGAATCCAAATCGGATGCCCGGTTTGAGCTCGGCGCTCAAACTTCATTTTTAAAATACACTTAGTTCAAATGAACTGTTAGGACGGGTCCGGGGGTCTAAAATTCGAAATACCGGTCGGATGGCCGTGCCGATCATTCCAATACGACCGGGGAGATGAAAGTGACTTGTCAGAACTGACGGAATCCAAATCGGATGCCCGGTTTGAGCTCGGCGCTCAAACTTCATTTTTAAAATACAAGATGAAATTTGAACTTATATTGTGTGTGTGTATTTATATATATGAAAATGAGCTGGCTTAAACTATTGGCATACTCTTGTTAATGCTTGATTTCTTTATTAAGTCTTGTTAATGCTTGATTTCTTTATTAAGGATTTGATTATAATTTTTTTAAATGATATACAGGATCATCCGTCGCGAGATGTTGGACGAGACGACGACCAGGATGATGTTGGACGAGACGACGACCAGGATGAGACATATGTGGAGGATTTGTGATTTTATTTTAGTTGTGTATGTTGTCATTTTATTATTATGGATGTATGATTAATTTGTGATTTTATTTTAATTGTGTGTAATTTGAGGTTCGTGGAGATTGTGATCCGTGTAGTTGATTTATTATTGTTTTATGAAATTGTTATTTATCAGGTGTTTGTATGTGATGAATTTGAGATTTGTCGATATTGTTGTCTGTGTAGTTGATTTTATATTTATGTTATGAATTTGTTATTTATCAGGTAATTTATTTATCAGTTTAAATAAATTTTTAAAAAAAAAATAATGCAAAATTAGCGACCGCATGGAGACTGAATTGCGACCGAATAGCGACTATACGTTATATTTCTTTTATTAAATAATTATACTTGGCGACCGACTAGCGACCGAATTGAGACCGAATAAATCCGATAGGTTAATTTTATTTTTAAAAATACAACATAATTAGAGACCGAATAGCGACCGAATTGAGACCGACTTAATTAGCGACCGATCAGGCGACCGATTATAATCGGTCTCTGGTAACGACTGATACTGCGACCGAATTATGTCGGTCGCTATATAGCGACTATTATATAGCGACCGACATATTCGGTCGCTAGATAGTCTCTGTTCGGTCGCAATGGAGATTTGCGACCGATCTACGACTGAATAGCGACCGCTAGGTCGGTCGCTATCCGCGATTTTTCTTGTAGTGCTAGCAGGAACACGCCGACTAAAGACCTCTTCCTCATCCAAGTAGGCGAAAGCCAAGATCGCACCTTGCGGATTGGTTCAATGTTATCCGAGCAAGAGGAGGCCTACCAGTGCTTCCCGGTAACAAACTAGGACAAGTTTGCTTGGTTTGAGGATGGGCTACCTGGGATACCACCAGAAATAATCATGCACTAGCTAAAACTGGACCCAAAGTGTTGCTCGGTTCAACAGTGCATAAGGTGCTATAATCCCAAGTGTCAAGCCATCATAAAAGAGTAGGTGAGTCAGAAGCTACTCTCGAGACTCCTCCGATCGACCCAGTATCCCGACTAGGTCGCTAATGTGGTCCTGGTTCCCAAGAGCAATGGGAAGTGGCGCATGTGCCTCGACTACACCGACCACAATAAGGCCACCCCTAAGGATAGCTTCCCCATGCCGCAGATTGACCAGCTCATCGACGAAACGGCCTGGCACGAGATGCTGAGCTTCATTGATGTTTATTTAGGGTATCATTAGATTAGCATGCATGAGCCCGACCAAGACAAGACAACTTTCATCACTGACCATGGTCTCTACTGCTATAAGCGCACACCGTTCGGGTTAAAGAACGTGGGAGCTACATATCAGCGACTCGTTAACCATATGTTCGACTCCCAGATTGGCCGTAACATGGAAGTATGCATTGACGATATGCTCGTCAAAAGCTTACACGCGATCGATCATCTGGAGGACCTAGCAGAGACATTCGCTACGCTATAAAGGTACAATATGAAACTCAACCCGAATAAATGTGCGTTCGGAGTAAGGTCGGGCAAGTTCCTCGATTTTCTGGTGACCCACCGAGGCATCAAAGCCAACCCGACCAAATTCGAGCAGTATTAGAGATGAAACGACTGGAGTGAGTGAGGGATGAACAGTGTCTCACCGAAAGTGTAACTGCCGTCGATCACCCAGTTCCTATTCACTGCCGCTAAGAGGTGTCTTCCCTTCTTCCAACTCATGAAACAAGCCAACAAGTTGTCGGAAAAGAAGGGACGGGTAGACTGGAACATGGAATGTGAGCAAGCCTTTGAAGACTTGAAGAGATACATCTCCTCGCCTCCGGTCCTCTCCAAACCACATAGTGGAGAGCAACTGCTACTTTACATGTCCATAACACTAAGCGCACTCAGCGCGGTGCTCGTCTGAGAAGACGAAAGGAGCATGAGGCCGGTGTACTAAGTGATCAAAGCTCTCCAAGGACCCGAATTTTGATACTCATAGATCGAGAAATTCGTACTCGCCTTACTAACGGTCGCCCGTAAATTACGACCGTATTCCTCTCCCACGCTATAGTGGTCCTGACCGACCAACCTCTGTGCCAGATACTTCAGAATCTCGACGCCTCAGGGAGACTAGTCAAATGGGCCATCGAGTTGGGGGAGTTCGATATCAGTTTCCACCCTAGGACCGCCATCAAGGCCCAAGCCTTGGCAGACTTCATCGCCGAGTGCACTCTCCTTGACGAAGAAGGGTCTGAACACTCCCCCGGGCCAGCCTGGGAACAATACATGGATAGGTCTTCCTGTGCGAGTGGGAGCGGAGCGGGCTTGGCCTTCTTGTCACCAGAAGGGGTCGAGTTACAATACACGTTACGCTTCAACTTTCCACCCACCAACAACGTGGCCGAATACGAAGCCCTCATGTTTGCCCTCTACATGGCGAGGCATCTCGGAGCATCCAACCTCTGGGTATACACCGACTCCTTACTTGTCGCCAGTCAAGTTCACGGAGAATTTGAGGCCCAGGAGTCGTTTATGATCAAATACCTCTAGAAGACGAAGGACATTTTCTCAGGCCTCCCTCACCTCGAGGTAGTTCACATCTCGAGAGCAGAAAACACTTGAGCAGATGCCCTCTCTCGCTTGGCTTCATCCACCTCAGCCACATGCTCGTGGGCAATATTGGTCGAGGAACTACAACTGCCGAGCATTGAAGAACCAGAGCCCCAAGTGAATGCCATTGACTATGAACCATCGTGGATGGACCCCATCCTTGACTATCTCCTACATTAGTGCCTACCCCGTGACCGCTCGGATGCACGTCGAGTATGTGCCCGAGCAGTGCATTTCACGCTAGTCAACGGATGCCTTTTCAGACATTCAATCTCCGCGCCACTACTAAGTGCATGTTCCCCACCGAAGCCAATTAAACAAGCGATCCACGAAGCCCGCGAAGGAATCTGCGGTAGCCATATTGGGGGGTGAGCACTCGCTAGAAGCCTCATCAGGTAGGGGTGGTATTGGTGGCCCACCCTATAGCAGGACTACCTTGAATATGTACCGAGCTATCCCCAATGCCAGAAATTTGCGCACCTACATCACCAACTGGCAACACTTCTTCACATCCTAATGGAGCCTCGTCTATTTACTCGGTGGGAGGTGGATATACTGGGCCCCTTCCCAGAAGCCTAGAGGAGGAAGAAATTTCTCATCGTCGCCATCAGTTACTTCACCAAATGGGTTGAGGCAGAACCTCTAGAAAAAATCATGGGTGAGGCATCTTGGAAGTTTGTCTTGCGCAACATCATCTGCCATTTTGAGGTCCCGCACATCCTCACAACCGACAACAGTAGACAGTTTGATATCACTGTCTTCCAGGAGAAGTGCTTGAAACTGGGGATTTGGAACCACTACACGTCGGTAGGACACCCCCAGGGTAGGACACCCACAGGCCAATGGATTGATGGAACATGCCAATCGGACCCTCCTCCATGACATGAGACTCACCTGGAGCAAGCTGGCGAATCATGGGTTGATACCATTTTGAGAGTCTTATGATTGCACCGCACCACTGCTCGGGCCGCCAGAGGAGAAACTCCATTCCATTTGGTGTACGGCTCCGAGGCCGTCATACTATTAGAAATTTCCAATCCGACATTAAGAGTCGGCCAGTTCGATGAAGTACAGAACAATCAGGCCATACGAGAAAACTTAGATCTACTAACGCAAGATAGAGATTGTGTAACATCTCGGACCTTTCGGATCCTTTTTCGTGGGTCCCGGATCTGGTTTCTCGGAGTGTCTGGCTCCGTTGTGTCCGAAATTTCGTTTCGAACATCTTTCGTGTTCGGATCGGCGCGATCCAGAGTTGTTTCGGAGGCCCGGAAGCGTTCCACGGCTTTTCCGTGCGTGTTTTCCGATTACCGGTGTGTGTTTCAGTAATTCCTTCGGAACCTCGTTGCGGGTGAACCGGGCCGTTCACCAAGGCGAGAGTGGTACCGTTGCGATTGGTGCGTTCTGAGGATCGCGGAAATGTAATTTTCTATTTTTTTTGATATTTTTTATAATTTTCGGATTTTCCTATAAATATCCCCCCTTTTTCTATCTCTTCCCCACCCTCTTCTTCTTCTTCATCTTCTTCCTCCTTTCTCCCCCACCGTGCGATGCCCTCTCTCCCTCTCTTCTTCGTCCGGTGAGATCGCAGCGAGCCCCTCCGGCCGTAGACGGGTGTGGGCGACGGCGTGGTGACGACGGCGACGGTGAGGTGATCGTGGAGGCGTACGTGAACCGTGGGAGCTCAATGAAGAACGAGGGTTTTCGAGCATTCTTTGCGATTCGTGGTTGATCCGGCGCGTCTCGGGACGCAATTGAGGTAGGGTGACGTTCCCTAGCCTCTAGACTTTCTTTCCTGCGATTTGTAGGCCGAGGGGAGGCCGAGAGATGGGATTCCTTGTGGGTTTGGAGTTTTCCATGATTTGGGGAGAGCTCGCCCGATCTATGGATTTGATGCATGATTTCATGTTTTGATGGCCTAGAATCATGCTAGGGGTCCCCAGGGGTCTTCCCCTTTGATTTCCCCCTCTCCGGTGGAGGCATGGGGGCGTGGCCTATTTTTTTGGGCGTTTCCCGCCGTTTCACCCTCGGGCGAGTGTGGCCGTCCTTCCAGTGACCGTCACACTATGTAACGCACCCAGATGGGTGCGTTACAGCCCTGAGTGCAGCTAAGTGGGGTCTGTGGGCTATGACGGTCCCGCGATAGACCGCCATGGTGCTGTGACGCACCTAGGTTGGACCGTCAGGGGCGTTTGACCGTTGGCTGCCGACCATTAGTTTTTGACCGTTGGGGGTCAAGGCATGTGACGCACCTGGCTTGGCGCGTCACAACCATGTGACACCCCTATGTGGGTGCGTTAGAGCAGACGCATTCCCACGTTGTGACGCACCAGGGTTGGTCCGTTACACGCTGTGACGCACCGAGTGGCATGCGTCACAGCTATTCTCTGTTGTCTTGTGACGCACCAGGGTAGGCGCGTCACAGACTGTAACGCACCATGGTAGGTGTGTTACGCCCTATTTTGCACCGAGCGTGTGACGCCCCTGCGTTGGGCCGTCAGGTGATTGTGACGATCCTGCCTAGACCGTCAGAGCCTGTGACGCGTCTAGGGTAGACCGTCAAGCTCTGGGTTGCCCCGGGTGGTTTGCAACCCCGTTTCCGTTCCGACCGTGGTCACCGTGCGACGGTGCTGGTACGTGGAGCGGTCCCCGTATGTTGTCGGATGCGAACGATATTTTTCGTTAACTTGATAGTGTACTCCGTAGTGACCCTCCACTAGTCGTAGCCTGCCTGCACGCGAGCGGACCCACCAGGGAGTGGTGGAGAGGCTACCCTGAGGACAGTTTTAGACTGGTTTCCGTCGGGCCCCTCGTCGGTAGCCAGAGTCCGGCTCCAGGGGAAAACCAGTTAGAGGCCAGACCTAGGACGTACGGTCTGTGTGTGCACACGTGGTTGGGGGCAGTTGGACCCACGCTGACGGGCGTGACCCAGCTAGTCACTCGTTTGTGGTTACTTGTTCGGTGTTCGTGCCTTTGGTAGCTGCTACCACGTCAGTCAGTTCACCTGCGGTGCGGTGTAAGACGTCAGGGGACGCTACCAGCTGTGCTTCTAGTGGGAGGTACTCCTGTCAAGTCGGTAGTGACAGACCGTCAGTCCTTGCGACTTCGACCTTCGGGTTTTGTCGTGTTGACCGTGGTGCTCCGGTCGTTTCACCGTGGCACGTGTGTCAGTTTTCGTGACGTGGGAGCGGTGTTTTGTAGATTGCAAGGCTTTCTCTTTCTGAGGTACTCGCTTACTGCTAGCGTAGCGATTTCTCCGTTTGCGAGGTGGGGTTCGAGTGATCCCTACTGAGTCTTGTTCCGAGACTCATTCCCTGCTTGTTTTCACTATGTTTCAGGTGAGTCGCGGCTTCAGGGGAGCGCGTCTGAGTCTCAGCGTGGTTCAGGTGCCCAGCGTTAGTGTCAGAGGTCAGAGCCGGGGTTTGCCCCGTGTAGCTGTACCTTTCTTTCTTGTCTATGTACTAGTTGTGGACTACTGCTGTTGTTATTTTATTGTTATCTTGTGGACCATGTATCATGTAAACGGTTAATTTATTTCCTGCTTAATAATATAACTGTTCATTTCTGTAATTATTTGTGATACTTGTGTAGTCTCCACACCATTCCTTTAACCCTTCCGAGTCTCGGGTTATCGGGCCTTCCCGGTAACCGGATTCTCGGGTCGTTATAGCTGGTATCAGAGATTCGGTTGTGGGATTATACGAGAATCATAAGTGATTGTAATGGTCCACTAGTCCACAACGATGATGTACGGTTGACGCTGGCATCGGGCATCGTGCATTTTTCTTGACCTTGTTGTTTCCGTGTTTTCTGTCTTTTGCTTCAGGAGCGAGCATGGCGCCGAGGCGGAGCACTCGCACTCAGCAGGGGCAGTCGGCTGGAGGGCAGGAGATCCAGCAGAGGGTTCAGCGGGAGCAGGAGGAGCAGAGTAGAGTGCCACCGGCGGCCACCGAGGCAGTGGATACTGTGAGGTTTTCGGGGGCCGAGGATTTCTTCCGTGGCATGTACCATCTTATGTCTTAGCAGTTCGGCGGAGAGGCTGGTGAGGGCTCGTCGACCAGGGGTGGGCCAGGCCGAGCAGTGAGGGATTTCATGCAGTTTCATCCACCTTACTACGGCGGTCAGCCAGACCCTGATGTGGCTCGGAGTTGGCTCGATGAGATGGAGCGGGTGTTCAGTTCCGCGCGGAGTACTGCAGAGGATAGAGTGATGTTGGCCTCCAACCAGTTGCAGGGTACGGCTAGGGAGTGGTGGTCTTCCGAGTGGAAGACGTCTTTCCAGCTTCGTCCACTTGAGCAGATTGTGTGGGGTGACTTTGTCAGTGCTTTCGAGCGTACCTACTGTCCAGAGTTTATTACTACGCAGCGGATGCGTCAGTTTCTGGAGCTGATTCAGGGAGACATGTCAGTGTTGCAGTACATGGCCTGTAATATCCTGGAACTTTCGGATCCCTCTTCGTGGGTCCTGGATCTGGTTTCTCGGAGTGTCCTGCTCCGTTGTGTCCGAAATTTCATTTCGGACATCCTTCGTGTTCGGATTGGCGCGATCCGGAGTTGTTTCGGAGGCCCGGAAGCGTTCCGCGGCTTTTCCACGCGTGTTTTCCGATTTCCGGTGTGTGTTTCGGCAATTCCTTCGGAACCTCGCTGCGGGTGAACCGGGTCGTTCACCTGGGCACGAGTGGTACCGTTACGATCGGTGCGTTTCGAGGATTCCAGAAATGTAATTTTTTGATTTTCGGTATTTTCGGTATTTTCTAGATTTTCTATAAATACCCCCCTATTTTCTCTCTCTTCCCCACATTCTCTTTCCTCTTCTTTTTCCTCCTCCGTTTCTCCCCACCGCGGCCCCCCTTTCTCTCTCTCTTCCTCCCGTTCGGGCGCGGCGAGCTCCCTTCCGGCTGCTGACGGCGACGGGGCGACGGCGGGAGGGCGTGGGTGACGACGAGGTGATCTCGTGGGCGTGCGGTGAGCGTGGAAAGCGTGAAGAGGCGAGGTTTTCTAAAGCGTTCTTCGCGATTCACGGACGATCCGGCGGAGCATTCGCTCCATTGAGGTAGGGTGACGTTCCGTAGCTCCCCGCCGTTCATTTCCGTGATTTATAGGTCGAGGGGCGGCCAAGAGGGGCTTGATTGAGCATGTTTGGGGAGAGCTCGCCCGATCTATGGATTTGATGCATGATTTCGCGTTTTGATGACCTAGAATCATGCTAGGGGTCCCCAGGGGTCTTCCCCTATGATTTCCCCCTCTCCGGTGGAGGCATGGGGGCGTGGTTGAAGTTTTTGGGCTTTCCCGCCGTTTTCATCGTCGGGTGCGTGTGACGGTCCTTCCAAGGACCGTTACATGATGTGACGCGCCTCAAGGGTGCCGTCACATGCCCTTTTGTTAACCTTTGGGGGTCAGGGACTGTGACGGTCCCACGATAGACCGCCACTTCTAAGTGACGTGCCCGAGCTGGGCCGTCAGGGGCTTTCCGACCGTTGGTTTTTGACCGTTGGGGGTCTGCGTGTGTAACGCGCCAGGGCGAGCGTGTTACATCCGCGTGACGCGCTGGGGTGAGCGCGTTACTTCCTGGGTCATCCCAGGTGTGAGGGGCGCGTAACGCGCTGGGCCAGGCGTGTTACATTCGTGTAACGCGTTGGGGCAAGCGCGTTACATCCTGCCCTCGCGCTGGGAGTGTGAGGCGCGTGTAACGCGCTGGGCCAGGCCAGTTACATTCGTGTAACGCGCTGGACCAGGCGCATTACATTCGTGTAACGCGCTGGACCAGGCGCGTTACATTCGTGTAACGCGCTGGACCAGGCGCGTTACTCCCTGCGTTCCTCAGGCCGTGTAACGGCCTGCGTTAGACCGCCAGGTGTGTGTAACGGTCTCGCTTAGACCGTTACAGCCTTGTGACGGTCCCGGGGTGGACCGTCGGGCGTTTGGTTGCCCCGAGAGGGCTGAAACCCTATTTTTAGTCCGACTGTGGTCGCCGTGCGACGGGGCCGGTACGTGGGGTGGTCCCCGTACGTCGTCGGATGCTGACGTTGTTTTCTGTTGGCTTGAGAGTTTACTCCTTTTGTGACCCTCCACTAGTCGTGGCCTGCTTACACGCGTGTGGTCCCACCTGGGAGTAGGTGGAGAGGCTTACCCTGAGGACGGTTTTAGACTGGTTTCCGTCGGGCCCCTCGTCGTTAGCCAGAGTCCGGCTACGGGGGAAAATCGGTCAGAGGACCAGACCTAGGACGCATGGTCTGTGTGTGCACACGTGGTTGGGGGCGGTTGGACCCACGTCGACTGGCATGACCCCAGCTAGTCACTTGTTTGTGGTTATTTGTGCGGTGTTCGTGCCTTGGGTAGGTGCTACCACGTCAGGCAGTTCACCTGCGGTGCGGTGTAAGTCGTCAGGGGACGCTACCGGCTTTGCTTCTAGTGGGAGGTACTCCTGTCGAGTATGGAGTGTCTGACTGTCAGTCTTGTGACTTCGACCTTCGGGTTTCTCTTTGCCGGGTCGACCGTTGAGCTTCAGTTGGTTTACCGTGGCACGTGTGTCGATTTACGTGCCGTAGGACCCTTGTTTTGTAAAGTGCAGGGCTTTCCTTTCCGAGGTACTCTCCTACCGCTAGCGTAGTGGTTTCCCGTTTTACGAGGTAGGGTTCGAGTGATCCCTACTGAGTCTTGTTCCGAGACTCATTCCCTGGGTGTTTTCACCGTGTTTCAGGTGAGGCGCCGCCCCAGGGGAGCACGTCTGGGGCACAGCGTGGTGCGGGTACCCAGAGGTAGTGCCAGAGGTCAGAGCCGGGGGATGTCCCGTGTAGCTGTACTTTCTTTTCTTGTCTCTGTTTTAGTTGTGGACTACTGTTGTTATTTTATTGTTATCTTATGGACCATGTATAATGTAAAATGCTAATTTATTTCCTACTTAATACTATAACTGTTTAATTTCTGCAATTACTTGTGATACTTGTGTGGTTCCCACACCATCCTTCTAACCCTTTCGAGTCTTCGGGCTCGTGGGTGGCGGTGCGAGTCTCGGGTTATCGGGCCTTCCCGGTAATCAGATTCTCGGGTCGTTAAAGCTGGTATCAGAGCGCGGTTGTGGAATCACATGAGAATTATAGGTAATTGTAGTGGTCCACCAGTCCACAACGATGATGTACATGTGACACTGGCATTGGGCACCGTGTGTTTGTTGTGACCTTGCCGTTTTCGTGTTTTCTGTCTTTTGCTTCAGGAGCGAGTATGGCGCTGAGGCGGAGCACTCTCTCTCAGCAGGGGCAGTCGGCTGGAGGTCAGGAGATCCAGCAGGGCGTCCAGAGGGACCAGGAGGAGCAGAGCAGAGTGCCACCAGGGGCCACCGAGGCAGTGGATACTGTAAGGCTTCTGGGGGCCGAGGATTTCTTCCGTGGCATGTACCAGCTTATGTCTCAACAGTTCAGCGGAGAGG
This sequence comes from Amorphophallus konjac, assembly GCA_022559845.1. NCBI lineage: Eukaryota > Viridiplantae > Streptophyta > Magnoliopsida > Alismatales > Araceae > Amorphophallus > Amorphophallus konjac. The sequence goes on along the minus strand of CM040129.1, from coordinate 188,342,663 downwards.
CTGCTGAGGGCTTATCAGCTAGGGGTGGGGTAGGCCGAGCAGTGAGGGACTTTCTGCAGTTCCATCCACCGTACTTCAGCGGCCAGGCAGACCCTGATGCGACTCGTGATTGGCTTGACGAGATGGAGCGGGTGTTCAGTTCTGCGAAGAGTGCTGCCGAGGACAGAGTGGTGTTGGCCTACAACCAGTTGCAGGGTACGACTCGGAAGTGGTGGTCTTCAGAGTGGAAGACGTCTTTTCAGCTTCGTCCACTTGAGCAGGTCGAGTGGGATGACTTCGCCAGTGCTTTCGAGCGTACATACTGTCCAGACTATGTTGTTACGCAGCGGATGCGTGAGTTTCTGGAGCTGGTGCAGGGCAACATGTCAGTATTGCAGTACAGGGCCCGATTTGTCGAGCAGGGTCGGTATGCACCTTACATCATGGAGCATGAGAGGGTGAAGACCGCGTAATTCGTCCAGGGCTTGAGGCAGGAGCTGAGGCACCATCTGATCGCGAATGGGGCCACTGATCTAGAGACGACGTCTCGTGTTGCGGCTTCCTTGGAGATGGATATGCAGAGGACTCGAGGACCGATCAGCCAGGGGCAGTCTTTGTCAGGTCGCAGCCAGCAGTCGGCTACCCAGCAACATGGTTCCTTCCAGTATGCGTCGGGTGGTTCTGGAGCGCCGGCTTCGGCAGCGTCGGTAACAGGATCTGCGTCTTTTGGCTCGAAGGTCAAGAAGTTCTTCGGGAAGAGTTTCCGGAAGAAGAAGTCCAAGGATCAGGGGCATGCTTCGTCGGGCAGTGTACATCAGCTGATTCCTTTGCAGCATCAGGGATCAGTGGGTGGATCGCGAGTACCGTGTCCACGGTGTAGTGGGTTTCACCCAGGCAGGCAGTGCACGGCGCCGATCATCTGTTTTCGGTGTGACCAGCCAGGGCATATGGCGCGTGACTGTCCTCAGAGGCAGCCGCAGCAGCAGTTTCCTCAGCAGCAGTAGGTTCCCCAGCAGTAGAGGCAGCAGCAGGGACAGTATCCGCTGCTACCCAGGTCAGCTAGTGTGGGAGGCAGGCAGAGAGCTCGGGGCCAGATCACGCACATGACCAGGGCAGAGGCAGTGGCGTCACAGCTCATGGAAGGTACCGTTCAGATTTTGGGTTGTCCGGCTCGGGTTTTGTTTGATTCTAGCGCGTCTCATTCGTTTATTTCGGAGGATTTCGCCCTGAGTATTGAGGAGCTGGTGACCCAGTTGTCCTGTGACTTGGCAGTGGAGTTGCCTTCGGGTGATTTTATGATCACTCCGTATTGCTTCGATCAGGTTCCGGTTTGGATCGATGGGCGGAGTATGCCAGGCAGGCTGTATGCGTTGCAGCTTCGGGATTACGACGTGATTCTAGACATGGATTGGCTCGAGACTCTTGGAGCGGTGGTGGATTGTGGAATGAAGAGGGTCTACTTCCAGCATCCGAGCAAGTGGACCTTCTATTTCCAAGGTATCCGTTCCACCTCTTCTCGATTCCTTATCTCTACTATTCGAGCCCGTCGGTTGCTTGATTCTGGTTGTCAGGGTTTTCTCGCGTCAGTGGTTGTGACTGAACGGATGGAGCCGGATGTCGAGGACATTCCGGTGGTGTGCGAGTTCCCCGATATTTTTCCCGAGGAATTACCTGGGTTACCTCCCCAGCGGAAGATCGATTTTGTGATCGAGGTCGTGCCTGGTACGGGACCTTTGGCGAAGGCTCCCTACCGTATGGCCCCCGCTGAGTTGAGAGAGTTGAGGGCGCAGTTGCAGGAGCTGTTGGCTAAGGGGTATGTTCGTCCTAGCTTTTCCCCTTGGGATGCACCCGTGTTGTTTGTGAAGAAGAAGAACGGTAGTCTGCGGCTATGCATTGACTATCGGCAGCTGAATGAAGTGACCATTAAGAACAAGTATCCGTTGCCACGGATTGATGATTTATTCGACCAGCTTCAGTATGCGCGAGTGTTCTCGCGGATTGATTTGCGGTCCGGTTACTATCAGCTGAGAATTCGCGAGTCTGATGTGGAGAAGACTGCATTTAGTACGAGGTACAGGTATTATGAGTTTTTGGTGATGCCGTTTGGGCTCACCAATGCCCCTGCAGCCTTCATGGACTTGATGCAGAGGGTGTTTCGTCCATATTTGGACCAGTTCGTAGTCATATTCGTGGACGACATCCTTGTTTATTCGCGGTCTGCCGAGGAACACGCGTACCATTTAGGTGTAGTGCTGCAGACATTGCGAGATCACCAGTTGTATGCGAAGCTCAACAAGTGCGAGTTCTGGCTTTGCGAGGTGCACTTTCTAGGGCACGTGATTTCTGGTAATGGCATTTCCGTGGACCCCACCAAGGTCGAGGCAGTAATGCAGTGGCCGAGGCCGAGGTCGGTGACGGAGATCCGGAGTTTCTTGGGACTTGCGGGCTATTATCGCCGGTTTATCCAGGATTTTTCTCGCATTGCGGCCCCGATGACTAGGCTCACACGGAAGGATGTGCCTTTGGTCTAGTCTGAGGAGTGTGAGCAGAGCTTCAGGGAGCTGAAGAGATTGCTCACCTCTGCTCCGGTATTGGTTTTGCCTTCTGGATCGGGAGGTTTTGTGGTATGTACAGATGCTTCCGGGGTTGGATTGGGTGCTGTGTTGATGCAGCATGGTAGAGTGGTGGCTTATGCATCTCGGCAGCTAAAGTCCCATGAGGAGAACTACCCTACCCATGACCTTGAGTTGGCGGCGGTGATCTTCGCGCTGAAGATCTGGCGGCATTATCTGTACGGTGAGAAGTTCGAGGTGTTCACTGACCATCAGAGTTTGAGGTATGTGTTCTCACAGAGGGACCTGAACCTCAGGCAAAGGCGTTGGATGGAGTTCATGAAGGATTATGACTTCACCCTGTCTTATCAGCCAGGCAGGATGAATGTCGTCGCCGATGCCTTGAGTCGGAAGGTTGCGGTCAGTGCCTTGATGTTGAGGAAGTGGAGGCTCTGGGAACAAGTGCCCGAAGTATCCTTCAGGCTCAAGATTCCCCTGGAGCCAGGGTTGGCAGTGCTTGCGAGTCTGACTGTCACTCCTGCTATCCGTCGTCAGGTGACAGAGGCTCAACATGCGGACCCCAAGTTCCCCCGGATTCTGGCGATGGCTGATGTGGAGCTCGGCGAGGACGGTGCTGCGAGGTTTTGTGGCAGGCTGTACGTCCCAGCCGAGGAGCATATTCATCGTGCGGTGTTACGCGAGGCTCATGGGAGTAGGTACACCGTACACCCGGGTGCGACAAAGATGTATCGAAACTTACAGAGACAGTTCTGGTGGCCTGGCATGAAGAGAGATGTCGCAGAATTTGTGGCCAGGTGCCTGACCTGTCAACAGGTGAAGGCGGAGCATCAGCGACCAGGAGGTACTCTCCAGCCATTGGATGTTCCTGCATGGAAGTGGGATCACGTGACCACGGATTTTGTGGTGGGGTTGCCGAGGACCCCGGGTGGGCAGGACAATATTTGGTTGCTGGTGGATAGGCTGACGAAGGTGACGCGGTTGTTACCGGTCAAAGTCAGTTGGAGCATGTCCAAGTTGGCTCGTTTGTATGTGGAGCGGATCGTTCCGTTGCATGGGATTCCCGTTTCGATCGTGTCAGATCGGGATCCGCGCTTCACTTCTAGATTCTGGAGGAGTTTCCTGCGAGCGCTTGGCACGGAGTTAGCTTTTAGCTCGGCGTATCATCCTCAGTCAGATGGTCAGTCTGAGAGGACCATTCAGACTTTGGAGGACATGCTGAGATCCTGCTGCCTAGAGTGGCAGGGGAGTTGGATTCATCACCTACCGTTGGTGGAGTTTGCCTACAACAACAGCTTTCATTCGAGCATTGGCATGGCTCCTTATGAGGCTTTGTATGGGCGTCCTTGTCGGACTCCACTTGATTGGTTTGAAGTTGGTGAGCGTGTTTTGACGGGACCAGAGTTGGTGCAGTAATGCATGGACGTTGTGCACGTGGTTCGTCAGAACATGTTGGCGGCCCAGAGTCGGCAGAAGAGCTATGCTGACCGTAGGAGGCAGCCTCTCGCGTTCGCCGTGGGCGATCATGTGCTCTTGAGAGTTTCTCCGATGAAGGGGGTGATGCGTTTTGGACGGCGTGGGAAGCTGAGTCCCCGCTATATTGGTCCTTTTGTGATTGTGGAACGCATCGGTGAGGTCGCTTATCGGTTGCAGTTACCCCCTGAGTTGGCGTCGGTGCATGACGTGTTCCACGTCTCGATGTTGCGGAAGTATGTGTCCGATGACTCTCATGTGCTCGAGTTTTCTATTTGGCCAGAGGTGACTCCAGATCTTTCTCTCCCAGAGTTTCCAGTCCGCATTGAGGATAGGCGAGAGCAGCGCCTACGGAGCAAGGTCATCCCCTTGGTAAAGGTGGTGTGGCAGCGGCACTCTAGTGGGGAAGCTTCTTGGGAGCGTGAGGACGAGATGCGTCAGCAGTTCCCGTACCTGTTTGAGTGAGTCTTTCTCTTCTTTCCCCTTGGGTTGTTCTCAATTTCGAGGACGAAATTCCTTTAAGGGGGGAGGGATGTAATTTCCCAAAACTTTCGGATCCCTCTTCGTGGGTCCCGGATCTGGTTTCTCAAAGTGTCCGGCTCCATTGTGTCTGAAATTTCGTTTCGGACATCTTTCATGTTCGGATCGGCGCGATCCGGAGTTGTTTCGGAGGCCCGGAAGCGTTCCGCGGCTTTTCCACGCGTGTTTTCTGATTTCCGGTGTGTGTTTCGGCAATTCCTTCGGAAGCTCACTACGGGTGAACCGGGTTGTTCACCTGGGCACGAGTGGTACAGTTGCGATCGGTGCGTTACGAGGATTCCGGAAATGTAATTTTCTGAATTTCGGTATTTTCTGGATTTTTCGGATTTTCTATAAATACCCTCCTATTTTCTCTCTCTTCCCCACATTCTCTTTCCTCTTCTTCTTCCTCCTCCGTTTCTCCCCACCGCGGCCCCCCTTTCTCCCTCTCTTCCTCCCGTTCGGGCGCGGCGAGCTCCCTTTCGGCTGCTGACGGCGACGAGGCGACGGCGCGAGGGCGTGGGTGACGGCGAGGTGATCTCGTAGGCGTGCGGTGAGCGTGGGAAGCGTGAAGAGGCGAGGTTTTCTAAAGCGTTCTTCGCGATTCACGGACGATCCGGCGGAGCATTCGCTCCATTGAGGTAGGGTGACGATCCCTAGCTCCCCGCCGTTCATTTTCGTGATTTATAGGCCGAGGGGAGGCCCAGAGGGGCTTGATTGAGCATGTTTGGGGTTTTTCCATGTTTGGGGAGAGCTCGCCCGATCTATGGATTTGATGCATGATTTCACATTTTGATGGCCTAGAATCATGCTAGGGGTCCCCAGAAGTCTTCCCCTTTGATTTCCCCCTCTCCGGTGGAGGCATGGGGGCGTGGTTGAAGTTTTTGGGCTTTCCCGTCGTTTTCGCCGTCGGGTGCGTGTGACGGTCCTTCTAGGGACCGTTACATGATGTGACGCGCCTCGAGGGGGCCGTCACATGCCCTTTTGTTAGCCTTTGGGGGTCAGGGACTATGACGGTCCCACAATAGACTACCACTTCTAAGTGACGCGCCCGGGCTAGGCCGTCAGGGGCTTTCCGACCGTTGGTTTTTGACCGTTGGGGGTCTACGTGTGTAACGCGCCAGGGCGAGCGCGTTACATCCGCGTGACGCGCTGGGGCGAGCGCGTTACTTCCTGGGTCATCCCAGGTGTGAGGGGCGCGTAACGCGCTGAGCCAGGCGCGTTACATTCGTGTAACGAGCTGGGGCAAGCGCGTTACATCTTGCCCTCGCGCTGGGAGCGTGAGGCGCGTGTAACGCGCTGGGCCAGGCGCGTTACCTTCGTGTAACGCGCTGGACCAGACGCGTTACTCCCTGCGTTCCTCAGGCCGTGTAACGGCCTACGTTAGACCGCCAGGTGTGTGTAACGGTCTCGCCTAGACCGTTACAGCCTTGTGACGGTCCTGGGGTGGACCGTCGGGCGTTTGGTTGCCCCGAGAGGGCTGCAACCCTATTTTTAGTCCGAGTGTGGTCGCCGTGCAACGGGGCCGGTACGTGGGGTGGTCCCCGTACGTCGTCAGATGCGGACGTTATTTTCCGTTGGCTTGAGAGTCTACTCCTTTTGTGACCCTCCACTAGTCGTGGCCTGCTTACACGCGTGTGGTCCCACCTGGGAGTAGGTGGAGAGGCTTACCCTGAGGACGGTTTTAGACTGGTTTCCGTCGGGCCCCTCGTCGTTAGCCAGAGTCCGGCTACGGGGGAAAACCGGTCAGAGGACCAGACCTAGGACGCATGGTCTGTGTGTGCACACGTGGTTGGGGGCGGTTGGACCCACGTCGACTGGCGTGACCCCAGCTAGTCACTTGTTTGTGGTTACTTGTGCGGTGTTCGTGCCTTGGGTAGGCGCTACCACGTCAGGCAGTTCACCTGCGGTGCGGTGTAAGTCGTCAGGGGACGTTACCGGCTGTGCTTCTAGTGGGAGGTACTCCTGTCGAGTACGGAGTGTCTGACTGTCAGTCTTGTGACTTCGACCTTCGGGTTTCTCTTTGCCGGGTCGACCGTTGAGCTTCGGTTGGTTTACTGTGGCACGTGTGTCGGTTTACGTGCCGTAGGACCCTTATTTTGTAGAGTGCAGGGCTTTCCTTTTCGAGGTACTCTCCTACCGCTAGCGTAGTGGTTTCCCATTTTACGAGGTAGGGTTTGAGTGATCCCTACTGAGTCTTGTTCCGAGACTCATTCCCTACGTGTTTTCACCATGTTTCAGGTGAGGCGCCGCCCCAGGGGAGCGCATCTGGGGCGCAGCGTGGTGCGGGTGCCCAGAGGTAGTGCCAGAGGTCAGAGCCGGGGGATGTCCCGTGTAGCTGTACTTTCTTTTCTTATCTCTGTATTAGTTGTGGACTACTGTTGTTATTTTATTATTATCTTGTGGACCATGTATAATGTAAAATGCTAATTTATTTCCTGCTTAATACTAAAACTTTTTGATTTCTGCAATTACTTGTGATACTTGTGTGGTTCCCACACCATCCTTCTAACCCTTCCGAGTCTTCGGGCTTGTGGGTGGCGGTGCGAGTCTCGGGTTATCGGGCCTTCCCGGTAATCAGATTCTCGGGTCATTACATGGCCCGATTTGTTGAGCTGGGTCGGTATGCACCTCATATCATGGAGCATGAGAGGGTGAAGACCGCACAGTTCGTACATGGCTTGAGGCATGAGCTGAGGCACCATTTGATCAGGAATGCGGCCACTGATTGGAAGACAGCGTCTCGTGTTGCGGCTTCTTTGGAGATGGATATGCAGAGGACTCGAGGACCGATCAGCCAGGGGCAGTCCTTGTCGGGTCGCAGCCAGCAGTCGGCTACCCAGTGTAGACACGCCATTCCTGACGTCTCCTGAGTAAATCTCATATTACACTATGATACCCCAAGGCGGCCTTCACATTTTTAATTACTCTGGTGATTTCCTATTTTTATGATTTTTTTTACATTTTTTTGAATTATTCCGTAAAAAATCATGGAAGTGTCCAGGCGCCTGGACACCTCCATCAATGACCAAAAAATAATAAAAAAATCAAAATCATGGAAGTGTCCAGGCGCCTGGACGCCTCCATCAATGACCAAAAAATAAAAAAAATCAAAATCATGGAGGCGTCCAGTTGCCTGGACGCCTCCATCAATGCAAAAATAATAAAAATAATATTAATAATCATAAAAAACAAAACAAAAATCAAATAAAAATATATATATTTATGGAGGCGTCCAGGCCCCTGGACGCCTCCATAAAAACAAATATAAAAAAAATATATAAAATGCCCGTTGGCATAAAAGACAAAAAAAATTAAATAAAAAATAATAAATTAATGGAGGCGTCCAGGTCCCTGGACGCCTCCATAAAAACAAATATAAAAAATCAAAATGCCAGCCTTGGCATAAAAGACAAATAAAAATAATAAAATAATATATTTTGGAGGCGTCCAGGCCTCTGGACGCCTCCATCAACTCACTCACGGGCGCCGGCCACCGAACGACGGTTTGTCGTGTGTGAAAAAAGCCAAATTTAGAGACGTCCAGCTGACTGGACGCGCCCATTTCTGAATCACGAGGCGCCGCTCACAAAACCACGCGTTGTGCCAAACCGCGTGCGGCCGTCGTCGGTTTTCGGTGGACCTGTTAGAGGCGTCCGGGACCCTGGACGCCCCCATAAAAGTATTCTAAAAAAATCAATAAAAATAGAATAAAATATTATTTCGGCCCTGATGGAGGTGTCCAGGGTCCTGGACGCCTCCACCTTCCGGAGCTCTATAAATAGAGGCCCACCCCCTCAGTTCTAGGGGAGCTAAGCAGTGATCCGATAGGCTGCCGGAGCCCAGAGGCTACGGAGTCATTTTTCTAACCCGTGGGGTCTTTTGTAGGTGGAGGTTCTGCCGGCTTCTCGGGTGCCTACGCTCGCGAGAGGAAGGTCGTCTTCATCCACCGCGCTTCCCCGTCGTCCCCACGCTGCCGGAGCTCCGCCGGATTTCACCCTCGGCTCATCCAATAAGCTTTTTCTTCCCCTTTTTCTCCATAGTTCTTTACATTCATCATATTGCATCCTCTATCCCCCTTCACAAGGGCGCCTCTTCTCTTATACTTCTTGCATCCATCATCTCATTTTCCTCCTACTCGAGTCCGAGAGGGGTTTAAAAGATAACACCAACCAGGTGTGTGTCTTGCCATCATTTCGTTATTTTTACCGCGAGGATTTGAATACTACACCTCCATCTTTCTAATCCACTTGTCATTTATTTGTCGTTGTTTTGCAAGGGTACCCGAGGAAAGCCCTCTCCGTCGGCCGGCCGGAAGGAGAGGAAGAAGCAACCCGCCATGTCCCGCTCTTGAGGTAGGCGCGATCACTTTCTTATTTTGGGGTCTTTCGGCCCCTGGCGATCACATCTTTTCATCGAGGCCGCGGCGAGTCACTTCCCCAATGGCCGTTTAAATTTCTGTTTCCTATATTCTCTTTATATTTTGTTAAATTCTGCTTATATCATCGAGGCCGCGGCGAGTCACTTCCCCAATGGCCGTTTAAATTTTCGTTCCTATATTCTTTCTATATTATATTATATTTTGCTCATATCATCGAGGCCGCGGCGAGTCACTTCCCCAATGGCCGTTTAAATTTCCGTTCTTATATTCTCTCTATAATCTGTTATATTCTGCTCATATCATCGAGGCCGCGGCGAGTCACTTCCCCAATGGCCGTTTAAATCTCTGTTCTTATATTCTCTTTTATATTCTGCTATATTCTGCTCATATTCTCGAGGCCGCGGCGAGTCACTTCCCCAATGGCCGTTTCAATTCTTGTTATTTAATTTCTGCACCATTCCCGTCCCCCCGAGGTCGCGGCGAGTCACTTCCCGCTATGGCCGTTTGAACCCCATATCTTGCTATATTATACTTGTCCCGCTCGCCCCGCCGGAGCAATCTCCCGTGGTGGCCCCTTCTCTCTCTTCTCTCATCTCTGTGTTGCAGCAAACAGCAAAACAAACAAAAAGAGGAGCCCGCGCGCTCTCCGCATCCTCTTCCCCGCACCATCGAACTCCGAACCGCGTGACGTCGCTCACAGATTGGCGATCACGGTGGGACGTCTACTGCTTCCTCTCGGCTACCCTTGCAAGTTCGGCACCACCCGTGCCTCTCCACCTTGGCGCCCACGCGCGCCCCCGTTGTGCTCACGGCAGCACCGTCAGTTCTGATTGGTTCTTTGTTTATTACATGTTTGTTATTTCTGTTGTTTTCCCACTCCATATATCTGTCAGCATTCCATTGCATACATCCATTCCTCTTTTCTATCCTTTTTTTCATTTTTTTTGAGGATCACCCTTTCCCGGTGAAGGAAGGACTCTCCGTTTGGGAATTCCTCTCAACGGACTAGAATCTCCTACACTGGGACCTCCGTAAGTCCCCGACATCGAAGAATCTCCTCTTCGTTCACTGGGCTGGTTGTACCATTGAAGTTCCCCGAAGTTAGTCATTTCATTCGTGGTGAGACGAGAGACCCTAGCTGACACGGCGGTGAAACAAAAATAAACTAGGGTCCCTATCTTGTGTGAACTTCGGATCTCGCTAAAAACACACAAAAAAATCATCAAAATCAAAACAAAAAAAAGGGCGTAAAGGCATCCACTTGTTTGATAATCTCTGCTACCTACTTGCTAGTGTATGTTTTTGCGTTCTGGGAGAACTGTGAGCATGTCTCACGAGTCTTCTGAGGAGAACCACCCTAGCCGTGGTTTGACAGCCGACCCGCGAGTCTATGCTATGGACTCGGGTCCTTCTCATGACCCCTCGCATGAGGTGCAGGTTATTGCCGGGGACACGTCCCCGCCACAGGATATCACTTCCTTACTGGGCGTCCTCGCCAACACGGAGCTTACCTCTGAACAGCTCCGGGCCTTCCAGGCCATTCTAAAGGGGAAATCTGTTTCCCCCACGCCCCAGGAGTCAACTCCGGCTATCGCACCTCTCCACGAGTCCGTGCAGGCCATTCCATCTCCTTCATTGGCGCAAGCCATCCAGTCTCCCTCGCTTCAAGGACAAGCGAGCCAACAACCTCCCTCATTCCAATTCCCGTCACAATCTCAAACTCCCGGTGTTCCTCACACACCGTTTCAGCCAGGGCCAACTGTCGGTGGTCCGACAGTTCCCTCTCATTCCGGGTTCCCCCCTCAAGTCTCCGGGAGACAGTTTCTCCCCCAATGGCAAGTGCCACCTTCACCCCCAGAGGAGCTCGCCCAATCGCTCCTCAATAGGTTCAATCGCATGGACGAGCAGTTTCAAAATCTGAGAAGAATGGTGGACGTGAAAGCCACCCCGGAGGTTGCTTTGCCAATCCTCCCCGTCATTCATCTCCCTCCCTCCGAAATGCCCACGTACCGCAGATACAATGGTACCGGCAACCCCTTCATTCACCTCAAGGACTTCATGTATGAGTCCTCTTATTGGCAAAACGATCAGAGGTCCCTGGCATACCTCTTTCGGAGATCATTGGATGGTCCCGCGCTTGAGTGGTTCTATTCTCTGGAGCCCCGCGAGGCCGAGAATTTTGAAATAGTGCAGAGAAGGTTCTTGCAGAAATATAGGGATAGGGTCGGTCCCTCACTCTCCATTACCGACCTAGTGGCCGAAAAGATGAAACCCGACGAGGATTTTGTCCGATATGCTGATAGATGGAGGTCTCTGGCGGAAAGAATAAGGGATACCCTCTCCGAGCCCGAACAAGTGAAGATGATTGTGTCTAATGCAACCCCGCAGTTCAGACACGTCCTCGCCATGAATAAACTTACTACAATGGAGGAACTCTATGAAAGGGCCCGATACATCCAAACCCAGCTAAAAGACTCCCCCATCATGAACATGTTTGAGTCGCCGAAGCCCAAAGTGGTCAGAAAGACAGGCGCTGGTGTCCCGGGCGGAGCCACAGAAGGGGTCGTGACAAATGAGCAAGTCAGTGCGGTCAACAATGCCAACTATGCAGTCAACCCAAGGCCTCCACAAATGCCCCGACTACCCCTTCAACCAGGTCCTTTCCCTCTCCGTCCTCCACCCCAAAATAATCCACCCCAGGATAATATGCCTCCATTACGCCAACCCCAGCAACAACAACCACAACCTCAACAACAACAACCACCGCTTCAGTACAACCAAGTTCCACCCCCGGGGAACTATGGTCCCCAACAGCAACAAAGGAGGCCGCTCGGTCCTAAGAGAGCCTACTATCCACCATTGCCAGAAACCTTAGCAGATATTTTTAATGCCCTCATGGCATCAAACCAACTCGCCCTACCCAGAGAAAGGCCCGCCTGGCCCCCAAATGTTGATACCTCCAAATACTGCGTCTACCACAGGCAGCCGGGACACACAGTGGATTACTGCTTCCATTTCAAAGATTACATCCATGATATGAATGATGAACATCAAATAGATTGGGATGAGATGAGACGGTACGTCGCGGCTCTCAAGGCTAGGAGACCTCCTCAGAGGCCACAGCAGCAGTTACAACAGCAGCAGCAGCAGCAACCACAACAACAACAGCAGCCTCAGCAGGCCCCACAACAACAGCCCGACATGGGCATAATCCAGAATCCACTACCGGAGCACCAACAGCCCAATCATCAGGTTAACCCCATCTCCTCCTTCCCGGAAGTCGGGAGAGAGCAGGTGTGGCACCAGGAAAGTACCTCCATTCTTTATACCTCCAACCCTATCGTCATGCAACCCCCTCACCTTGCCCGGGTAGCACCTCTCTCTCATCAACCCGCATCGGTATCGCCTTCACCATTTCCACTACCATTACGCCCTCTCATCCGCACCCCGACCTCCTATCAACCGACACTTTCTACTACGCCTTCACACCCTCTCACCTTCTCCCACTCCCCCACTTTACCATCCACCTCTACCACATTTACCCCTACGCCTTCTAAACCCCTTATCATCCGTCCACCATACATAACCCCGTCTTTCTCCACCACATCACCACTAATGCCTTCAAAACCACTCATCACCCACCATCCGCCTCAAAACCTTTACCCGTTTCAAACCTTACCTCCACCTCCACCTTCCAAACCCCTTATCCTTCATAATCCGCGCGATATCCCCTCTACCTCCGCCATGCCTCCACCTAACAAACCCCTCATCAGAATCCCTGCTCCCGTCATCACCCCTGCTTCATCAACCATTCCTCCACTACTACCCCTCAAACCCCTGTTAAAACCCACTGCTACCCCCACAGAGGTACAAAAGCCGCAGGCAATGGTGCTCCGGAGTGGAAGGATTTTCCACAGGGTTTTCCCCCACAACAGTCAGAATCCCGAGCAATCTCAGCCAGAGAAGGATGATGCAGAACAACCAGAAAGAGCTATCCCTGGAACACAGTATGATCTACTGAAACACTTGGACAAGACGCCTGCCCGGATCTCCATCCTAGAGCTACTTCAAAGATCCACATCCCACCAGGCGGCCTTGATGGAATATCTTCAAAAGGTCATGGTTAATGAAGACCTCCCCGTGGAGAAGATTTCGACCGTCCTGACCCCAACAGACACACAACCGGCCATCATGTTCCACAACTACGAGCTCGCTCCCAAGGAAGCTCGGAAATATGCATTGTGCATTTCAATAAAAATTAATGGGGTATCCATAAACCCGTGTCTTGTCGACACGGGTGCGTCCATAAATGTGATCTCCATGAGCACTCTTCAGTTGTGTGGGGTTGACGAGGAACAAATAAGACCTTCCTCGATCACGGTCACGGCCTATGACAATAGCAAAAGGCCGCCGCAGGGGATGATTATTCTGAAGGCAGAACTAGGCCCCATGGCAATTCCCACGGAATTCCATGTCCTCGACATGGACCCCACATTCAAGGCTATACTGGGTCGTCCTTACATTGAAGCCATGGACGCTGTGCCTTCCACCAACCATCAGTGCCTGAAGTTTCCTTACAACGGGAGAATTATTAAAGTGGTCAGTACACCTGTCCTTCACACAGTGGATGCTATCAACACCTCTCTGCCCTCTGTTTGGCCGTCTCATCGGCCCATATTGTCACTGCTGGACGTGCGTGATCCATCTCGCATGCCACTAGCACCAAAAGAGCCGGTCAGGGCAACCACAACATCGTGTCTCCCTTTTCACTCCAAAGGTTGGGAGATTATGAGGAACATCGGCTATCAACAAGGAAAAGGGCTGGGCGCACAGTTACAGGGTATGCTCAAGCCGCCAAAAGAAATTAGGCCGAACCGTAGGTTTGGCCTAGGCTTCAAAGGACCGTTCAAGGCAGATTGGAAGCCCCTCACATGGACTCTATCAAACCACTTCAACAGAGGGCCCGTTGTTCAGATGGGAGATCACCCACGAGAAGCATATGGGGAATCACATGCTGTATATTTTGCTGAAAAATGTCCGAGGATCACCAAAAGAGGCAAGATCAAAGATCCGGAATGCGAGTGGGATAAATGGTTCGACATACGGGACATTTCTGTTGCACTGGAAAGGATGTTCTCGTCCCCACAGCTTGAAGGACCACCATTGATCTCCGAGATACCAGAGAATATTACCACTCTTGCCAAGGTTCCAAACTATCCTCGTCCTCGCCAGAAGGACTCTGTCATCGACGGATCTTCATCCGTCCTCAACATTGCCATCGACGGCTCATTAGCCGCCATCCTCTCCATCCACTCGTCTCAGCCTTTGCTGATATCTTCTTCCTGGGCCAGACAATTGTCTGATGATCTTCCCAGGTCCCCTTCTTTGCTTACATACCTACGCGGGCTTTTCAACCCGCGCCAGGTCTTCAACCATGATCTGCTCTACGAGCCCCACAATCCTCTAGCCATAACCACTTTCCTCTCTCCTCCAATCTCTTTTCACTGCTTTGTCATTAAAAATGAAAACGAAAAAAAAACGTCAATTTTCAAACTCTCCAACAACACATCTTCGTTGAGGAAACCTCCTACATCTCCCACGGGTGCGTACCGCCTTGCGGACCACCCGTCCAAGGTCCGATGAGCGACCTTTTCTACCCCTCCTCTGAGGGGTCTTCTCCTGTACATTCTACACCATCCTCCTCATCTTCCTCTTCGTCTGTAAATATTGTCAGTCAATCTAGGAATGATAGGCCAAGGGTAGTACCTAGGAAGAAATCCAAGGGTAGGCAGATCCCTCGTCGATTCCTTCTGGATTTGGCCGCCAGGTGTCAGGCCCTTCTTGCCATCCCCCAGTTGTTAGAAAATCCCATCCAGCTACCCGAAATAGAATGCGAGGGCGACTGTGCATCTGATGAAGGGTATGGAGTCTACGAGATCACGAATGAAGAATGCCCCACTGAAGATGAGGGTGAAGAATATGAGGATGCGGCGGGCGCATACGCTAGCGGAATGAGGAGATTCGACGAGCCGTCAACCGCCGTAGAAGAATCCACCAAAGAAGTCAACTTGGGGACTGAGGAAGACCCTAGGATCATCCTCATAAGTGACAACCTACCACCCTCTGAAGAAGAGGCATTAATTGAGGTCCTCAAGGAATATAAGGACACGTTTGCATGGAGCTACGAGGATATGCCGGGTTTGGATTCAACCTTGGTCGAACACCGTTTAACCCTAAAACCAGGGTCCATCTCGGTAAAACAAAGGTTAAGGCGTTTCCACCCTCAGATGGCTTTGAAAATGAAAGAAGAGGTCGATAAGCTCCACAAAGCCAGGTTCATTAGAGTCGTTCTTTATCCTCAATGGGTGGCGAACATTGTCCCGGTCATGAAGAAAGATGGGAAAGTCAGGATTTGCATCGACTTCCGGGACCTTAACCGCGCGTGTCCAAAGGATGATTTTCCCTTACCTCACATTGATGTGTTGATTGATAACACGGCAGGTTTTGAAACCCTCTCTTTCATGGATGGATTTTCAGGATACAATCAAATTCGTTTGGCAGAAGAGATCAGGAAAAGACGTCATTCACTACCCCTTGGGGAACATATTGTTACGTGGTCATGCCGTTTGGGTTAAAGAATGCTGGAGCTACTTACCAAAGAGCGATGATGGCCATATTTCATGACATGATGCACATATATCTGGAAGTGTATGTGGATGACTTATTGGTGAAATCAAGGACCAGGATGGAACATCCAGAAGTTTTGGCTAAGGTCTTGCAAAGGTCAAGAGAATTCCAATTGAAAATGAACCCGAAAAAGTGTGTGTTTGGTGTGTCGTCAGGTAAATTGCTGGGGTTCATTGTGAGTAAAAGAGGGATCGAGATAGATCCCGACAAAGCCAAGGCTATCAGGGATATGCCGCCTCCCAAGAATTTGAGGGAAGTCCGAGGTTTAATCGGCAGGCTGCAGTTTATTCGTCGGTTTGTGTCTCAACATTCACAAAGGTGTAGACCTCTCTACGAGTTGACCAAGCCAGGAGTAGAATTCCACTGGAATTCTAAATGTCAGAAAGCTTTTGAAGGGTTGAAGGAATATCTGGCTAGTCCACCCGTTCTCATTCCACCTAAACCAGAAAAACCTCTGATCCTTTACATCTCAGTCTTGGATGACTCCGTGGGAGCCGTCCTCGCACAAGCTGATGAAGAAGGCAAGGAACGGGCAACCTATTACTTGTCCAAACTTCTCAATCCCTGTGAGCAGAAGTACACCGGCATGGAGAAAACCTGTGCTGCCCTCGTTTGGGTAGTGCAGAAATTGAAGCACTACTTCTTGGCTCACGAAGTCCACTTGATTGCTCGAATGAATCCTATCAAATTCCTTCTGGAGAAAGCCGTCCTTACGGATAGGCTAGCACGCTGGCAAAGTTTTCTCTCTCAGTTCGACATCACCTACATCCAGCAAAAGGCGATTAAAGGTTATGCCATAGCCGAGCATCTCGCTCACCATCCTCTTCCCAAGTTCGATCCCGTCCAATCAGAGTTTCCAGATGAGGAACTAATGTCCATCAACCAATCAGATGAGCCAATGTGGACACTATATTTTGATGGAGCTCTGAATTCTCAAGGGAGAGGAATCGGCATCGCCCTCCTGTCGCCGGAAGGCCTCACATTCCCATTGGCATACCAGCTCAAATTTCCAGTCACCAACAATATAGCCGAATATGAAGCTCTTCTAGCTGGCCTAGGACTCGCTCATTCTTTTCGTATCACTGAGTTGCGAGTCGTAGGTGATAGTCAACTCATCCTTCGCCAGGTACTCACTAAGTATCGCACTCGCGATCCCAAACTCAAGCCATACCAAGAACTCACTGCTGCCTTTGCCAAACTGTTCACAAAACTGATCTTTGTTCATATCCCTCGTCATCAGAATATTCTCGCCGATGCCCTCGCCTCATTGGCATCATCCATAAGGTTCCCTCTAGGAAGATGGTTTAAGTCCATTTCCATCTACAAACTTCACGCCCCTGCAGTCGATGATGCTTCCTACGTAAACATCAAAGACAGGATAGCAAGGAAGATCCTGCAGGAAGATATCCTTGAGAAGAGGGAGCTCATGTTGGCAGAGGCCGAAGAAGAACTGGCTGATGAAGAGAAACCATGGTTCTATGAAATTGTCAAATATTGCCAAATCAGTCTTATCCTGAAGGGGCCACCACAGAGGACAAGAAAGCCATAAGAAGGGTGGCTCAGAAATACACATTGATTGGAGGTCTACTCTATAGAGGAGCCTTACTGGTATTCTGTTAAGATGTCTTGGTGACGATGAGGTTTGGAAATGTGTAGAAGAGACGCACTCGGGTGTGTGCGGTGGCCACGTGAATAGTCAGATGCTCGCCAAGAAGATCATTCGTCAAGGCTTTTATTGGCCCACTATGGAAGAGGATTGTGCTGTCTATGTCCGTAGGTGTGTCAAGTGTCAACTTCACGCCGATAAAATCCATTCACCATCTTCCTCACTTCATCCAATATCCTCCCCATGGCCTTTCTCCATGTGGGCATTCGACATCATTGGTCCCTTAGGTGATCCCAATTCCCTCACCAAGCAGAAATCTTTCATCCTTACTGCAACGGAATACTTCACCAAATGGGCCGAAGCCGAAGCTTACGCGGAGATCAAGGCGTCAACAGTCTGCAAGTTCATCATGAAGAACATTCTCGCCAGATTCGGCGTCCCAAGCACGATCGTCACCGACAATGGGCCACAATTCATTTCTCAGGACCTACAGGACCTCTGCAAAAGGTACGCAATTGCGTTGCATCATTCATCGCCTTATTACCCACAAGGTAACGGTCAAGCGGAGGCCACCAATAAAACATTGCTCAAAATCATCAAAAAAACCTGCGAGTCTAGTAAGTTTTCAGACTGGCCAGAAAAGCTTATCGAAGCCCTATGGGCCTATCGCACCTCAATCCGTACCCCCACCGGGCAGACTCCATTTGCCCTCACTTATGGTATGGAAGCGGTAGTCCCGTACGAGACTCTGATCCCTTCTCTCAGGGTACAATTGGATGAGGAATTTCCCCTCGACGATCGTCGTAATTCACTCCTCGCCCAGTTGGAACTCTTGGATGAGAAGCGGCTGGCCGCCGCCGAACACGCGCGTGTGTATCAAAATAGACTCGCTCGCTTTTACCAAAAGAAAGTCATTGAGAGAAAATTCAAAGTCGGTGAGATGGTCGTAAAAAGAATTTTTGTCAAACCTGGAGGGCCGCGTTCTAAGCTCCAACCCAATTGGGAAGGACCATTTGTAATTCAAGCCGTGTACCCTGGCAACGCCTACAAGCTAATCAACGCCGAAGGGACCGAGTTATCCCACCCTTGGAATGGGCTTTATCTTAAGAAATACTACCCTTAGCACAAAACAAAAAAAAATGATGAAAAGATAAAAAACATCAAAAACAAGGAAATATTGAAAACCACTAAAAATATGGAAAATTCAAAATGCCGATGCCTGGCAGGCACCATGTAGTTAAGTCCCTGCATCTAACCTTCATGTTAGGATAGGGCCCATTAAGGCTTGGTAGGCACCGGGTCTTGGTTTGCCAGAACCGTGGAGACCCCTGTCCGGCCACGTCGGCCTATGCTCGCTCGAAGGAAGCTAACATGTGTTCACTTATGTATTTTATTCAAAAAAGTTGGTAGCATCACCTACGGTAGGGCCACACCTAGAAGATCTCCGGAAGCTGTAATCTTTATTCTTTTCTCTTCGACCAAATGAGACAGTCGGCGCCCTTAAAACGCTGAGCATGAGAAACCGAAACTCAAACCCCAAAGGCAAGAGTAGGACCCATTTCCTCGAGCATCGATCAGAGCACGAGAAGAGGGCAGTGTCCCCGCAGGCATACGAAGAGGGAGCCCACCAACGTCAAACGACTATATCTCCCTCACAGAAAGAAATACAAAATCAAAATCAAGAGAAAAGCCTGGTCGTGACCGTGCCTGGTACGATAAACGGAACCCCTCAAAGCAAAAGTCTGAATCCACAAAGGGGGGCCGTGGAATGTAAATGCTCGAGATTTGGTCCGAAGTTGTCCGAAAGGAAAGAGTTAATGGGCCCTTATTCGCTCGCCGGGTTAACGGCTTTGCCGGTCCTCTCAGGAGGTTTATCCCCTACGCTCTTCCTTCTCCCTCTAAAGATGAAGGTTCGATGGAGTTTCTGAAAGGTGAAAACTGCCCAGGGTCTGCGACCTTATTTTAATATACACATTTTGGTTGCCTACTTTGAAAAGCAAAAGCTATCGCTGCGAAGGAGTCTCTGTGTTTCTGGCTGGTCAAGACCCCTGTTTACCACCTTGATGTCTTCTTGTTTAACCTCGGGCTTAGGCCAATGCAAGCGCGTCACCTATGGGTGCGACGGCGTCTGATTCCGGGTCAGCGTCGCGCGGTTGGTCGTTAGGGTTCCAGGGTGTTCCATCTTATACCATCTAGAGTTGTGAGGAAACAGACCCGGGTCGGGCAAATCATCTACCTCAAACACCTTTTGGGTGAATCCCTGTGGTCGGAAGCAACTGGGAGCCTAAGCATGGCATGACGGTATTGTCATCAGGGTAAGTCTTAGCCGGCGGGATCGTCATTCGAGGGGTCTAGAGGCCCAAATCAACCTAGATGTGCACTTAAGATACCTGGGAGGTTAGTAAGAAACCCCTGTCTCACGTAGGTTAGGTGCCATTTGGGTGCTTGCCGGGCGTTAGCAATAAAAAAAATTGAAATGATAAAAGCACAAAAAAATGGAAAAGAGAAATGTACATATTTGCAAACAAAAAAAATCTTTTTATGATAAACAAAAAAAATGTCAAATATAAAAAAGAAAACAAATCAATTTTGCATGATTGCATTTACGTGCATCATCTCACTTTTAATATCGCTTGCATTCGTGTGCTTGCCTGTCGCATTTATCATCACCGCATCTTTCCCTTGCCTTCGTTAAATAAAGGCTTGGCCCCTTGACCAGTTATCAAGGACAGTCACAGTGACCATTTGCTTATTGAGCAAGGGGCCAAGTCAGAACAGAAATTCTGATTTGTTTGTTTCAGTGATATGTGCAGGGATTCAGGTAACTGAAGCAAAGGTAAAAACAAACAAACCAAACCTTGTGTTTTATTCCAAAAACCAAAAAAATTACATCAAGTTCCGCCCTCTCTCTCTGCATTACTCGTCCCACTACTCTCCGGGCAAAACACTCTCAAAGGTGCTACCCAACTACGAAAAGCGGTACTCCTGCCGCTCTGTACTCCTCTTCCTATTCCCACATCCCGGCGTTGATCCGCGGAAGCAGCAGAGAAGCTACCAACACGAAAGCCACGCTCTCGTGCTTTTCGGTAGCGCTCCTCACCATCTCTCAGCCACTGTTCAGCAAGACCAAGGCCGATTCGGAGTTCGAATAGTTGGGCCTCCATGGCCCTTCGCTCCTCCCTTTCAGCCAAACTGTTGGCTCTTTCTCTCTCTGCGTTTCTTTCTCTCTCTGCCCGTTCTCTCTCACGGTCTTCCCTCTCTAACTGGAGAGTGATCCTCAGTTCCATAGCATCCCTGGATGAGTCGTCATCAGGATGACGCCGCAGTTCCCTCTCCAGTTCTGCTATCCTAGCCTCCTTATGCGCAGCTTGGGCAAGCGCTTCTTCCGTCTCCTTTTCCTGCCGAGTGTACCATCTCAGATACGCGATAAGGCGTAAACAAAGAGAACTCAACGCTGAAACTTTTACCTGTATACGGAGCATTCCTTCTGCCTCCGCAGCACGCTGCGTGGCGTGAGCAAGTTGCTCATGAAGCGAGTCAAGTTCTGAGGTGGGAATCCACAAGCTGGAAGAGGCACCACCTACTCCCATCGCTGGGGAGGCTGCGCCAATCTGGGCATGCTGCGACCATGTGAATTAGCAGCCAACATCTGGAATCTGGGGTTTTAACTAGGAACGTACTGTACACCTACCAAGGCGCTCGTAGCTCCGCGGGCATCACCCAACTGTTGTTCCATCTCTGCCAAGCGAGTTCGTAAATTCGCTATCATGGCATCCCGGACATCCTGCAGCCTTACAAGTCAGCATTTTTACCAAAAAAACCAAGAAAAGGAGAAAGAATAGAAGAGAAAAAGGGGAAACCTACCTCCACAAGTCCCCGGGGTTGGAACCGTTCTGCGTACTTTGTCCTATATAGACGCAAGTAGTCCTCGCTGTCCCGCGCCTGTGATTCTACAATCGTGCCACCCCGTTGCCAGTCCTCATACTGTTCGGGGAATCGCACGCGCCAGTCAATGCAAGTCGCCGGTCCCCGCGTCTTTCTCCCGACACGAGGTGGCGCAGCTGAATCCACCCATTCTTGAGCCAGTCCTAAAGTCCTCATAACTAATCGTAGCCGAAGCGGCTCGATTTCATTCAGGCAGTGCATCCATAGTTCCCGTCCGAACCGGGCACGACTTGCTAGAACCCACGGCTGGTTGGCATCGACCATGTCTGAGTAGGGTCTCCAGTTTACCATCGCTGTAGGGAACTCCTGTAGCTCCCGCCTTAACACCATCAGTTGGTAGGTTAGGGGTGCCGCACTCATGACGGGTTCCCACCGCCTGGCTAGCGGCACCATCACGGGTCGCCAATGTCGAGCTCTCCCCATAGGGAGGTAATAATAGCTCCATAACTGCTCGGCGCAGGTCATCAGCACCTTGCGAAAATAACAAAAAAAATACAAAACAAGCAAAACCAAAAAAATACCTGGATGAATGGTGTGAAACCACTCACAGTCATCTCACGATCCGTTTCTTGGAATAGGCCTGCAAACAAGTGTGCCAGCATGGCGGCTCCCCAGGCATAATACCCTACTCTTCCAAGGTCTGACAGCAGCTCCAGGAAGCAACATTGGATACCATCCCCTTTCGAGCTCAGTACCAATCTCCCCAAAAGGAAGAGGAGAAATCTCCTCAAATCTATGTCACATCTTTCCCAGTTGCCGAAATCTGTGCAGTACACGGCACGGCATCCTATTTCTATCCTTTCCATGAACTCTTCTGAGGATTCGTCGTCCCGCCGACGAGTGTCGGTGAGCCCTAATGCATCCATGAGGGACGCCCTAGCTACCGACCTGTTCTTCCGACCATCTAGGTCCAAACCCAGTAACTTCTGGGCACCTTCTCTGTAGTCCGCGTAAGTGACTCCGGTCACTGCCTCGCCTTCTACCTTCAGGCTTGTGATCCGGACCACATCCTCCAAGCTGGGCACCATGTGCCCCCAGGGCATCAGGAATGCCCGGCTCACTGGGTCCCATCTCTCACACAAGGCTTGGATCAGGACTAGGTCAAGTTGGATCGGCTCGATCCGAAGGAAGGTACCAAATCCCATCACGTCTAGCCTCGCCTTCTGAAAATCTGGGAGGCCCCTGTACGCTGCTACTACCAACTCCCATAAGATTTGTGATTTCATCACAACCTACACATACAAGGAATGGGGGTGAGGTTTGGTCAGAAGAAAGGAAGAAAAAATGAGAAAAGGGCAGGAAAATTTGGCTTACGAGTTGTGATTGGGTCCTTTCGCTGAAGTGCCCTTCGAGGTCCGAAAGCCTCCTGGAACTACTACCACTGGACCTGCTTCTCTTCGAGGAGTGGGAAGATTCGCCCTCCATTCAACTCTCGGAATTTTGAACTCCTCCTCTCCCGTGAGAACTTGTGCTCCTCGAGTTAGTCCTCGATATACCTGGGAAGATAAAAGGGACACGAATTTATAGAAATGGAAGGAGTGCGGGCCAAGATTGCCTCCATCACCTGTCGATGATAGCCCTCGCAATAAGACACCGACCAAGCGGCCCCATGTGTCGCTTCACCGCTCGCACAGGGTGATTGACTGGACGAAGAATAGGACGAATAGCCCCTATGTTGTCTAGGGATACCCTATCATGTTTTGGAGGACGCCCGCAAAATTTGGCACAACATCCGGGAAAAGGAACTAGGGCCGTCAGTATTGACTTCGACGGCAGATTCCCGTGGAAAATGGTCACAATAAGACGTGATTCTCCGCTCGAGGCGGAGTCTCGACAGATCCGTCACATGGGAACAGTGCAAAGGAGAAGAAGTGTAGGGAAGAAGGAACGCACAAGAGGACAAACAAGCATCAGAAAATCAAATCACTCCATTCATAATTCTACATAAGTTGTCAAAAACATCATAAACATAAAGAGGTGACGGGTCCGCTAGCCCGCCAATCCTCACCATCACTCATCTCTCCGGGCACTCTCCTCCTCTCCCCCGAGGTGAGGGTCCCTCAGAAGCCTCCAGGATCCCCGTGCAGTAGCACCTGCCTCGCCTCTGGGCGCCTGCTCCGCAGCAGTGACTCGCTGCTCCTCCCCTGGCGTGGCGAAGAAGCCACTGGCGGCAAAGCGACCGGACTGGCGGAGTCGCTCCCCGAACTCTCGCGCTCTCTCGTAGCGCGTCTCCATCCCTCCTAGCCTCTGCACGACGGCCTGAAGGCCCAGCTGGAGCTCCCTCACTTGGGCCTCCAAGGCCCTCCTCTCGGTCAGATCCCGCTGTCGCTCGGACCTTCTCTCGGCCTTCTCTCTCTCTACCTCTCTCCTCATCATCTGCAGAAGAACCCTTAACTCCAGGATGTCTGGAGAAGGTCTCTCCTCACCACGGTGCCGCAGCTCCGCTACAGTCGCCACCCAGGCGTCACGCTCCTCTTCCGCCCGGGTCGCACGGGCCACCGCACCGGCAAGTTGCTCCCGGAGGGAAGCAATCTCGAGAAAAGGGGCCGAGGAGCTAGAAGATCCGCCAGCCGCTCCCACCGTCGCTGTCTGCTGGGCACGCTGGAACAAAATAAACAACGGCCGTCAGTGAAACTCCAAAATCTGAAGTTAAAAGGGCAGCACGTAACTTACCAGGAGCGACAGCTCATGTTGAGCGACGGCCAGTTGCCGCCTAGTCTCTGACAGCTGGGCGCGCGAGCCGCCGATGCCACGCGTGTCCCCAGCTTGGGGAAGCCCCGCGTAACTCTCTCTCTGCCGCCGCAGGAAGTCGGCACTGTCCTGCACCAGTACACCCCCTTGCTGTCCAGGGAGACGTACGGGCCAGTCCTCGAGCCTCGCCTTGCCGCGACTCTCCTTCCTGACGCGGCTCGGCTCGTCCGCACTCGCCCACTCATCGGCCAGGCCCAGGGTCCTTGCCATGTCCTGCACCAAGAAAGGGGTCCCATATCAGTCAAAAGGAACGCGTCCCCTGTCTAGGACGCGTCCATCATTTGAGTGCAACACTCGCCGAACCCTTTTCTCCTCGCCCGACTCGCTTCAAAACCCAAAATGAATTAAAAGAGGAAGAGATCGGAGGACCTACCGGACCGTGTTCACCTCCTCCCACGCCCTCGGGCCCCTCAGGTCCCTCGGGGGCCCGAAGCGGCCCTTCCTCCTCCATGGACGCCGTTTCGTGCTCGGGCGCGTCCCTCCTTGGGCGAGGATTTCCTCGTCCCTCTCCACCTTCACCACGGTCGGGCCCACTGAACTCCATCGATCAAAAGAGGAGGAAGACGAAAAAGGGGCAAGCGAGTTTCGGCGGAAGGCGGGCTCGTTTGCGGGTAAGGCACGGGAGAAGAAAGGCCACCCGACGCTTTAAATTTGAATTTAAGGACTAAGACGCGTCCTCGCGCTTGGACGCCCCCAAAAGGAGGAGAAAGCAAACAGAATCCCCCCCGTGCAAAGCGTAGTTCCCTGCTGTTTAGGGCAAGGTCTCGTGAAGCGTGTCTCGAAACAACTTGGTGTAAGAGAAGAAGTGTAGGAAGGGAAGATCGCTACAGGACAGAACGTGTCACATCAGTGGTCATTGTCAAGATTTTGTCTGGATCTCCTTTGAACTGTGGTGCGATTCTGCTACCTTTTGATGTTGCTAACCTTTGCTGGCCTGTGCAGGTTTTACTAACGGACGTCTTTGTCCTATCTCCTGTCCCACCTTTCATTGGTTGGTCCCACCATGTCATGCATCATAGTATACGATACCTACGCTACTAGAACATGTCAAGGACCTTGCGACCCGAACAAATCTGGGATTTGAGTTCCCCTTCAACAAAAACAGTGATGATCCCGGAAGAATTTGGGTTGTACGGATAGGCCGTTAACTTGTGGTAGCAT
Source organism: Amorphophallus konjac (assembly GCA_022559845.1). Taxonomy (NCBI): domain Eukaryota; kingdom Viridiplantae; phylum Streptophyta; class Magnoliopsida; order Alismatales; family Araceae; genus Amorphophallus; species Amorphophallus konjac. The sequence continues at coordinate 188,317,591 of CM040129.1, read as the reverse complement.
GGGGACGACGGTTCCATTCAGTGAGTTGGTGCGCGGATAAACGGGCCCCAGCCCAGTATCAGCTCACCGAGTCGGTATCCTGACCCGTTCTTCACAAGTTGACAATATTATCCTTGGCTATTTTCTATTTTAGTTTGTTTTAAATTTTTCTTTGAACCCAGCATGCATTCATATAGGACTTTGATTTATTGCGGAAGATCATTCAAGTGATTCGATTGTGAAAGCCGTTGTGCTCCAATTCCCACAAATATGAGATATTCCACTCCGAATGAAATACTGAGTTTCCTTGAGACGGCCCCGGCGCTGCTCTTCCAAAGGAGACCCTTGTTTGGACAGACCCTCAGATATTCCTTTACCTTTTTTGACCCACCTTGGCCGCAGCACTTCCACATTGGCTGGTAACCGCTCCCCAAAGGTGAAACCTCCGGTTTATGACCCAGGTACTTCCACACCGAGAAGTTGGTCTCCTTTTGTTTCGTGCCTGAGCGCACATCTCACCCTCCCTTATTTGATCTCCGTCCAAGCAATCGTCAATATTTGAAAGACCTTCTTCAAGGTCGCCTCATTGAAACTCCAGGAAAGATTCCAAATAGTAACGTCAAAAGCGTGTCTCATCACACCTTGGCATCAACTTATCAGTCCACTCCCACTTCATTTCACTCCACTTCGATACCATTCCACTACGTGTCGCTCCCTTGCAAAGCAGATGCCAAGGCGGGGCAACTGTAGACACGCCATTCCTGACGTCTCCTGAGTAAATCTCATATTACACTATGATACCCCAAGGCGGCCTTCACATTTTTAATTACTCTGGTGATTTCCTATTTTTATGAATTTTTTTACATTTTTTTGAATTATTCCGTAAAAAATCATGGAAGTGTCCAGGCGCCTGGACACCTCCATCAATGACCAAAAAATAATAAAAAAATCAAAATCATGGAAGTGTCCAGGCGCCTGGACGCCTCCATCAATGACCAAAAAATAAAAAAAATCAAAATCATGGAGGCGTCCAGTTGCCTAGACGCCTCCATCAATGCAAAAATAATAAAAATAATATTAATAATCATAAAAAACAAAACAAAAATCAAATAAAAATATATATATTTATGGAGGCGTCCAGGCCCCTGGACGCCTCCATAAAAACAAATATAAAAAAAATATATAAAATGCCCGTTGGCATAAAAGACAAAAAAATTAAATAAAAAATAATAAATTAATGGAGGCGTCCAGGTCCCTGGACGCCTCCATAAAAACAATTATAAAAAATCAAAATGCCAGTCTTGGCACAAAAGACAAATAAAAAATAATAAAATAATATATTTATAGAGGCGTCCAGGCCTCTGGACGCCTCCATCAACTCACTCACGGGCGCCGGCCACCGAACGACGGTTTGTCGTGTGTGAAAAAAGTCAAATTTAGAGACGTCCAGCTGACTGGACGCGCCCATTTCTGAATCACGAGGCGCCGCTCACAAAACCACGCGTTGTGCCAAACCGCGTGCGGCCGTCGTCGGTTTTCGGTGGACCTGTTAGAGGCGTCCGGGACCTTGGACGCCCCCATAAAAGTATTCTAAAAAAATCAATAAAAATAGAATAAAATATTATTTCGGCCCTGATGGAGGTGTCCAGGGTCCTGGACGCCTCCACCTTCCGGAGCTCTAAATAGAGGCCCACCCCCTCAGTTCTAGAGGAGCTAAGCAGTGATCCGATAGGCTGCCGGAGCCCAGAGGCTACGGAGTCATTTTTCTAACCCGTGGGGTCTTTTGTAGGTGGAGGTTCTGCCGGCTTCTCGGGTGCCTACGCTCGCGAGAGGAAGGTCGTCTTCATCCACCGCGCTTCCCCGTCGTCCCCACGCTGCCGGAGCTCCGCCGGATTTCACCCTCGGCTCATCCAATAAGCTTTTTCTTCCCCTTTTTCTCCATAGTTCTTTACATTCATCATATTGCATCCTCTATCCCCCTTCACAAGGGCGCCTCTTCTCTTATACTTCTTGCATCCATCATCTCATTTTCCTCCTACTCGAGTCCGAGAGGGGTTTAAAAGATAACACCAACCAGGTGTGTGTCTTGCCATCATTTCGTTATTTTTACCGCGAGGATTTGAATACTACACCTCCATCTTTCTAATCCACTTGTCATTTATTTGTCGTTTTTTTGCAAGGGTACCCGAGGAAAGCCCTCTCCGTCGGCCGGCCGGAAGGAGAGGAAGAAGCAACCCGCCATCTCCCGCTCTTGAGGTAGGCGCGATCACTTTCTTATTTTGGGGTCTTTCGGCCCCTGGCGATCACATCTTTTCATCGAGGCCGCGGCGAGTCACTTCCCCAATGGCCGTTTACATTTCTGTTCTCATATTCTCTTTATATCCTGTTATATTTCGTTTATATCATCGAGGCCGCGGCGAGTCACTTCCCCAATGGCCGTTTAAATTTCGTTCTACATTCTCTCTATATTCTGTTATATTCTGCTCATATCATCGAGGCCGCGGCGAGTCACTTCCCCAATGGCCGTTTAAATTTCCGTTCTTATACTCTCTCTATAATCTGTTATATTCTGCTCATATCTCGAGGCCGCGGCGAGTCACTTCCCCAATGGCCGTTTAAATCTCTGTTCTTATATTCTCTTTTATATTCTGCTATATTCTGCTCATATTCTCGAGGCCGCGGCGAGTCACTTCCCCAATGGCCGTTTCAATTTTTGTTATTTAATTTCTGCACCATTCCCGTCCCCCCGAGGTCGCGGCGAGTCACTTCCCGCTATGGCCGTTTGAACCCCATATCTTGCTATATTATACTTGTCCCGCTCGCCCCGCCGGAGCAATCTCTCGTGGTGGCCCCTTCTCTCTCTTCTCTCATCTCTGTGTTGCAGCAAACAACAAAACAAACAAAAAGAGGAGCCCGCGCGCTCTCCGCATCCTCTTCCCCGCACAATCGAACTCCGAACCGCGTGACGTCGCTCACACCCAGCAGCAGGGTTCCTTTCAGTATGCGTCGGGTGGTTCAGGAGCGCCGGCACCGGCAGCTTTGGCGACATGATCTGTGTCTTTTGGCTCTAAGGTCAAGAAGTTCCTCAGGAATAGTTTCCGGAAGAAGAAGCACAAGGATCAGGGGCAGGCATCATCGGACAGTGTACAACAGCCGGTCCCATTTCAGCGTCAGGGATCAATGGGTGGATCGCGAGGACTGTGTCCACGGTGTAGCGAGCATCACCCAAGCAGGCAGTGCACGGCGCCGATTGTTTGTTTTCGGTGTGACCAGCCAGGGCACATGGCGCGTGACTGTCCTCAGTGGTAGCAGCAACAGGGTCAGTATCCGCCACTACCCAGGTCAGCTAGTGTGGGAGACAGGCAGAGAGCTCGAGGTCAGATCACGCACATGACCAGGGCAGAGGCAGTGGCGTCACAGCTCGTGGAAGGTACCGTTCAAATTTTGGGTTGTGCAGCTCGAGTTTTGTTCGATTCTGGCGCGTCTCACTCGTTTGTTTCGGAGGATTTCGCGTTGAGTATTGAGGAGCCGGTGACCCAGTTGTCTTGTGATTTGGCAGTAGAGTTACCTTCGGGTGATTTTATGATCACTCTGTATTACTTTGATGAGGTTCCTGTGTGGGTGGAAGGGTGGAGTTTGCCGGCTAGGCTCTATGCGTTGCCGCTTTAAGACTTTGAAGTGATTTTGGGCATGGATTGGCTCGAGGCACATCATGCATTGATGGATTGCGGCTTGAAGAGGGTTTTTTTCCGGCAACTTCACGGACCCACCTTCTATTTCCAATGTATCAGGTCTTCCTCTTCCCGTTTTCTTATTTATGCGATTCGAGCTCGTCGGTTGCTTGATGCGGGTTGTCAGTGTTTTCTCGCCTTCGTGGTTGTGATTGACCGGATGGAGCTGGATGTCGAGGACATTCCGGTGGTGTGCGAGTTCCCCGATGTTTTTCCGGATGACTTACCTGGATTGCCTCCCTAGTGGGAGATTGATTTCGTGATCGAGATTGTCCCTGGTACGGGACCTTTGGCGAAGGCTCCCTGCCGTATGGCCCCCGCGGAGTTGAGGGAGTTGAGGGTGCAGTTGCAGGAGCTGCTGGCCAAGGGGTATATTCGTCCTAGCTTTTCCCCTTAAGGTGCGCCCGTGTTGTTTGTGAAGAAGAAGGACGGTAGCTTGCGGTTGTGCATTGACTACCGGCAGCTAAATGAGGTGACCATTAAGAACAAGTATCCGTTACCGCGGATTGATGATTTGTTCGACCAACTTCAGTCTGCGCGGGTGTTCTCGCGGATTGATTTGCGGTCCAATTACTATCAGCTGAGGATTCGCGAGTCCGACGTGGAGACGACTGCGTTCAGTACGAGGTACGGGTATTATGAGTTCTTGGTGATGCCGTTCGGGCTCACCAATGCCCCGCAGCCTTCATGGACTTGATGCAGAGGGTGTTTCGTTCGTATTTGGACTAGTTTGTGGTCATATTTATGGACGACATCCTGGTTTATTCGCGGTCTATCGAGGAGCATGCGTACCATTTGGGTGTGGTGCTGCAGACGTTGCGAGATCACCAGTTGTATGCGAAGCTCAGTAAGTGCGAGTTCTGGCTTCGTGAGGTGCACTTTTTGGGGCACGTGATTTCTGGTGATGGTATTTCCGTGGACCCCGCCAAGGTCGAGGCAGTAATGCAGTGGCCGAGGTCAGTGACGGAGATCCGGAGTTTCTTGGGGCTTGCGGGCTATTATCGTCGGTTTATCCAGGATTTTATCATATTGCAGCCCCGATGACTAGACTTACGCGGAAGGATGTGCCTTTCGTCTGGTCTGAGGAGTGTGAGCAGAGTTTCAGGAAACTGAAGAGATTGCTCACCTCGGCTCTGGTGTTGGTTTTGCCTTCTTGATCGGGAGGTTTTGTGGTGTGTACAGATGTTTCCAGGGTCGGATTGGGTGTTGTGCTGATGCAGCATGGTAGAGTGGTGGCTTATGCATCTCGACAGCTGAAGCGCCATGAGGAGAACTACCCTATCCATGATCTGGAGTTGGCAGCTGTGATCTTCACGCTGAAGATTTGGAGGCATTATCTATACGGCGAAAGGTTCGAGGTGTTCACTGACCATCATAGTTTGCGATATGTGTTCACATAGAGGGACCTTAACCTCAGGCAGAGGCGATGGATGGAGTTTATAAATGATTATGACTTCACCCTGTCTTATCAGCCGGGCAGGATGAACGTCGTCGCCGATGCCTTGAGTCGGAAGGTCGCGGTCAGTGCCTTGATGTTGAGGAAGTGGAGGCTCTGGGAACAAGTGTCCGAAGTTTCATTCAGTCTCAAGATTCCCCAAGAGCCAGGGTTGGCAGTGCTTGCTAGTCTGACTGTCACGCTTGCTATCCGCCGTCAGGTGACAGAGGCTCAGCATGCGGACCCTGAGTTGCCGCGGATATTGGCTTTGACTGATGTGGAGCTCGGCGAGGACGGTGCCGTGAGGTTCCGTGGTAGGCTGTACGTCCCAGCCAAGGAGCGGGTTCGTCGTGCAGTGTTACGCGAGGCTCATGGGAGCAGGTACACCGTACACCCGGGTGCGACGAAGATGTATCGGAACCTACGGAGGCAGTTCTGGTGGCCTGGCATGAAGAGAGGTGTCGCCGCGTTTGTGGCCAGGCGCCTGACCTGTAGTGACCCGGATTCCGGATACCCGGTGCACCCGGTATAAATACCGAATACACGTGATACCACATGGGACCTGCGAGGCCTCCCAAGCGCGGGAAAGTGCCGAAGGGGAAAAGGAGTGCGTGGAATACATTGAAGCCATCAGATATAACAGTAAGTAATTAAATTTCATTAGATCGGTTTGCTAAAGTAGCAGAAATAAAATTACATTTTCTTAATAATTCAAATTTTACAATTTTACACCAGAGTCCAGTCCAAAAGGAAAGACAACAAGTACAGTCTGACAGAAAAGAACATACACAGAACTCGGGGGAATCCTGACACAGGTACAGCTGGCTGCTACAACAACGCGCTCCACCAGGAACAGCAGTGGCAGACGGCAAAATCCACCTAAAAAGCAGGGGTGAGTCTCTAAACAGAAACTCAGTAGGGGTCACGCGGATCCCCACTGGAAAACGCACAGAGCAACGGAAGCAACTACGGAAACAGCAAGTGCAGCAAAGTAGGAAAGGCCACACTAAAAAGCTGTAAACAGACAGGGTACAGCAAGAGTAGGGAACAGGCTAAGAGCAAGGGGAGCTCAACAACAAAGAAGAGCGAGGCCGTGAAACACGGAACAACGGCCACCGAGGAGAACTCGGCACCCTAAGCTACTCCAAGCGGCAACAGGCGGTCAACCCCCAAACTCACACAGTAGGGTAACCTAACCCGTCAGCCCAAAACAAAGGCAAAGGCAGACACCGACGCCAAAAACACAGACAAACACGACTGGAAATGTCGTGCACACAGCCCCACGCATGACTAGAACATCATGCAAATGACAGAACACCGACCTCGAGTACAGCCACGAGAGGGCAAATCGCAAAGGTCACAGTGCGAAGAAAACGCGAGGGTCACGAACCAAGTGACAGGAGCACCCTCCCACTAGAGAGCAGCCGGATGCGTCCACTGACGACTTACACTGCGCCTCAAGTGTCATGTCACTCGAGGACAAGACACACCAAGAACCAGGTCCAAGGAACAACAGTTCCAAGGAAACAAGGTACCACAACACAAGACTACAGCACCAACTGCGTGTGACTAGTCAGGGCCACGCCCGTCGGCGCAAGTCCCCAATCCCTGACCACGTGTGCACACACCGACCTCTACCTAGGTCAGGACTCTAGCTAGTATTCCCCTCGGTAGGACGCTACCGTTGGCCGGGGCCTACGGAACTAGCTTAAGAACCGTACTTACCAAACGCAACAGGAAAACCCCTCTAACACTCCCGGTGGGTCGACAAAAGCCTAGGGCTACAACTAGTGGAGGCTCACAAGGCACAGACTCTGAAACACATGTGCTAAAGCACAGACAGCCTAAGAAAAGCCCTGTCTCATGCACAACAAAGCACCCAGGCAGTCGAACAACCGCCAACAGACTCAGGATCAGGCAACTAGACCTACGACGTAACGATCCCTGAGTCGAATGACTCAAAGGCAAGATCGTCACAAGCAGCGAGACAAGCCGCCAATCGGTCTAATCCTAAGCCAGAAGAAACCACGCTCCGCAGAAAATAACACACAGAGACCTGAGGGAAACACCAAGAACCCTCAACACACCTGGACACGTAAAACGAGGTAAGGCAATACCTTGAGGCATCCAGAAGCAGCGTCTCGAACCGGACACAACCACCGAGACACACAAGGTCACCTGTCAACCCCTGGGTCACCCCGGATTGACCGGGACCAGACCAAACACAAGCAAAGGTCACACGTCACCCACTGGGTCGCACCGGGTTGACCTGAACCCAACAATACACAAGCAAAAGTAGGATAGACAATCCTACCGCAAGTAAGAAGACTCCTGGCCACCTTACAACGTAGTCTTAACCCTCATAGGATGTCGGGAGACATCCACGGGACAACGGGTAGACCACAAGGACAAGCCAAGACAAGCCGAAACCAAAACACGGAAACCGGAGCACAAGGGATGTAACGCACCACCCCTAGACCGCCACAACCAAATAACGGTCTAGACCACGGCTGTTACACACCAAACGACGATCGGACGACAGGCCGTCACTCACACCGCCCTAACTAAGCTATTAACGCACGAAGAAAGTAACGGCCAACACCGAGCGCGTTACATCAATGTAACGCACGGGCCTAAGCGCGTTACAAACAAATGACGCATGGGAGCCAGCGCGTTATTCACAACGTGCACAGCCACCCACCACCAAAGCGAAGTAACGCGCAACGCCAGATGCGTTACAGCCAAATGACGCGGCAAGGGAGACGCGTCACAATCAAACGACGCACGGGGGCAGGTGCGTTATTCTCAACGGCACAGCCACCCTCATCCCAGCACAGAACAACAAACGACGGCCAGAGCCAGGCGTGTTATAACGCAACGACGCACGGGGGCACGACCGCTGGAGGCACCGCCTCAACAGGTCAAACGTCGGTCAAACAGCAAGTAACGGCCAGCACCAGGCTCGTCACTTTCACCTAACGCGCTGGGTCAAGCGCGTTAGATCCACCGACTCAACCCCAACACAAAGCACGACAAGCGAAGTAACGCGCAGACCTAGGCGCGTTACAAGGAAGCGACGCGCCAGCCTAGGGCCGTCACATTCCCAGAAGCCAAAAAGCTCAAAAACGTAAAACAAAGTAACGGTCTGTCGTAGGACCGTCAGAAGCAAGTAGCGGCCACTGGAACGACCGCTACATCGGTCACGGCGGGAAAACATAGGAATGGCCGGATCGGCCCATTCCACGCCCCATTCACGCCGAAACGCAGGGGATACAAACCTAATCGACAAATAACAACATCAGGGGACTTAAAACCCCACATGCAAGCTCCAAAACTCAAGATCCGGGCGATTTAGACAAATCGACCCTTAGTGGGTCACCGAGGTTCCCGGGCTTCTACCGACCTCGAATGAACACCAAACCACACGAAATCAACGTGGATGGGATCCTGACATCCCTGTGGTCAGTTAGAAACTAACTACGCCGCAAATGGTCGTCGTTTACCGGCCGACCCTAAAAACCACGAAAATCACGGTTTAGGCAAACCAATCCCAAACTCGACTGTTTCCTAGCCGAACACCGTGCAATGGCAGGGAAAACGGAGATGGAGAAGTGAGGATCAGTCACCCTACCTCCACCGAAGAACCCGTGCCCCGAAGGGACTAAACCACGTCGAAATCCACTCGTGAACCGATTTCACCGGCTTTGAATCCACCGTTCGGGATCGCGCCAGAATCGATCCGATCCTTACTCCATCGCGCACCCAGCCAGCTCCATCACGTCCCCAACACGTGCCTCTAGGTCCTCCATCTACAGCCGGAGCCGAGGAGGTGAAACGAGAGAGAACGGAAAAGAGAGAGACGACGGCGGCGAATGAGAAGGAGGAGAGAGGAAAGAAAAGAAATAGAAAAGAGATTAGGAAATTTTCCTAATTTCTGAAAATTTCGAAAATGCGCTGAAAATGCTCAAATTCAGAAAAATACATAAAAATAGCCGAAACGACCGACTCGAAGAGTACATCGTCGCTGTAGCATCCACGAGTTCGAGAATTGACAAACAAACTCACCGTAGGGTTCTGTAACTAGTACGTGAGAAAAACCCACATGGCTTGTCAAACTCAACTCGGAAGCCACCAAAGCGAACCGAAACTCAACGAAACCAATCCGAAAGACCCAATGAAGATCCAGCAAGACCTACCAAGGATCCAACAAAGATCCACCAAGGATCCAGGGCATTACATCCTCCCCTCCTTTAAGAAATTTCACCCTCGAAATTAAGGACTAAGAAAGGAGAAGCAGGGAAGAACAACCCCACAACATAACCATGAAAATAACACAAATCTCGAGAAACACAACTCAGAGGAACAATTTCAGACCACCATTACAGGTACACACTCAGCTTCCAGACAGCAAGTCCGTAACACGAGCATGGCACCAAAGTGAAAACGTCTGACACCTCCGAAGCAAGGCAACGTCGTTTACGCCTCGCAGAACAGGAGACACGACTGCCACAACAACCAATAACCAACACCGAAAAACACAACGACAGCACGGCAAGCGGCAGCTTACACAAGGAGACACAGTCCTCACAGCTGTCAGCTCAACCACATCATCGGCTCCAGTGCCAAAGGTAACAGGGAACACCTGGCACACAGGACGCTAACGACAAAAACACCACTGGACCACAAGCACAAACAAGTCAGCCCTCACTCAGATATCACATCTGATCGAGTCGCAAGCTAACCCCACCGAAGAAAAGGGAGCACAGCAAAGCCAACTGACAAGACAATGGTCCAAGACAAGAACACAAAATCATAAAGAAACAGCGCTTACAAAAACAACACAACGGCAACAACTGCAGAATTCCGGGTCCACACAACACGCAGGGCCAAGGAACACATCTGCAAGCAGGGTCACAACAAGGCACAGGAACAGTTGAGCATACGACCACGAGAGACAGGTCACGTATCAGACTGCTCACCAAGGAAAAGACCCAAAATAACGAGAAACGAAAACAATCTCGGAGAACACACCTCAAGGACTACAAACACGCCTCGAGAGCACAACACCCAAGAAAAGCCATGCAGAGTAGAGGGTACTCAATCAGCAGGAATGCCGACAAATCCCCCAACACTCGCACATGCCAATGCCAACACAAGAAAAACCACCAACAACGGCACGGCAACAGACGACATCAAGGCGCAGGAAGCCAAGACGAAGTCACATCGAGAAAGAACACACCTCCCGATCAGTGGGTAAGCTGCGTACTCTTACAATACAGTATGCACACGGCAACAGAACAACCTCGGTAGTCGCACCTCAGCACATACCAGGCGCCATCGCAATCAGCAAAGATCGCAATACAGCACGCCACGAGCACCGATCCAGCAAACAACCGATCACAAGGAGCCTAAGTGCAACAAGAGAAGAGCATCAGCTTCAGCACAAAGCACAAGGGAAGCATCAATCTCAGCTTACCTTCACTTCCTGAAAATGATAAATGAGCCCTCACAATACATCGGCCGTTAGACACAGCACGACAAATACAGTGCACAACAGCTCTTAACACCATCATGGAGTCCAAAGCCAAGCAACCGTACAACAAGGGGCAGATCAGGCTCAAAACAAAGCTGTCCACACTTAAGCAGACATAGGACAAAGGCAACACTAAGACAGCAATCCCAAGGCAACATACGAAAAGATTCCACCAGAAGGGACGAGAAGCAAGAAGCTCAGCCTCAAAAGCTCGCCAGGAAGGGAAAAACCTAGGCTTGCCTGAGCAACTTCTCTAACACGGAACCTAATCGAGCACTTCAACAGAAGCGAAACACATCAGGAGCTGAACAGACTCAAGCTGGGACAACCAAAGCAACGTGAGAACGTGCATGGCCATTACACCAACGCTAAAAGTCATAAGCCACCTGAGCAAAACACAGAAACACCTCGAACAATGCACTACAGGTTCATGCCAACCAACAAACACTGCCGAGTGCAACACGATCGAGACCAACTTCAAAATTGAACGAAGCACCTCGTCACACCCAGACGAGAGCAAAGCCCATCTCGTACAGTGCCAAACAAGCACGCACAAGACCACACATAGAAAACACAGCGACAAACATCGCAACACCTACGCCAGCAAGAGACAGTACTGGACCTCAAGACTCTGGTAACTGTATATCACGGTTTCCATGTATCTCACATGACTGAGCTCTGATAATTCAGACAAAGAAATTCTGAACATCTAAGAACACTGCTCTGATACCAACTGTAGCGACCCGGATTCCGGATACCTGGTGCACCCGGTATATATACCGAATACACGTGATACCACATGGGACCCGCGAGGCCTCCCAAGCGCGGGAAAGCGCCGAAGGGAAAAAGGAGTGTGTGGAATACATTGAAGCCAGCAGATATAACAGTAAGCAATTAAATTTCATTAGATCGGTTTGCTAAAGTAGCAGAAATAAAATTATATTTTCTTAATAATTCAAATTTTACAATTTTACACCAGAGTCCAGTCCAAAAGGAAAGATAACAAGTACAGTCTGACAGAAAAGAACGTACACAGAAGTCGGGGGAATCCTGACACAGGTACAGCTGGCTGCTACAACAACGCGCTCCACCAGGAACAGCAGAGGCAGACGGCGAAACCCACCTGAAAAGCAGGGGTGAGTCTCTAAACAGAAACTCAGTAGGGGTCACGCGGATCCCCACTGGAAAACGCACAGAGCAACGGAAGCAACTACGGAAACAGCAAGTGCAGCAAAGCAGGAAAGGCCACACTAAAAGGCTGTAAACAGACAGGGTACAGCAGGAGTAGGGAACAGGCTAAGAGCAAGGGGAGCTCAACAACAAAGAAGAGCGAGGCCGTGAAACACGGAACAACGGCCACCGAGGAGAACTCGACACCCTAAGCTACTCCAAGCGGCAACAGACGGTCAACCCCCAAACTCACACAGTAGGGTAACCTAACCCGTCAGCCCAAAACAAAGGCAAAGGCAGACACCGACGCCAAAAACACAGACAAACACGACTGGAAACGTCGTGCACACAGCCCCACGCATGACTAGAACGTCATGCAAACGACAGAACACCGACCTCGAGTACAGCCACGAGAGGGCAAATCGCAAAGGTCATAGTGCGAAGAAAACGCGAGGGTCACGAACCAAGTGACAGGAGCACCCTCCCACTAGAGAACATCCGGATGCGTCCACTGACGACTTACACTGCGCCTCAAGTGTCATGTCACTCGAGGACAAGACACACCAAGAACCAGGTCCAAGGAACAATAGTTCCAAGGAAACAAGGTACCACAGCACAAGACTACAGCACCAACTGCGAGTGACTAGTCAGGGCCACGCCCGTCGGCGCAAGTCCCCAGTCCCTGACCACGTGTGTGTGTGAACTTGTCACGTGGTGGACTGAGAGAGAGAGATGGGGTTTCTCCCACTCTGAGTGAAAGAGTAAAAAATGATGAAAATGAAAACGCGTGCGTAAAAAGGATGATGTAGAAAGGACGGTAGAGAGTATGACCTGAAAGGTCACTCTGCACGAGGACGTAGAGCCTAGACTTACCGATCGGTACAGGGCGGAGAACGGGATCCAAAGACCCTCTCACGCAAACTGAACCCCTTCCCGGTAGGCGTGACCTACCATTCCGAGGACAGCTTTCTATATACCGAGTGTGAACCTGGGACTCTACGTAGTAGAAGTTGGCGGACACAAAGACACACGTAGACTCGGAATTTAGAACGGCATATCACTCCTCACATAATAATAATAACATGGATATGAACAGTAAACAGACCACTGCAGGATATTGATCCGTGCGGGGTTTTAACAATAATATAACAAAATGCAGAAAGGAAGTGCAGAAAGTAAATGACCACGGTGAAATGACTCACCGCGGCCGATTATAGTACAAACAGACCCGGGATTTAGCTATCCGCGGGTATTATAGACAGAAATTAAAATTTACTACAAGCATGCGTTTGGTGGTGTGATCGCCAGGGACCATGGGCCCTGATAACGGAAAAGTTCGTCGTTTAAACCATGCGTATAACAATCTTAAAACCGCACTCGCACAAAATGATCAAAAGAGAATGTAGTATTCGGACAAGCACGGGTCGAATCCACAAGGAAGAATAGATTTTTAGAGTTAAAAACTTTGGACTCCTTTGGAAAATATTTATGATTTGATTGTTTGAAGAAAAGTGAGGAAACAAAGAATGATTCTAACACTTAATTGAAAACACCATGACTATGCGCTTATGCGGTTAATGGGGAAGTTTGGTTGTGGGAAGCCCGGAGGATTATTTCGTGGGTTGGCAATGGGCTGACTTGGCAATTGGCCCACTTCCCTTCTCATGGTGGCTTCAGCCAATTGGCCCAATTGAGTCTCCAACTTAGAGATGGTTTGCTGGTGGGCTTGGAGGGTCTGTTGGAAAGATTGACTTTGGGCTTGAATAGTTTGTTGGAAGGATTGATTTTGGGCCAGAATTAGTTGTTGTAACTGATGGAATCTATCATCAGTTTGGGAGTCCTGGTGGTGTTGCAGAGGAGGTTGATAGGTTTGTTGAGAATTGGAAGACTGCCCGTAATTAAGCTGAGGAGGTTGGTATGGGGCCTGACCCTGGTTGAATCGGGGAAGTGGTTGTTGGGCTTGCGGTCCTCGACCATAAGCATTTCCTTGAAATGGTGGTTGAGCTTGGAATTGGTGTTGGATCGGTGGTTTGTAAGCTTGAGATGCGGAGGAGATTGTCGGTTGATTAGGAGCTTGTTGATTTCTCCAATTGAAATTGGGGTGATTCCTCCAGCCCGGATTATAGGTGTTAGAAAATGGGTCATAGTTGGGTTTAGAGAACCCCTGGGCTGCTTGGACTTGCTCCTGTATAAAAGATGGCAATTGGGCTGCTGTTGGGCAATCAGACACATGATGGTCCGAGCTAGCACATAAAGCACCCGTCTCATGATGTGTTGGGTCCAAGTATGGGTTGGACGTAGTTGAGATGGTGGTTTCTTATCTGTTTTGGGCCAGGAGCTGGTCTAACTTATGGGCCAGCATATCAACATGTTCTAGCTTTTGGGCCATGATGTCGACCTTGTCCAATTTTTGATGGATAAAATTCACATCCACTCTAGCATCAGGTTCTACCCGATACATCCCGGCCCGTTTAGAAGGCCCAATGGTTCTCTCATATGAGGATAAGGAAGCATGGTTGATTGAATTATCACTCAACATTTCAAATAAGGCATATGCCTCATCTTCACTCTTACTCATAAAGGCTCCACCACATGATGCATCCACAATCTGCCTAACTTGATCATCTAAGCCCTCATAGAAAGCTTGCACTATTTGCCATTTGGAAAGCCCATGATGTGGGCATTTTCTGAGGAGTTCCTTTAATCTCTCCCATGATTCATGTATTTGTTCATTTGGGAGTTGCGCGAATCCTGTGATTGCACGTCTCATGGTGTTGGTTCTACCGATGGGGTAAAACTTCTTAAGGAACTCATGCTGCATATCTGCCCATGTGCCAATAGGTTTCCCTAAGGTCCCTAGCCAGTATTTGGCTTTGTCCTTAAGTGAGAACGAGAATAAGGTCAAGCGGAGAGCATCCTCTGTGAAATTTTGAATTTTCACAGTGGAACAAATTTCTAGAAATTCATCCAGATGTTTATAGGGATCTTCATTGGTCTTCCCATAAAAGGATGGGAGCATCTGGATGGTGCTAGATTTGATCTCATAGTGCAAAGCAGGGACATTAGGCAGTTGGATACAAGTGGATGGCTGATAATTTGAAGGAATGAAATATTCCTTCATCTGTTTGGGCACCCCTAATTGGTGTTGTTCAGCCATAGGTTGGGTTTGATTTTGAGCCGGATTAAAAATGAATCGCTCAATCTCACTAATGGGCTCAACTAAGTCACGGTGTTGAGATCTTCTCCCTTGCATAAACCAAGGTTAAAGATGAGAGATGGGAGAAAATTTTTTTTATGATGATTTTTATATTTATTTTTTATATTTTTTTGTTTTACTCAAATTAAGACGAAGAGAGAGAAGATGATATTTTGTTTTTGTTTTTGTTTTTATTTTTGTTTTTATTTTTTTTTATGCGAACACAAACAAGTTGTCACACAAATTACTTAATGTCCTAGATGTGATCTACACCTACAAATTGGGTTTCACAAAATGGCTAAAGTGAAACTTAAGTTCACCCTCAATATTTCCACCGGCCAGGTAAGGGGTGGGGTAGTGGGAGGTTCCCCCTACTTTCGTAGGGACCTAATTATGCCAAACCACTAGCCCGCTTAAGGCGTTTGTCATCCGACCGTCTTGCCTTAGGCACCGATTTTCATAAGAGGGTAAGCCCAAATAACACAAGAACCACAGTGTGAACCTAGGGCCAATGTCTACTGAATTTTATTTGAGGTCTAGGTGATGCAAAGATGCAAGAGAATTATGATTTGTGGGCTAAGGAAGGGTGATGAAATCCCCACCTTATCTTGCTTATGGGTGTTGCCCTTAAGATATTTTGAAATGATATGCAACAAAGTAAGTTCAAATAAGGGGTTCTATGCAAGCATGAAAATGTATGAGCATGCTTTTGGAAAAGTTAGAGTACTCACCTTGCCTCCCGCAATCTTCAACAATGTAATTAACAACAATTAGACAATAAAGAAAAAGAGCTTCTATCCTAAATGATGCATAACTTAGAACATGAAGGTGTGATTTCTACTCTTGCAATGAAGATTTTTATTGAAGTTCAAGTGATGCCTTTTTTTATGTTTTTATTTAGTGAACCTATCTAACCACAAGATATAAAATGTAGAGAAATGAAATTAAAATAAAGGAGGAAAAGTTTGGATACTTACTTGAAAAGCGTTCCCCCGTTCTTTTTTTTTCACAATGAATGACAAAAAGACTAAGGAAAAGGTGGAGACTTACCTCTAAATTTTTTTTTGAATTTTCAAGTTGCTTCTTTTTTTTTCTTTTTTTCCTGTAAAAATAAGAAAAGAGAACTTTATTAGTACACTATATACATAAGGAAAACAAAGTTCTTAAGTCAAAAATCACCATTCCTCCCCGGCAACGGCGTCAAAAATTGATAACGCGAAAGTTCGTCGTTTAAACCATGCGTATAACAATCTTAAAACCGCACTCGCACAAAATGATCAAAAGAGAATGTAGTATTCGGACAAGCACGGGTCGAATCCACAAGGAAGAATAGATTTTTAGAGTTAAAAACTTTGGACTCCTTTAGAAAATATTTGTGATTTGATTGTTTGAAGAAAAGTGAGGAAACAAAGAATGATTCTAACACTTAATTGAAAATACCATGACTATGCGCTTATGCTATAGAAAATAATTGTATGAAGTGGAAAGAAAATATAGAAGAAAGAGATAGAGAGGGAAGAAGAGCAAAAACTAGATCAAGAGAACAACTTTCATTAACTTAAAAGGAAGAGTACATGAAATGTGAAATAAGTTTACACTAATGGCATAATGAGATTACAATGAAGTGAAATAAAACTAAAGCAATAACAAAAAGAGGAGCCTAAGGTGTGAAGATGGTAGTAGCAATGGTGATGACGCCGTCGTCTCCTCCTCGCCGAGCCTTGGAGAGGATCACTCCGCCTTGAAAGAGATCACCGTGGGAAGAGGTGGATGAAGAAGCCGTCGCCGTCCACGTCACGAGCCTTGGAACGTCGCCCGTCTTGATGTGCACGCCGCCATGAAAGGGGAGTTGTGGAGGACAAAATGGGAGCAACCGGAGGCCTAAGGTTGGGAGAGAAAGAGGGAGAGTGAAAGATTGCTCAAAGAAAAAACTCCCCTTCTCCTCCTTACCATGGGCTATTTATAGGGAAAGTTTGGTAGATAGAGGGTGGAGATTATATCAAAAGGAGATGGATGGCTAAGATTCAAATGGAATATGATGCATGGGGAAGAGTAAAAGTAGGTGGGCACCCCCTTTCTTGGACTTTAGGCACCCCATTTCCCAAGGCTCATCATGTCTCTCCTTTAATTCAAATTTTGGATGTCCTTTTCCTCCTTTCCAAACTTAAAGTTTGGATTCCTCCTTTTCAAACTTTGAATTCGAAATTTTAAACTTTCCTTTCCCTCCAATCAAAATAATTTGAATTCTTTATTTGACTTGGTCAAAATGGTGATGACCCTTTTGCCCCCAACTTCTTTTGTAATTACCTTCGGTGTCCTACACACACATAATTGCACTTTAGTCCATACAAATTACCACAATGTGCACATAAATCTCAAATGCTCATGATTATGCAATGGAGAATTAATGATCATGGCCCTCAACTTTAATTTATTATTAAATAAGATAATTGAATTAATCAATTTACGTGAAAGCTCCAATTTAAATGTGGAGTTGAGGTTAACTATGAAATATGCATAATTACCTAATTATATGCACATAAAATGGTGTTTATGCGATGTATTATCATAAGAAATGGAGACTTATCAGGCCCCAAACTGGTTGATTGATCGCTTGGCCTTTGACGTGGGATTTGCGCGGGTTCCTTCTTCCTCTTCGTTCGACGGGTCGAAGAAGGGGGCTTTTGACTGGTTACCCTGCAAAATGAATAAACAGAAAATAAAATTAAGTTAGACAAGTGATATAATATGATAACAATTCATGGAATAAAACACTGATAACACGGATAACAAACTAAAAACACAATAAAATAATAAGAGTAAAAAAACAGAGCCGCCGGTGGGACGAAACGGCTTTCACGGGAACACGTGGGAGAGCTGGTTGGGCCGAAGGCTCGGCTTTTATTCCTGCACATCCAAAAAGATGACAAGCTAAGATGAATAAGAACAATATTCAATATATATAAGCATACACAAATATATGTAGGCATGTATTTACACAAATATATACACATGTGAACATCTGTATATCTATATCAATATATAGATATATATAGATATATATTTATATAAGTATGAACACATATATATATCTATATATTTATGTACATATATTTATATAGATATAAACACATACACACATATATATATACCCGTAATATATAGGTACATGTAATATATATATATATACTCTTATTGATAAATATGTATGTAAACGTATGCAAGTATATGTACATAAGTATATATATATAGATAAAGTAGGATGAGCATGTTAATAATAATAAAAGAAAACTACAGGCTATCTACGTGCATGGTGTGTGCATGAGTGTAAAAGGAGACCATGTGTGTGCTGTGTGTTCGTGAATGTAAGATTATATGACTGTAACTATGTGCGTACATGCAAAGTTAAAAAGAAGAAAAAGGCAGTGTGAGAGGGAGAGAAAGATAAAGAGAGGAACATACAGAGGGTGAGAAAGTGACAGAGCAGGAATGAGAGAGAGGGAAGAAAAATGATAAAAAAAAAGAGACAGAGAAAGAGATCGAAGGAGAGAGGGGGAGGAGAAAGAAATGGAGAGATGAGAAGTAGAGAGAGTTAGTGAGGGAGAGGGAGAGAATAGAGAGAGGAGGGGAGAAAAAAAAATAAAAGAAAGAAAAAGAAGAAAGAGGGATCGAGAGGGAAAGAGAGACGGTGGGGGGAGAGAGATAAGACGGTGGGGGGGAGAGGGAGAAAGAGAGACTGTGGGGGGAGAGAGATAAGACGGTGGGGGAGAGAGGGATCGCGGAAGAGAGAGAGAGAGAGTAACGGCGGGTAAAGAAAAATAAAAAAGAAAGGTGAGGGAGATCGAGAGGGAGAGAGGCGGAGAGAGAGACGGCGGGGAGGGGAGAGAGAACGCGACCGCGGCGGTCGCGAGAGGAGAGAGAGACGGCGGGAGAGAAAGAGAGAATGGAGGGGGGAGAGAGAGAGAGAGAGAGGCGTGGGAGAGAGAGAGAGACAGAAAGAGAGAGAGAGAGAGGAGCTCGCCGCGGCGAGCTAGCCGTGGGAGAGAGAGGGGAGAAAGAGAGAGAGAAACCGTGGGAGAGAGGGAGAGAAAGATGCGGTTGGGAGGGGGATGAGAGAGAGAGGAGGGGAAGGGCAGTGGCCGGCTTCACGGCGGTGGCGACCGGTGGTTGAGGGGGGTGGACGTGGGCGTTAGCGGCGTCCGGTAGATGGTGTGCGGACGGCGTGGGGTGGAGGCGACCGGTGGCGGTCCGACGTCAACGAGAGCGGCGGCGTGGAGCTCGGACGGTGCATGCAAGGAGGTGCCCCGGAGGTGGACGGCGACGAGGACGGCTGTGTCGTCGAGGGGCGCTGCGGCAAGGGAGTTAACGATGGCGACGGCGGGCTCGGCGGTGCAGTGGAGACCGGGAGAACGACGACGGCGGTCGAGGACGGCTAGGCAGTAGCGTCGCGGCGGGTGTGACTGAGAACGGGAGAGAGAGAGGGGTGGGGGCACGTTCACATGGTGGAGGAGGGCGATGGTGAGAAAGAAGGAGGTGGCTGGTTGACGCCGGTGCTCGCAAGAAAGAGGGTCGAGCTCGCGTAGGGGGGTTGCAGAGATATGGTGAGAAGGGCGAGAGGCCGGCTGCTATGGTTAGAGAGAAGGAAAGGAGAGGGGAAGTGGTGTATTCTGTAGAGGAGGAAGATCGGAGATGGAGAGAGGGTGCGTGTGTGATGAGAAGGGAGAGCCAAGGGGGGTGAGAGGGAGTACGTGGCTGTGAATGATGAGATGGAACGAGTGTCAGGAGCAGGAATGAAATGGGGTAGAGACAAGATAGAAAAGAAGGATGTAGGGAGGTTGGGAAAAAATGGGGGTGAGGGTTGACAGAGAGATGGGAATTTGGAAGAGAGAAATGAGTGGGTGTGGGGAGAAGGGGTGCAACGTGGTTAGCAAGGTGTGTGTGCGATGATAAGAGGGAAAGAACAAAGAGAATGATGGAGAGACATGGAGAAAAAGAAGAAAATGATGGGAGTAAAGGAAGATGCCCTATGTTGGGGCGGCTGGGAAAGAAGACAGAAAGGAGGTGGACCTGAGAGAAACGAAGATAAGAAAGAGACATGAGGATTAATATTAAAGATTAGTAATAATAAAGATTAGATTAAGAATTAATATGTATATTATATATTTTTTTATGTTTTTATTGATTTCTCTTTATATATATACATATATACATAAATAGGATTATTTATTTTTATGTATTAGGATTTTGTTGTTTTTTTATTATTATTATTTTTAAAAAACATTTTCTCATTATTTTTAAACTTTTCTCAATTTTTCTGGATTTTTATAACCTTATTTTTTTGAATTTTTTTGTATTTTTTATAACTTTTGATTTTTTGTTGTATTTTTTATACCTTTTTTTGCTTTTATTTATTATTTTATTTTTTTGAATTTTCTTATAAGCTCTTTTTTATAAGCTTTTCTCATTTTTTGTATTTTTCTAACCTTTTCTTATTATTATTATTACTATTATTATTTTATGTAAAAGCCTGAAAAATGACTAATCACCCACATGAATCAAATGCGCATGCCACTTTGGGACATCGCGATGTAATATGAGATTTATCAACGAAAAATATGAAAATAGCGTGTCTACAGCTGCCCCGCCTTGGCATCTGCTTTGTAGGGACATGGCATGTAATGGAATGGAATGAAGTGGATTGGAATGAAATGGAATGAAGCGAAAAGCAGGTGCCAAGGCGTGATGAGACACGCTTTCATCATTTTCCTGATGGGAATCTTTCCCGAGTTTTACCGAAGTAACCTTGAGGAAGGTTCTCCGAAATCGACCATTGTTTGGATGATAAACACAGAGAATGATAAAATGTGCTCTGGGGCACTTACAACTAAAAGGACCAACTTCGCGGTGCGGAAGTACCTGGGTCGTAGGCCTGCAGGTTTCACCATTGGAGAGCGGTTACCAGCCATTGTGGACGTGCTACTGCCAAGGTGGGTCCGAGAGAAATAAAAAGATGATTTAGAGACAAATCCAAACAATGGTTTCTTCCAAAGAAACATCCCAAAACAACCTCGGGAAAACTCAATACTCGACTCAGAATGGAATATCTCATATTTCAGAGTGTTTGAACATAGTGGCTTGCACAATCGACTTAAGTGAATGATTTTCACAATGAGACGAACTGGCCAAGGTTAAGCTGTGGAGACTGGGTCAGGATACCGATTCGATGAGCCGGTAATAAGCCGGAGCCCATTTATCGACAAACCGAACAGAACCGTCGTCCCCATACTAACACGACTTAACGACATATCCATATGGCTTGGACTAATTGCAATGCAGGACATATTGCGGAGATATACACATGGGAAGGGGATGATCCATTTTTCTTGTTTTTCTTTCACCTTTTTTCTCTTTTCCTTTTTTCTTTAAAATTTACATAGAACAATTACACACTGATAACAAAATACAATCATGAAGACAGAGTTATTTAAGGCAATCATGATAGGACAGAATTATCAACACAATCATGACAAGTTAGAATTATGAACACAATCATGACAAGACATAATCATAACATGACCAATCATACAGGATTAATAATCATAACACGACAAACTGTTGATGATGACCTTGATTCCTTTCTATTCTATAAGTAGCTCATATGCGAACCAGGAAGAAGCACAAGCACGAATTCCCTAAAGAGAAGCAAGGGAGAGAAAGAGTGATCTTAGCCCTTTGACTTGAGATGGAAGGCGAATCCTCGCGTCCCGTGAAGAGAAGCAGGGCTAGCAATGAGATCCAACGGCTTAGAGACCTTGAAGGGCATCTGAGTGAAAGAATTCACTCAGGACTGGTGAGTTGACTCATTTTTTAGTTTCTGTATGACTTCTCCTTCATCTTCTCGACACTTCCTTTCCTTTTCAGCCATATCCTCTCTTCCCGGGCCCAAGGAAATTCTCAAAGCTGCCCTGGTTATCGAAGCTCACTTCGAATATGACCATTGGCATGAGAGCTGTGATTTCAAAATGGCATCTCCAAGGACTGGTGATTCACGCCAAGCACTATGACAAGATTTACATGGATTGGGCAGCCATGGGTGCACTGGTAGAAATTTGGCACCCTCAAACTCACACCTTCATTTTCCCCACTTTTGAAGTAACAATTCTTCTTGAGGAGGTGGAGTTGCTGCTCGGTTTGAAGAGATTTAAGAAGGATGGCAAGATAAAGATCTCGCGCATGCTGAAAAATGTGACTTCTGAGGAAGTTCTCGGAAGTTTCATGCCATCGAAGGCTATCAAAGCGGTCCAAACTCAACAGGGAGTTAACTTACAAAAGCTTGCAGAATGGACCATGAGTGCCCTGGAAGAATCGACAAGTGATGATCAGCTGGAGAAACTGATGAAGGGGTTCACAATCTGCTTAGCGGGAGCTCTCCTATTTCCTTATACAGACAACATAGTGGAGGAGGACCAATTGAGCGCCATTTGTGGGATTTGGAATGGCAAGAGAGTGGGGCCCGCCATCCTTGCCTATCTCTACAGCGGTCTCACAGCTTCCAGCATGGGTAAGCCTCCTTTCGGTTGCATACTCCTTCTAAATTGTTGGATTGACTTGCATTTCAAATTTGACCACCACGAGGGGATGACGACTACCTCAAAAATCTTCCAACAAAGTCAACTTTACCACATAGCCGATGTGTTAGGCTTTAGTGGTAATGTGGTAAATCGCGCTCCTTGGTTGAAGAAACGCGAAGACTGGAGGAATCACTACAGCACTATGATGCAGAACATGTTCACTTATGCGCCAACATGTTTACTGTCATGTGAACTCCTCACGAGGTCTTCCCCAGATGCGGAGCTGCAACTTGTTGGCGCGACTGAGTTTACTCTGTACAATGCACATCAGTGCTATACTCAGATCGGCCTCCCTCGCTATTCATTCCCAATGTTATCTGAAATTCCTCCCCTGAAGAAGAGAGAGCTAGGTACGGAGGGAGATGCAAATGATGTGAAGGCAATTAAAGCATCGTGGAAGGCAAGTGTTCCACTGAAGGTAATGGTGTCTGTAAATGAGGACATGGAACTGTGGAAAGCTTATGTAACCCAATTGGGGAATTTGAGGCCCGAAGTGCCTAAACCCCTGGTGTAGTCCTCGCTTTGAAATGAAATAAGGCCTTAATGCCCTTGCACATGCTTTGAATCTCCTCCATCCCTTTTCTGTAAGCGGCTGAGATGACAGACGCCGGAAGATCAGAGCAACTACAACACGTGGAGTTGTCCTGAGATGCCTTGACGCTAAAGGTTTCTCTCCAAGTGGCGAGGAGAGAGGTAAATCGAGAGAAGATGAAGAGAAAGGCAAAGACAGAGTAGCACAGGAGGCCCAAGAGATGGAACTCTGAGAGGAAGAACGTCCAGACAGGTCACTTGCTCCGCAGATCGGAGGGGGATTGGAGCTCGCGGCAAGGGAGCTTTTGGAGCTGGTACAGTCTCCTTCGGCAGAGCAGAGGGGAGTTCAACCAGCACCTTCAGCTTCAAGAGCTTCACGGCCATCAGGGTCGCGAGAGAAACAGGAGGACAACGAAAAGCATCGCCAGAACAGATGGAAAGGCATGGCACAGCAAAGCGATTGCTTCATCACGAGACTATAGAAGGCCTCCGAGGGAATTCTTACCTTTGGAGAGAGAAGAGACGTAACCAGGAGGGTGACGAGGATTAGTGAATGGCTTGTACACCCACTCCTTCCTCATGACGGGCACAAACCCTTATATAGATATGTGAATGAAATGGCTAGGTTTGAACGCTGGTTGCTTGCCCGTTCGTTCCTTCTGCTCTACAGGTCTCTTCTACCACATGGGTTTCCCCGAGACATGCTCGACGAGATGTCGCCTTAAAACACGGAGTGGTGACTCACCATAGCCATGATTTTCAAAGGGAGTCTGCCATCAGACTTCAACAATATCAGCCCGTGGTGCTCTTTTCCACGTGAATGTCCCTCGTTTCCCTGTTTGCGCTAAAAGTAGTCGCAATAGGACAAGGGACACGGGAAATCTTTGGACCGAATAGGAGTGGCAGGTCAACAAATCACGGCTCCGCTCCATTTACTTCACATGGCGAAGTGACACGCGAGTGTACCGTGGCCATGATTTTTCAAAAGGATCTACCACCAATTTCAAAAACGTCGGCCCTTGGCCCTATTTTCTCGTATAAATGTCCCCGATTTGCTTGTTTGCTCTAAAAGTAGATGCAACAGGACAATAAACACGGAGAATCTTTGGACCGAATAAGGACGACAAGTCAACAAATCACGCCCCCAAATCGATCACTCCCCATGGTAGGGTGGCCGCAACAGTAAGGGGGGGTGACTTGTCGCAAAGGCTGTTGCTAGGGGTGATGGTGATAGATCTAGATCACCTTCCTTCCAATCCTGTAAATACCTCCTCTTTCACTCGACTTGAGAGCACCCGAGTCGTGAGAGCTGATACGAAGAGTGAAAGTTTGCAAGAAGGGGAGGTAGTGAGAGTTGCTCAATTTTCAGGATGGAGGGTGAATCTAGCTTCAGAGCAGAAGGTGAGTCTTCCCGCTCTTCAAAGAGGAGCAGATCTAGCAGCAGCTCCAGGAGACTCTCAGAAGTCAAGGGGCAGCTCGGTGAGAGGATGCAATCACAACTCGTAAGTTGGACCTTGTCATCCCTTCCTTCATTCTCTCTCCCTTTTTCTTCCTTGGCAAAGCTCCCCTTTGCTCAGTTCTTGTGTATGTGCAGAGCATGATGAAATCGTACATTTCCTGGGAGCTAGTGGTTGCCGCATATCGTGGTCTTCCAGACTTCCAGAAGGCCAGGCTAGATGTGATGGGATTTGGGGCCTTTCTGCGGATCGAGCCAATCAAACTCGACCTCGTCCTCATCCAAGCATTGCGCGAAAGATGGGACCCAGTGAGTCGGGCATTCTTGATGCCCTGGGGGCACATGGTACCCAGTCTAGAAGATGTGATCCGAATCACGAGCCTCAGAGTGGATGGGGAGGCAGTGACCGGAGTCACTTACGCGGACTACCGAGAAGGTGCCCAGAAGCTGTTAGGACTGGAACTTGACAGACGGAAGAACCGATCAGTAGCCAAGGCATCCATCATGGAGGCATTGGGACTTGCTGATACTCATCCCCGGGACGATGAGTCCTTAGAAGAATTCTTGGAAAGGACAGAAAGAGGGTGCCGTGCTGTGTACTGCACAGATTTCGGCAATTGGGAAAAGTCCAACATGGATTTGAGGAGATTTCTCCTCTTCTTGCTGGGAAGATTGCTACTGAGCTCGAAGGGAGGCAGCATCGACTGTCGCTTCCTAGAGCTGCTAGTAGATCTCGAGAGAGTAGGGCAGTATGCTTGGGGAGCTGCCGTGCCGGCACATCTGTTTACAGGCCTATCCCAAGAGGCAGACCGTGAGGTGACTATTAGTGGCTTTACACCATTTATCCAGGTAATTTTTGTTTCATTTTTTGTGTGTGTTTTCCCAATAGTTCACTTAAGGCACTAATGGCACATGATGATGCAGCTATGGAGCTACTATTACCTCCCAATGGGGAGAGCTCGGCATTGGCGACCAGTGACGGTGCCATTAGCCAGACGGTGACAACCCATTATGAGTACAGCACCTCTATCCTACCAACTGATGGTGCTAAGACGTGTGCTGCAGGAGTTCCCTGCAGCAATGGTAGGATTCTTTTTTCTTCTTTTTTATTTTTTAGTTCTCTTTTTTTAATTTTTTGCTTCTACATTTGACTAGCTAAAAGAATATGTACAATCTAATCTAGGTGAACTGGAGACCCTACTCAAGTATGGTCGATGCCGACCAACCGTGGGTTTTGATGAGCCGTGCCCGGTTTGGACGAGAGCTTTGGATCCACTGCCTGAATGAAATCGATCCGCTTCGGCTACGATTGGTTATGAGGACCCTGGGATTAGCTCAGGAATGGGTGGATACGACTGCGCCACCTCGTGTCGGGAGAAAGACACGGGGGCCGGCAACCTGCATTGATTGGCGGGTGCGGTTCCCCGAACAGTATGAAGATTGGCAACAGGGTGGCACAATCGTGGAATCGCAGGCACAGGATAGTGAAGACTATCTGCGTCTGTATAGGGCAATGTATGCAGAGCGACTCCAACCTGGAGGACTTGTGGAGGTAGGCCTCCCCTTTTTTCTTCTTTTCGTTGTTTTTGTTGTTTTTGTTCTTATCTATTTTTTTTTTTGTGAAAATGCTGACTCCTATAACATGGCTGTAGGATGTCCGTGATACCATGATAGCGAACTTGCGAGCTCGCTTGGCAGACACGGAGCGACAATTGGGTGACACACGTGGTGCCTTAAGTGTCTCGGTAAGTGTATATACAATGTTCCTGGATTCATGGTGCTTAGCCACTAATTATCACTTCATGTTGTTATAGCGCGCCCAGATCGACGCGGCCTCATCAGCGATGGGAGCAGATGGCGTCTCTTCTAGCTTATGGATCCCTACCTCAGAGCTTGATTCGCTTCACGAGCAACTTGCTCGTGCGACGCAGCGTGCCGCGGAGGCAGAAGGCATGCTCTCTATACAGGTAAGGGTTTCATTGTTGAATCTTCCTTGTCCATGTCTTGCCGCATACCTGAGATGGTATATTTGGCAGGAAAAAGAGACGCAAGAGGCACTTGCCCATGTTACGCAGAGGGAGACTAGAATAGCAGAGCTGGAAGAGGAACTGCGGCATCGTCCAGATGATGACTCTTCTAGGGACGCCGTGGAACTGAGAATCACCCTTCAGTTGGAGAGGGAAGACCGAGAAAGAGAACGGGCAGAGAAAGAAAGGGACAGAGAAAGAGAGAGAGCCGATAGGTTGGCTGAGAGGGAGGAGCGAAGGGCCATAGAGGCCCAATTGTTTGAACTCCGAACCAGCCTTGGTCTTGCTGAACAATGGCTGAGAGATGGTGAAGAGCGCTACCGAAGAGCACGAGAGCGTGGCTTTCGTGTTAGTAGCTTCTTTGGTGCCCCCGCAAATCAACGCCGGGGTGTGGAGATGGGAAGAGGAGCACAGAGCGGTAGAAGTACCGCTTTTCGTAGTTGGGTAGCACCCACGAGAGCATCTTGCCCGGAGAGCGAAGGGACGAGTAATGTAGAGAGAGAAGGTGGGACTTAATGTATAATTTTTAGGAATGAAATAAAAAGTTTGATTTTTTTGGTTTTTGTTTTCATTTCTTTCTTGCTGTCTCGAATCCCTGCACACATCACTGAAACAAACAAGTCAGAATTTCTGCTCTGACTTGGCCCCTTGCTCAATAAGCAGATGTTTGTTTTGACTATCTTTGATAATGGGTCAAGGGGCCAAGCCTTTATTAATAAAGGCAAGATAAAGATATGATGGTGAATGCGGCACACAAGCACACGGATGCAAGCGAAAATTAAAGGTGGAATGCTGCATACAAATGCAATCATAGGACATGCGATTTTTTTATTTTTGTTTTTATTTTTTTTTGCATTTTTTTGTTATTTTGTTTTTCATCATTTTTTATTTTGCATATATCTACATTTTCCGTTTTTCCTTTTTTTGTTGTTTTAATCATTATCATCATTTTTTGTTGTTGTTAATGGCTGGTAAGCACCCATATAGCACCTAACCTGCATGAGAATATGAATTTCTTACTAACCTCCCAGGTATCATAAGTGCACATCTAGGTTGATTTGGGCCTCTAGACTCCTCGAATGATAATCCCGCCGGCTAAGACTTATCCTGATGACAATACCGTCATGCCATGCTTAGGCTCCCAGTCGCTTCCGACCACAGGGATTCACCCAAAAAAATGTTCGAGGTAAATGATTTGCCCGACCCGGGTCTATTTCCTCACAACTCTAGATGGTATATAATGGAACACCTTGGAACCCAAACGACCAACCGTGCGACGCTGACCCGGAATCAGACGCCGTCGCACCCGTAGGTGACGCGCTTGCATTGGTCTAAGCCCGAGGTTAGATAAGAAGGCATTAAGGTGGTGGATAAGGGTCTTGACCGGCCAGAAACACGGAGACTCCTTCACGACAAAGGCTTCTGCTTTTCAAAATGGACAACCATATGTTTGTGTTAAAAGGATGTTGGAGGCTTTGGCGAGTTTCACCCTTCGGGAACTCCATTGAGCTTTGATCTTCAGGGGAAGGAGGAAGAATATTGGGGGTAAACCTCCTGAGAGGACCGACAAAGCTGTTAACCCGGCGAGCAAGTAGGGGTACACTTAACTTCCCTTTTCGGGCAACTTCAGACCAAATCTCGAGCATTTACATCTCATGACCCCTTTTGTATAGAATTTGACTTTGAGTCAAAGGGGTTTCATTATTGGGATCATGCACGGTTACGACCAGGCTTTTCACTTGACTTTGATTTTGTTCTTCTTTTTTGATTTTTTTTCTTGACAGATTTTTGCGAGGGACATAGTATTTTGACATTATGGAATCCCTCTTGGATGCCTGCGGGGACACTGCCCTCTTCTCGTGCTCTGACCCATGCTCGAGGAATTGGGCCCTACTCTCACCCTAGGGGTTGTGTTCGTATTTCCCATGCTCAGCGTTTTAAGGGCGCCGGCTGTCTCATTCGGTCGAGAAGAAGAGAATAAAGATTTGAGCTTTCGTGGAGACCTTTTGAGTGATGCCCTACCATAAGCGATGCTATCAATTTTTTTATAACACATATGTGTATACATGTTGTCTTCTTTTGAGGGGGCATAGGTCGAACTGGCCGGACATGGGTCTCCACGGTTCTGGCAAACCAAGACCTGAGACCTACCAAGTCTTAATGGGCCCTATCTTGACATGGAGGTAAGATGCAGTAACTTGATTCCATGCTGATCTTCAAGCATCAGCATTTTAAATTTTGTTTTTTTCCTTTTTTTGTTTTATACACAAATTTTGTGGTTTTCATTATTTTTCATTTTTTGTTGTTTTTGTTTTCGATTCATTTTTTTTGTTTTTGACAGTATGTACGCCTATCTAAGGGTAATACTTCTTAAGGTAAAGCCCATTCCAAGGGTGGGATAACTCAACTCCTTCAGCATTGACTAGCCTGTAGGCGTTGCTAGGATGTACAGCCTGAACCACGTATGGTCCTTCCCAATTGGGTTGGAGTTTAGAACGCGGCCCGCCAGGTTTTACAAAAATTCTTTTCACTACCATTTCACCAACTTTGAACTTTCTCTCAATAACCTTCTTCTGGTAAAAACGTGCGAGTCTATTTTGGTAGACGCGAGCATGCTCGGCAGCAACCAGACGTTTCTCGTTTAAGAGTTCCAACTGGACAAGGAGAGAATCACGACGTTCGTCGAGGGGAAGGTCCTTGTCCAATTGTACTCTCAGAGAGGGAATCAGAATCTCATACGGAACTACCGCCTCCATCCCGTAAGTGAGGGCGAACGGAGTTTGCCCAGTAGGAGTTCGGATTGAAGTGCGATAGGCCCATAGAGCTTCGATAAGCTTCTCTGGCCAATCCGAGAATCTGCTAGACTCACAAGTTTTCTTTATGATTTTGATCAGTATTTTATTCGTGGCCTCTGCTTGGCCATTGCCTTGTGAATAATATGGTGATGAATGATGCAATGCAATCTTATACCTTTTGCAGAGGTCCTGAAGGTCCTGAGAAATGAATTGTGGCCCGTTGTCGGTGATGATAGTTCTTGGAATGCCGAACCTGGCGATGATGTTCTTCATAATGAACTTGCAAACAGTTGATGCCTTGATTTCCGCATAAGCTTCAGCTTCGGCCCATTTGGTGAAGTACTCCGTTGTGGTAAGGATGAAGAATTTTTGTTTAGTAAGGGAGTTAGGATCACCGAGAGGACCAATG
This sequence comes from Amorphophallus konjac, assembly GCA_022559845.1. Taxonomy (NCBI): domain Eukaryota; kingdom Viridiplantae; phylum Streptophyta; class Magnoliopsida; order Alismatales; family Araceae; genus Amorphophallus; species Amorphophallus konjac. The sequence continues at coordinate 188,287,698 of CM040129.1, read as the reverse complement.
ATGTCGAATGCCCACATGGAGAAAGGCCATGGGGAGGATACTGGATGGAGAGAGGAAGATGGGGAATGGATCTTATCGGCGTGAAGTTGACACTTGACACACCTACGGACATAGACAGCACAGTCTTCCTCCATGGTGGGCCAGTAAAAGCCTTACCGAATGATCTTCTTGGCAAGCATCTGGCTATTCACATGGCCACCACACACACCTGAGTGTGCTTCCTCTACACACTTCCAGGACTCATCATCATCAAGACACCTTAGAAGAATACCAGTGAGGCTTCTTTTATACAGCAATCCTCCAACTAGTGTGTTTATTTGAAGGAGTGATAACAAGACCAGGATGAGGTGGAAGATGCCTAGGAGAATTTACAGAGTGAGAATAAATCAAAGAAAAGAGTGAGGACTAAAGCCTCGAAAGCAGTGTGAGAACGGGCAGATGCCTGAGGCAGTTGATGTGGCAAGAATTGAGTCAGACTCGGGATCAGGATCGGGAGGAGTTAGAAATCGATGAATTGAGAGAGACGGATCCAGAGGGTCCGGATGTAAAGGAGGCAAATCATGGGGGAATGGATCCGGAGGTTCCGGAGGAAGAACATGATGAGGGACGCGATGCCTTGATAAAAGGTATGGAAAAAAGTAACTCAAAGGGAGGAAAAGAACAAAGGACACAATGACATGGAAGAACAAAAGGAAAAATCGGAAGAAGGAAAGATCCGAAGACTTCGGACGAATATGAAAAAGAAGGGCGTGATGCCCTAAGAGGGATGGATAACAAGATGAGAAATCCGGAGGTTCCGGAGGGATATAAAAAGGAAGGGTGTGATGCTCTGAGAGAGATGAAGAATGATATGAGAAATCCGGAGGTTTCAGAGGCAGATGAGAGGTGGATAAAGACGGGGAATTAAATAAGGAGGGGTCCGGAGGTTCTGGACGGGGATGAGAGATAGATAAAGATATGAAATTAAACAGAGAGGGGTCCGAAGATTCCAGACAGGGAGGCATGTAAGGGCCCGGAGGCTCCGGACGAGGTGGAATATAAGACTCGGATAAAAACATGGAACTAAACAGAGCGGGGTCCGGAGGTTCCGGACAGGGACGATGATGTGGGATGGATAAATATAGGGAATTAAACAAAGAGAGATCCAAAGATTTCGGACGGGGTGAATGGGGGATGGATGAAGACAAAGAACTAAGCAAAGAGGGGTCCGGAGGCTCCGGACGAGAATGATAGATGGATAAAGATATGGAATTAAACATGGAGGGGTCCGGAGGTTCCGGATGGGGATGAATATAGGGGTCCGGAGATCCCGGACGAGGTGGAATGTAAGGATCCGGAGGCTCTGGAGGGGGTTGAATGTGAGGGTCCAAAGACCCTAGAATAGAGGAGGAGCTTGATTGCGTAGATCTGGATGATGGAAAGTGTCCCCTTAGCCAATAGATAACCCATAAAAAGAAGCAGAATAACAGCACGAGTAGTGATGGAATAGGATATGAAGTAGATGGGCTACAGAATGGCTCCTCGACATGGGATTTCTCGCCCTTAAGCTTCACTTTATGCTCTCCTTTCTTCCTGGTGGATACTCTCTCACAGGGCGACCTCTCAACCTTCAACATAACTTGTTGACCTCTTGGCCTTGCAAGCCGCTCCCGATGATGTGCCCAAACAGACGGCCTCATCTTTCTCTGACTAACCGGCTTAATCGGTGCGGTCAGGGCCCACAGGTTCTCATTTGACGGACTTTTAATAAGACCCCTTGAACGTTCAAAAGCGAACGGCAACTCTCTTGGCAAATGATGATAGCAAAAATTTGAGAGTTCTGCTTGTGAAGTAAGGATCTTAACATGGAATGACTCCTTGAGAAATAACTCCCTTGATAAATAAATGGTATCTATCATTGGGAATTTGACCTTCGGTATAAGGAGCTCCTTGAGAAATAACTCCCCTGATAAATAAATAGTATCTATCATTGGGAATTTGACCTTTGGCGTAAGGAGCTTCTTATTTGATGGACTGCTCAAGGGCGTTGGAATATTGTGTGTAAATATGCTTGGTAGCACATACGTTCGCCCCTTACATGGAAGTTGGTAGGGAGTAGACAAAATGTCAAAAACTTCCAACAAAGAGTGACCTAACCCGACCTTGAGCATAGAATTCATCATCTCCTCGGCAGTAGAATGTGTCATTATTATGCTCGAGGAGAACCCTGTGGATCCCTTTAAAATCCACACTTTTGGAGTGAGGTTAAAAAGGAAGGGAAAAGGGAAACATTAAATAATGGTGGAGATGAAACAATGCACGAGGTGCACAAGGGGAGTGTGTGATCGCCAGAGGGTTTACCTCAATAAAAAAAAGAATAAGATCGCATGTACCTGGTGAAAGATGGGATGCGGGATGAATGTGGATCTCTTCCTCCAACTCCAATCGGCCGGCCGACGAAGTGGGTTTTCTTGATTGATTACCTTGTAAGAAAGACAATGAAAGACAAGCAAAAGAAAGGGGATCAGCCAAAGTGCAGTAGTATCAGTCAAAAACCAACATAAAAATGATGAAAAGACATCAACATGCGCACCTTCTTTTTTGTTTTCTTTTTAAACCCCTTAAGAAGACTTAAGGGAAGGGGAGTTTGATGATAAAAAGAAA